>CAHIKZ030000938.1:0-275000 GCA_903632075.3 Acanthosepion pharaonis
AAGTAGTAAAATATTTTAATGTTACCGATATAAATGACAATGTAATTAAAACAAAATTTACAAATAACTTTTATTCTTACACATTCAATAAGGATGATCAGACTTTTTCACTGATGACAGGAATGAAGTTGAAATGTCAAAAATCAATGAGTCATTAAATAGATTAACATCTACAGAGATATCTGTCTATATTTCTGAGATGACGTATTGTAATTATCTACGTTATTTACATTGTTCAGATTGTTGTCCTCATCTTTGTTGCCATATTCACAATAGTTCAGCCATTGTACACTCTGGTTTTCTTCAGGTGATTGGAATTTTGAACTGAACCCTTTATTTCATCTATCTGGGTAAATTGTTCTGGTTCCAGATAGCATGCCTCTCTGGATGTCTCAGTGAATAAACCTATTTATTGTTTCTTCTTACAACACTATCTATAAGCACTTTAACTTGTTTATTATGTTAACAGAGAATGTACTTTTTCTTTCATGCCTTTGCACTTTTTTTAAATAAACATAATTCTACAAGAATTGTATTTTATACATAGAAAGAATTGAAGAATTTGAAAGTTCTGAGTATAATTATGTATATTTTACACTAATTAGGAATTCAAGTGCTTTTATTGAACATTTAATAGTATAATCTAACTGTATTCTCACATTCTTTTTTAAATTATCCAGACTATTTTCTTCCTTTTTTTTGCTTTTACCAAAATTCAAAATCAGACTGACCAAGAATAAGGTAAAATATGTTATTCTACTTTTATTTTGCTATCTTTTTATAATGTTGTTTGAAGATTAACTATTTTTTTTTGAAAAGCATAGAGTGTAAACATTAAGAGAAGCAAAGTGTAACAAATAAATTAAGAATCAAGTAAATATGTTACAATTTCTAATTTGAATGCTCATTTTTGCTAAATACAAAAGTTATTAAATACTAAGTTACATGGCAGCTGCATTGATGCAACAATTTCTCTCTCTCACACACACAAAAATAACTTGTGTAATTCTTGAAGCAATTTACATTGTATAATTTAGAAGGGATGGACACATGTTTAATTTGTTCCCTTTTTTATATCTCTTTTCTTCTTTCTTCTCTTTAAATATTTCCTGTTGCAGGAATGGCATCAGAATAGAATGAACAACATTCTGGAAGTACATGGCATTGACCAATGTTCTCTCCAAAAACACCAAAAGTGAGCAAGAGTTCTAACTTATGGCATCCCATACCATGATGTTAAGAGTTAAGTCTGTGTACTGTGAGAAAATACATTCTAGGAAATGCTGCTCCCAAAGTCTACATTGTCCATACAACTGGCTATCACTTGGATAGAAGGCTGTTGTATCCTTAAAGAAGGTTACGAGCAGACAAAGTTTGTACTCAAGTGAAAGGAATAGCAACACGCGCATAGATGAAAGAAAGAGAGGTTTATTGTAAAAGAGAATACACTACTGAAAGACAGGGAATCGATTAGCAAGCTAGTAATTTCCAAAGCATGTCCACCAGGTATATCCTGTGCTTATTATATATATCTACTGATATAGTCAGTCCACAATAGGTGATAGGAAGAGTGGGACATTCCATTACAACAAAGGCAACTGCTTTCATAACTCTATGCTGCACAATACCATCCAATTTCTAAAGTGACCCTTTTGCGATATTGCTGGAGTGTTATGGCATAAATGGAAGTCATATTAGAGGCACGCATGCCCATAATCCTGCGGCAAGTAAACAATTCCTCACAGTCTATGTTGATACTCCTGGGATAACATTTGCTCTGATCTGTGGATGCCATGCAGTCTGCCACTGCTGCCTTTACAATGCATTGATCTTGGCAAGTCTGGAACCTGGTGTGTGGGTGTAGACAGTATTTATTTGGTCATTGATTCCAACATCAAAACCCCACTGTACATGAGATCCAACGTCAAGCACAGCACATCTGAAATAATTATCCAGTTTCTTGAAGGCTGATAATACACCACTCTCAAACAACTAATTGTACAAAAACATGATATGTGGTATGATACTTGATTACACTGAATTCTCTCATTATACTGAACCTTATTGCAGTATGCAGCACTCTGTAAAGCTCAGCTACAGATGGTGCACTGGTATGAGAATTACTATATTAAAAGATAGCTGCAGATGTTAAAAAATTCAGAATATCTACTATGTAATAACATGCACATATTGTATCAAGATCAAAATTAGCATCATCTTTGGGGGTGTAGCAATTTTATTTTCTATTCCTAATTTTCCCATTTCAGATCAACCTGCATCAAGTTCACTATTAAAGGTCAGACTAACTTTGAATATTATTTATGTAAAATAAATGTCTAGCATCAGTGATTGAAGTGTAATATTTTCAGAATTATTCAAACAGTATAAAACTGTCCAGAAGCCATATTAACTGATTACTAATTATCATAGTGAAATGAAAACGGTACAAATATATCTCCTTAACTGATATTACAGTAGCACATAAAGTCAGGAAATGCTTGTTCATCTGATGCAACTTGTTAAATTTTCTGTTTCTATGACATTATTTGCATTATTTACATTACTTGGACTGTTATCCTCTTCTTCATTGCCATATTTACGACGTTTTGGCCGTTGTACACTCCAGCCTTCTTCAGGTGATAGGAATTTCAAACTGAACCCTTTATTTTGTCCACCAGGGTAGATTATTCTAGTATCACGTGCCATGCCTCTTCCAGATGTCTCAGTTATTTCCCTTTAACTCAACTCTCCAAGTTTTGATTCACCACCACTGGTGGCCTGGTATTGAACTTACAACTCTTTGGGTCTAGTCACTGGATCTAACCAATGATCTAACCACTGGGCCATGTGTCCTTGAGGACACATGGCCCAGTGGCTATGACATTATTAGCAAAACTGTTTATGTATGATTATTTAAAGTTTGCTTTAGATTTTGAGTAGATATTTAACTTAATTTCATAAACCAGTAAAGAAAATATGAAAAGTAATGCAATAAATTAAAATAATGTATTATTAACTCAAAATTAGTTTGCAATAATTCATTTAAGAGACTAACACAAATAAATGAAGACACAGAAATGAAGAACCTTGTAACATAAGGATAAATTTAATGAATTTGATGTAGCAGTCTGATTTTAAATCTGACAATTAAGCACTGCTGTTATTTCATACTAGTATTCCGATGAAAACTTAACACCATACAATCTGATCAAACACACAATTGACTGAGATAAGCAAACAGTAAAACTATTGTACAACCTACCAGAAAAATCATGAGTATAAATAGCTTTCTATGGATGTAGAGGTTTTGATTGTTATGGATACAAGGAAGGGTGTTATACAGAACATGATTAGTAAAGTTAAAATAAAATTTGTAAATATAAAAAGAAAAGAAAGCATTTAAAAATGAAATGAAAAAATTCCTCTCAATTTAATTTTTATAATTTATCATTGCGAAATAATGTATGTCTTGATTAAATAAATTCTGAAAGATTTACTTGGTCAGCAAAAGGTAACAAATAAAAAGCTGTAAATATTTTATAACACATTTTAACCTAATTTTTTGTAGCCACCTGGTTGGATACTAATGTATGTCTAAATTGTTAAGACTTTTGTATAAAATATTAAAATAAATGAATTCAAGAGCAGATTTTGAATAGTCTATATAAAAAAGAAAATACTGTTTCTATATTACATATCTATTATTCTGAATCATGAATTTTATATGTGTGTGTGTATTCTTCAATGTTCATAGTCTTATTGATTTATTACTATAGTATCCATCTCTCCTACTTAGTTAAATCAATTTATATATATATATATATATATATATATATATATATATATATATATATATTGAACATTGATCTTTCATATCCAGCAATGACTAATTTGAGTAAATTTAATGTTTATATACCAATTTAAAGTAAGGCTTAGTGTAATGCAAAACATTTTGCTTATGAAAATAGACAAAAATGTTCAGAGAAACAACAGCAAAGCAGAGCTTAAGAAGTACAACAGTACATATGTTAGAATTATCAGTATGTTAACAAGAAACAATGTAGATTTTCATGCCACTTAGGAAATTGCATTTTAGAAGTACCAAATTTTGAAGAGCTTTTCACCTTATTTGCAAATAAGTGTTCTCTTTCTAGCCTTATTGTTGGCAAAGAAGTTAAAGTACTTTTGGTTACTGTTTTAACACTTGAACTAGAGCTGCAATCATCTGAGATTCAAGCTGTAGAATAGCTATATAGACCTTGCAATAAGTCTTTTACATATGCAAATCACATGGAAACCTTAAGTGATTTTGAAATATGTGCAAATGTATCATTTTGTTCTAATGTAATAGTTCAGTGAATACAGATTTAGTGCATAAAGACAAGCCTATCTTTAAGCATACAAACATATACTGAATAGTATAAACTGGGAACAAAGTAATCTATCCGGGAAGAAAATTTCATTACCTAATCTTGAGGATAGAATATTTTATGTGCTGCCACCATCAACAAATTGGCAACTAAAGTAGCTAATGACTAAGAGATATTTTTATGTTGGAGATAGATGTTGTAGAGATGTTTTCATGTTGTTTTTGGCCTACTTGAAAATTTACCTGGTTACTACAGAATCCAGGCATTTTGACACATCTTATATATTTCAATGCATTCAATTAAATTCTATATATTTCATATATTAATCAGCTGAAAAGAAGAAAATATGTGAATACATTTTATATCATTTTTTTAAATAAATGAAAATCATTAATTTCTGATTATATCTCTTATTGTCTATCAAAGAATGCTTAGATTTATTTGTGAGAGATTTGTGTCACTTACTGATGTTTTTTTCATCTGTACATTCTTACAGCCTTAATGTGACCCGCAGATTTACCAGGACTTATTGGTTGATAGTTCAAAAGTCATAAATATTAAGTTCCTTCCTATTAATGCCATGATTATCTCCAAAAATAGGATCAAGGAGACATTTCATTTGCTTTCTTTGAAACATTTATCACTGGGAAGGCAGCTTTATAAAAACATATGGATAGTTAATAGAAAAATTTATTCTCTACCAAAGATTGTCAAGATATTCTGATTGCTTGCTTGAATTTAAATGTCTACCAGCCAAGGCGATTGCTTTATATATAGATAAGGATTGCCTTGCTACCAGCTAAAACAGTCATTTGGAATAGATAACAACCTAATATTAGCATTATTGTAAATAGATGAAAATATTTAAAGAAATCACAATTTAATTTTTTTTTAAATTATAATGAATTGACATATGTAAGTTATTGCTGAAAAAAAATTTCTTTTTTACATGCATCAGTCTTAGAATGTTAGAATGAACCAAGTCAATGAGACAATATCCATATCAGTTGCAATAGCAGCTAATTGCTGACACTAATATGTTCAAAATAATATGAATTTATATAATATCTTCAAAATAAAAAAAATACTCATTACTTTCTATCCTTCCCTAATTTTGGACTTCAGCCACCTGTGAATATATATATATATATATATATATATATATATATATATATATAACTAAAGCTAACACAAGCCATCAAATTTCCCAGCATTCAAATCAAGTATTTTTATGGTATTAGTTATTGCATAGGCTAACACATATTTAGTAAAAAAATAACCAAAAGTACATCTCAGTACTATAATTGGTAAAATTCTTGGCTTTGGTTTAAATACCCTTCACCATTTGAATTTCATTCATTCACTGAGAAACAGTTTGTTTTATTCAAATTGCTTCATTATCATTAAAAAATATAATTTGATTTCCTCAATGACTGCTATATATATATATATATATATATATATATATATATATATATATATATATATATATATATGTGTGTGTGTGTGTGTGTGTGTGCCGCATAAGACATAGATAATAACTGGTGTAATGAGCACCAGTCCATGACTGTTGAACTCTCTGCTTTGGCAGAGAGGAACCCGGATGAAGCTTTGCCGAAAGGCAGGGTTTCGTCCGGGGAGGTAGACAGGACCTGAACCTGTCTAGGCGGGTTCAAAGGGTATATTTTTGGCCGATCCTACGGGCTCGGAGAAACCCACTTTAATCTCGGCCTCGTGCCACATATATTCCTCATGGGTAGGATATTAAATACAATAAGACATAGATAAAAGTATATATATATATATATGTATATGAAATGTTCTCAGTTGTCATTTAGTTATGCTCAAGTCCACTAGGATAAACTAGTTGAATTTGTCATACTTTTTGTTATTCCTCTAAGATATGAGAATAAAAATGCTGAAAAATTGTTATTCTTACTTCAGATCCTATTGCTGCTGAATTTGTTACATTGTTTCCAATCATTAGATTGATGCAAATGTTTCTAATACTTAAAAAAAATCTTTCCATATTCCTCATATCATTATTCAATAATAAAACCATTATCTCTGGCTTTGTATGTCACTACACCATCTTTCTATGTATTATATTATAAAAGAATGATTTTTTGGTTATTTTGATCTTGCTGACCAAACTGGAAAATAAACCAGGATAATGTGAAGAATTCTCAACTTACCTCTATGATTGTTTCTTGCATTTGCAATTTGAGAGCAGGTGTAAGCATGCTGCAAAATCAGTAGTTAACTGATTTTCCCTCTTCCATTGCATCATTCAAATGATCTAGTTGATCACGACTTCACAATAACAGTTTGTTCAGGTTTCAGTAGTTTGAATTTGACCAAATACAGAAGAACATTTCTTCTCAATAGATTTAATTTAGGATGGGATGTTGTATGCTATTCAAGATTTTGACACAATATTTATTATTCTTATAAGTCAATTTCTCATTGACAGTAACCATTCTTTCCTAAAATTATTTTTCTATCTTGAGAAAAAAAATGTTCAAACACTGACCAACGCTAATAAACAGCATACTGTAGGTGATGGATTAATTTCTAATTTTTTTGCATGTTCTTTGTACTGCATCATCTTTCAAAAGTTCCTCAAATTTATTAGTTTTTAAGTTCTGATATCTTTGAAAGTATTCTTTGTCCTCAAACTTTAAATTTCATTTTTTTTAAACTTCTCATAGCATTTCTGGTACCTCCTTCACCATAAGCTTATCTAAGAAAGTTATTTATAAAAATATGGGTTTTTATCAAAAACTATGATGGTGAAAATCATTAAGCGAAACAGCTGCATGAGAAATAAACAGAATCTTTGGTGTAATTGCATGTATTTAAGACACTTGTAACACTTGAAAATGATTGGATGAGATATTAGCCAACATTTCATGAAGAAAAAAAACTATGCAACAATGCAAATCTAAATAATTTAATATATGTTGCTGCTAAATTTTTGTTGTTCTTGCCTTCCATCAGCACGACTGATGCTAACGTACAGGAAGATGACTCATTACACTTTTCTACTGACATGAAGTGGAAAGATTATACTGAATCACTTGCTAGGTCTGCTGCTAGGAAAGTTGGTTCACTGTGTTGTGCTAGACAATTTTTCTCTCCAGAATTTATCTTACATATTTATAAGTCTACCATTCGTCCATGCTTTGAATATTGCTGCCATATCTGGTCTGATACTTCTGTTATACATTTAGGGATTTTTGATAAAATCCAAAGATGAATCTGCAATGTTATTCGTCCTGATTTGGAATCTTGGCTTCAGTCACTTTCCCACTGCCATAGTTTCATTTTACAGTTGAAATGCCTAGATGTAACCATAAGTTCTATGCTAATAGTTTCTTCTCTTGCACTTCTCACTTGTGGAATTCTCTTCTGGCTTCTTGCTTTCCAGACAACTTTGATCTTCAAGACTTTTCAAAATTTGTAGAAGCTTGACTATGTAGCACATTCCACCAATTCATTTGGTTTGATCTAACACCACTGAAAGTTATACTAGTTGAGCACTATTCTGTACAATGCCTGATTTGCTTTGCTGATTTTAGCATCAATTTCTGTTATAGTAATTCCCAGGTACTTGAAACTCTTGACAGTTGCAAGTTGGATACCATCTATACTTATAGTTGGTACAAGGTGGTTGATATTTGGTGCAGGTTAAGGGAACACTGAAGTTTTTCCAATAATAATTGTCAGGCTAAACAGTTTTGCAACTTCAAATTGTAGGAATGCAGTCATCAGTAAAAAGAGTTTCTTGGAGGAAATCTCAGGGTGTGTGTGTGTGTGTGTGTCTAATTATTCTAGAAAGAATTATAATATTCAAAATAAGGATTTGAAAAAGATTCAAACAGTAATATTTTATTTGTTAGTTAAAAAATAAGTACATAAATGTTACAATAAACAAAGCAAATATAAAAATAAAACTATGGTACGGAACCATATTTGTTTTTATTAGAATAAAGTCTAATATTAGAGAATATAGAAAAATTCAAATTAATTCTTTATTTTTTTAAAATCTCCATCACAACAGTAAAAGTAATTCATATTATTGTAAGGAATTATTATAAGTCATTCAGTTGGTGATGCTTTTCTTATAATTTCTTATAAATAATAAACAGGAATCATGTATTCAGTAACACATTTTAACAGAAAAGAACACAAATTAATAACAATAATGTATATTTCTAAAATATTTTTGAAAAATTTGGCCATTTATTACAAAACAATCAAATCAAACTAATTAAATTAATAATCAGAATATTTAAATTCAAATGACCTAAAAATTTAAATGAATTGCTTTTGTTAATAGCAAATCAATATGAAATCAACTATATTGGATAAACTGCCTATCAAGTTATAAACAAGTAGCTAAGCACCTGAAATGCCCAACTGGGAAGTGAATAGTGCTAGGTCCCAAGGCTATCAATGATGATAGGCTGCATTTTAAAATTCACTTTTGGCTGAATTGGCTTCTAGTTTGGAGCAAGATTAACAGAAAAAGAAAAACAATGTAAAACCATTTCAAGAGTGTTATTGTGTTAACTGTAACAAACTTGATTCAGACAGTAGCAATGATAATTCTTGAAAAAGAAATTTTCTGCCCATACACAAAGATGATTTCAATTGATGACTTTGGATATTATAGTCTTAATTTAATAGAACTCCTAAACATTGGTAAAAGAAACCTTAAAAGGACAATTGTTTTATTCACTTTAGTAAAACCCATTTTACCGAAGGAAACTGATGAATAGCATCAATGCAAAAATGATATTGGTATTAGGCTAAAAAAAAAAAAAAAAACCCCCCAAAAAAACAAAACTTCCTTTGTCTCTTCATATCAGAACCAAGCTTGATATTTTAATACCCAAAACATACGATTGTAGTAGCCCACAAACAAGAACATATTACTAAAGACATTTATAGGTAGGGGGCACTATCAGATTTAAGTGCATTAACATTTTTCTAAAGAATATGTTAATTAATTTGTTTTCTAATTCTTATCAGCCCTTTACAGGTTATTTAAAACCAGAAAATATTTTTATATTGTAAGAATTTTTTGAGATAATAATATTTTGGTGATATAAGTCTTACTAATTAACCCATACCTGGGGAGAGAAAAGGTTGATTCATACCTTTTCAAAGAGTATCTGCAAATAAGTAAATGTAATGAACCCAAGTGGAATTGGAACTCGGATCTCTGATTAACAATTCTGAGCCATTATCCATTACACCAGCCACACATCCAAGTTTACAGCACCTGCTATTCCCGAGCAGTTAACCATCTAGGTATTGACCAGGCTCAACATCGTTTAAATTTGGTGATTGTACGTAAACTGGTGTTTCAATAAGATGTAGCTGTAAGCCCCTCTCTAAAGAATAGATTATCATAGTTGGCAACTTAATTTGATAATATTCATCGAGCAAATTAGAACTTATTTTTAAATCACTTATATTTATGAAATTATTCTAACGAAAAGATGAAAGAACCACTTGATCATTCACTCCCTTAATGTAGCCATCATCCCTACCAAGTTTTGGCCATCAAACATCATTCCTGCTAAGCATTCTCAGGGGGAAAATCCTGTATTTTATTTATAAAGGTATTATTCACTTATATAAGTATATGCATTTTTAAATACCTTCTCCCTAAATCTGCAATGCCACTTAAGTTCCTATAGGTATTCCATTAAAAAGAGGATTACGGTTACGGTTATACTTTAAAAGATTTCTTGTCTTTACTTTAATCATCAATTATCCAGCAATGGGTCCTCTTTGAACAAAAGAAGAATGGCAACTTGGTACATGCTATCAACTATAAGTTATCTTTATTTGTTTATACAATTAAACATCTTCCTCTGAAAACCAACCTAAGTGAGGTATGATGCTGAAAAGATTTGAAAGTCCTCTAGAAATCAGGGTAAACATCAATGAACATGTAACTTAATATTAAGATACTAATAAGATTACTCTTGACTTTAGATGAAGCTTATATATATATATATATATATATATATATATATATATATATATATATATATATACACACACACACACAATATTCAAGATATGCAAGTAATAACAAAGTATCAGACAATATTTTAAAAAGGATTATATGATACAGGCAATATTAACAGAAACACATGCAACAAAATCAAAATTTATAGATGTTAAGACAAGTTTGTTTGCAAAAATTGAAAATTACTCTCTCACAAATTTATTATGTATTAAATTTTTTCATAGCATTAAATCTTTAAATTTTAGAAAACAATTATGAAAACATTATGATAAATATTAGCTTAAAACAGAAAATAAGTGAAATAAATCAAAAGTAAAAGAAACCTGATATTAAACTAGGCCAAGGCATATCTGATTACATGATTGTCTTGAGTAATCTCAACAAATGACCAACAAAAAATGATTTCTATAAGAAATTACTAAACTTGCTTAAGGCTCTTTTAATTAAAAGTTGTTTTTTTATATTATTTAATTTGTTCTCTATAACTTTAAAAATACTTGAGGCATTTAAAAAGTGGGTAGACAATATTATACCCCATTGAAAAAGAGGGTTAAAATAATAAAATTATTTTTCAAAAAATATTAATACAATATTTTGGTTTGAAATGAAATAATTAAACACAGCAAAAATATCTTTTCAAGTCATGAAATAATTCACTTGTTGGAAGAGAAATTGTAAATTATAAATTCCCTCAGTCAGTGTACATTTTAGAAACCATTAATTTATGACATCTCTTAAATAGGATCACTAATATCCTCCTCACTTGACTGGTTCAGGAAGGATGTTAGATTGATCCCTTCAGTTAAAGTGATTACTTTCATCTTACCCTAATCCTAGACTGGTTTAAGTGAGAGCATATTTAAAATCATGGATAACAACACATTCTAAGATGCCACACTGCCTCTGTTTTTAGAGGACCTATTTCCAGCTATTTAATGGTAACAACAAAACATAAACCTAACTTTTAAAAAAAATCCCTATATGAATTTATAATTTATTAGATAAACAATCACAAAAAATTATCAATGAAAAGTAAGCAAAAGAATTAATCTGATTAAAAGTTGTTACTATAGGAAGCATGCACAATGATATATAAAATATTTGAGAATGTATGCACTCAGTAAATCAATCAAAGCCATATAAAATATGGCATGTATATTATTCTAAAACAAAAACTTTAATCATAGAATTAAAAATATAAAAGGTGCTTATTTAATAGACAGTTTCATTAAAAGAAAAAATCTGCAAAATTAATGTATGACTGAGATCGACTCATTAAATACAGGTGGATATTAAATCATAAGCCTTTACATTCAGATGAGTATACTTTTTTGGTTGTTATACTCAAGTTTTGATTGTTGTACTCCCTGTCCTTCTTCAGGTGCCATAGTTGGTAAACTTCTTGGAATTTTGAGCTGAATCTTTTATTTAAAACATGTAGGTAGATTGTTCTCATTCCACTTTCTATATGGATTAGATATCAGTCTATTCACTTTTATGTCACTTGTACATTTTTTACATTGACTCAGAATATGTGACTTTTCTAAACAATCAAAACAAGTGTAACAGAATACAAAGGCAAGGGCCAGAATGGTCAGCAATTGGCCAGAGTGCCTCATGGGCATGTTATTTTGACAATGATGGATTGTCTTGGTTTTGGATATAAGTCCAAAATGGCACAAATTCAATAGAGGACTGCAAGACCACACACGGTGGGGCACTAAGCCAACATGAGTTCCCATTGCATGATTCTTCCTGCTGCTTCTTAGGATCCAAGCTGTCACATCTGATCCTCTCTACTAGTAAAAATAAATAAGAAAAGGAAATCATCCTTTTCATTATTGCTATTTTATGTAGTAATGTGGGGATTAGAGACAGCACGGAATGCAACACAAAGAATTGAACTCACAACTGCCTGGGAACCTGATATGTTTAACCAACAATTTAATCCATTATGATATGTATCTCACAGACAATTCAGTGGTACAATTTTGGAGCCTTAAGCCTAATATTTGTTCTAAGGGTGAAAAGTTTTAGTGTCAATTCTTTCTTAATCAGGGACTCCCAAATGGTATTGATTTCTATGCTAAGTCTAGTGAAGAAGTTGTCAGTGCCTAACATGTGCAGATACTTACAGTCATTTTATTCTTCGGTCATCTCTTCAATTATTTTGACATAATTCCACAGAGATTGATGACTACTCTTTTCCTTCCGTACACAATAACATATGCATGATTTCAATGTCTCCTTCTGACTACGGCCTTTCAATGTTCCACCACTTTTAGGGGCAGCTGATCTTGCCCTTGTACTCCATGCCAAAATTACATGGGCTAGAATACACACAGTTGTTGGTCATGTTCGCTTCTGAGGAGAGCTTGGTTCAGGAAAGATATCTCTGCTTTGCACTGCTTTTGAATGTATTGTATCTATTGTAAGGATTGCAGATCTTCTTTTTGAATGTACCCCTTATGCATTTTTTTCATTGGTGCCCTTGATTCTTCTGTTCCTGATTGTGGAAGCTGATGTTATTCTTACTGGGTAATTGTTACTCTAAAGAGTGTTCCAGATGCTGATTATCTCCTGTTGGTACGTGTTTGGGTCACATTTTGACCTGATATTGTAGATATCAGACAATCCCTTTCTTGATGCTGAATGGAGGATGAGAATTGAGGTTCAGTAAATACTTGATTGCAATATACTTAAGTTATAATTACATCTAGGAAGACCAGTTGGTTTTCTACTTCCTCTTACATCATGAACAGATATCCCCTAAGTATGGAAAGTGAAATGAGAACAATCTATCCCATTGATTGAATAAAGAATTGGTTCAAAATTATGAGATGGCTACCAAGTACAATGGCCAAAACATTGTAAACAAGCAAGATGAATTTCCTAGTCCTAAAGTAACATCATATTGTTATATAGAAATAAAGTGTCACTGCCAACACTTGAGTTTGAACATAGATTGCCAGTGAGCAAACAACGGCAATCCCATTATTGAATTAAGTGGATCACGCAACCATAGAGGAAACGCATTTATAGGAAGTTGCATGATTCTAGATTGATCTGCATTTCTAGTCTATCCTCTATTACTATTCGGATCACTATTTCTACTCTATCCTCTATTATTATATGGACTGCTATTCTCTACTCTATTCACTATACTATTTCTCTATTCAAATCACTATATGGTGGTTACTATTCATGCAAGCACTATTCAAAGGCATCTGACACCAGTATCATTTCAATGGCGTACTATATCTGCAATTACAAAACTGAACTAGATGTTGATACTTATATTTATTGTCATCTAATGCCAAGTTTGTCTGCAATAATAAGCAAAAATCAATTACTTTCTTTCTTCAGTAGACTTCTATGTCACATAATTAATAGTCTTCCTATTATATATATATATATATATATATATATATATATATATATACACACACACACATATATATATGCAGACACACTTGGATCTTCACAATAATGGGATATGATGTTTGTGAGAACAAAGATAATTAGAGGTGCCAAATTACTTTGTGTGGAGAGACTTAATCTAATTTGAACAAGAATTTTAAAAATAAGGTTTTTGTATATGTATTAACTTAAAACTCTTGTTAATTGAGAGCACTCTACACCTGGCTAAAATTGACAAAATGGTCAACTTACAAAATAAAAAAAAATAACATTTATCTATAAATTAAAAAATATTGAATGCCAAAAACTATCACGTGACATTTTCATTAGTTGCAGAGATCAGTGCACTAAGGATTTAAGTATACAAGATACATTTTAGTTGGAATTTATATAAGAGTTTTAAATTCATATGCTCATGCAATATTTTATGTACACTGACAGCTGGGAAAACAGTTTCCTTTCTAAGAGAACAAAATAGGTTAACAGCTAAACAAGTAAAATTTGAAGACTGTCTTCTTCAGATCCGTTTCATGATATAATCAAAACAAAGATAATCATGGATGAAACATACAGGACAAAAGAAATGTTTAAAAATTGAATATATATAAGTTCATAAAATAGAAAATTTCCAAATAGTTAAAACACGGATATAAAACTGATCTTTTTAAAATTTAATTTCTTAGCATATCATTTATTTATTCTCTATTGTAGATTATATTGTCTTCAACAGTGTTTATTATGAATATGCAAACTTTTAGTGTATGTGAGTGAGAAAGAGAGATAAAAATGAGCTTAATTTTAAGACTTCTGGGATATAAGCAATATTCTAGAGTAATTGAAAGTTGTAGGTCAGTAAAGCAAACAATTCATGCCTACTTTCAGAGCCAGAATTAAAATGTATTAATTCATTCTATTGGATTGCAATACATAATGTCACATTTTTGTATGCTAGATAATATTATGTAATTTACTAAATGTTATAAAAGCAAACTATAAGAAAATAAAAATTAATTCATCTTAAAATATAGCGAAAATATATCTTCAAAAATGTTTTAAATTACAATTACTGACATATGATTTATAATATTTCTCCAGCCAAAAATAGTGATCTCAAATATATGAAATTGAATATATGAATCAAATATATATGAAAGATCTCTCTCTCACACACACATAAATTTTATTACTTCAAATGATATTTTTAGTGGACACCTACATTTGAGTAGACATTCTATTTATTTGCATACTTAAAAAAAAAAGAAAAAAATTAAAAAAAGTGCCCTCTAGCTGGATTTGAACATAAATCTTCCTTTGCAAGAGGAACCCTCATCTGATCTGGTGTGCTTTGACTGCTATGAAGAGCTTCACAATCAAACACAGTTCTATTTTGCTTTTTAAAGCACATTAAAAAATAAAAATAAAATCTATTAATTCTTTAGAAATTGCTTTATGTTTGTTATGAAACTGAGCAGATACACATTTAAAAAAATCTGAAGTGAATATGTGTTAGAGGCAAAATAGAACTTTGCTTGATTGTGAAGCTCTTTGTAACTAAGTAGTTACACTAGATCAGATGGTGGTTTCTCCTGCAAATGGGGATGCAAGTTTGAATGCTACCTCACATTCTTTAGTAAGTTTTCTCAAGTATGAAGGCCAAGAGATGAAATAAATACTGTTTTAAATAAGCACAGCATCTACTCCACTATGTCCACTAAAAGTAACATTTGAAGTAATAAAAATATGTTGGATTAAAAAAAATCCATTAATTTTTTAGAAATATCGAACTATTACAAAAAGAACGACAAGTTTGTTTAAAGATGATAAATGACGATATTTTTTTTTAGTTAACTTTTATTGTATGCAGGCACTAGATTGTTTTTGGTGGAAAGAAGTTCTTGTGAAAATTGTTTATGATCAAGTGTTTCCTACTATATTTCTGTTCATTATGAATATCTAAGAAAATTGTAGATTTGTCCAGCCTTCACATATACAAAAACTTGTTGATTATTATGGTGATATTAAATATGGCATTTCTTGCAAATATGCATAAACTTTCTAACATTAAGTATAGGAAAAAACAACACTTCAGCTTAGTATAGATCTCCACTATTTGTCAATGTATTTTTTCACTTTTTTCCTATGAAATGCAATTTGCTTAAAAAGAAAAAAAAAGTGCAAAAAGGATTTGAGAAGATATTTTCAACCCAATCTTCTTAGAAGATATTTTATGTTGAAGTTAACATATTAAAATGACTGTTGAGGCAAAATGGCCCTAATGCTAGTCTGAAATTTATTTCTATTATTTTATTGAATGTATTGTCATGATGATTACTTATATCAGTCTTTGGGGATATTACTTCAAACTATTTACATGATAGTCCAAAAGTTTTATTCTTCAGTTTTTTTTTCATTAATACCAAATTAAAATTGAAAGTAATTTACAAATGAGCACATGAAAATAAACCAATTTAAATTGAACAATTAGCACAAAATTCAAGAGAAAGCTTCTTTTTAAATGGACAAGCTCCAGAGTTGCAAAGTAGACTAAAATCACACTAGAGCAAATGACCTATTTCTAGGCTGAGTAAAAGGTGGCTGATATTGAATGTATTCCTTCCTTCATACTCTTGTGACTATATCTAGGGAGAACTCTCATGATCTGTTCTCAGCTGAAAAGAGAGCGAGAAAGAGAGAGAGAGAGACATTGGCAAGTCAATTTAGTACAGCTCACAGGAATTTCTTTTCCTCATGAAAGTCCTAATATAAAGGGAAATATGCTTCACGAGAAACTGAAGGAATACAATTTCTCTCTCTTGGTAATATGTTGATCAATCAAGTTGATTTTACTATAAGAATTAGATTTCTACTACATGTAGAAATTCAGAAAAGCTCCACAATTAAACTCAGAGACCAATTAAGTATGTAACAAAACCAATATTTAACAAATGTAAATTTAAAAACTGAAAAAAAATTTTGCATTCTATTCAGAACATCAAATTTAAAAACTCTTTCTAAAGCTTTTAGTCCTAAAACATTTGTTTATAATAGTAAGATACTAAATGCAAAAGCTAAGTTTTCATTATGCAATACTAGAGCAAAAGATCAATAATAAATCATTTTTTTTTTTTTAAGCGTTTCACCCCAAGCAAGGCGAGAAGCCACTAGGACACAAGGGGTTACAGAAAATTTGGAGCAAGATCAGATAGGAGTGATAGAAGAAAGGATGAGGAGAAGGGTAGTGGATAGATCAAGGCAACTGGAGATGTTGATTGACATTACATTTGAATAGCTGGAGATTATAGCTCTCAGGGAAACTGGAATAGGGAAGGGAGTTCCACAGGCGAGAGGTGCGAGAGGTGCGAGACATGAAGCTATTGGAGTGGAAGAGACGGCTACATTTAGAAGTTTTGACAGTGAAAGGTTGAGAGCGGAATGCCAGCCTCGTAGGCCGCTTGAACTCATGAAGTCTGGGAACCAGCGAATGCAGCTCCTCAGAGCAATTGCCATGAAAGTATTTGTAAAACGGACAGAGAGAGGAGACGGCACATCTGTGAGAAAGTGACTGTAGACGAGATGCCAGAGCAGGGCCAATTATATTGCATATCCGCCTCTGGAGCCTATCAAGAACCCCGAGGCAAACAGAAGGGGCTCCAGACCATATATGGCAGCAATACTCCATGCAAGGACGAATTGTTGATTTGTAGATCTGGAGGATTGATTCCGGGGAGAAAAATTTCCTGGCGCGGCACAGGGAGCCAACTCTCCTTGCGGTGGACGAAACAATTGACTCAATGTATTTGTTCCATCTCAGGTCAGCAGTCAACATGAGACTGAGCAGCCGCAGAGAAGTGCTCTCGAGAAGTTGAGCATCAGACATTCCAATGGAGGGCAGGGAAGGATCTCTGTGGTGATTGATTAATAGAGAGTAGTTTTGTTTTTAATTATATGTTAGAACTGTGAAATGATAGCTAAACCTTAAATGTCAAGTTAGTTATATTACTATAGAATAATCTAAAAGATATAATGTGATGAAAAGTCAATATAACATGAAGAAAGGGAATTATACTTCTTGGACTATATCTGAGCCTATTCTTCAAAAGATTATATTGAAGAGGGAGATGAACTAATAAGTTCAATTAAACTTTCATTATTCTAATAGCAACCATACATTATAGGTCTTCCTAAATATATAGGATTAACAGCTACATAAAATCTGTTATATCAAATGATATAAAAATTATTATTGGTGTTCTACATCAACTACTACTTTTATTACCATATTTCCATATGACAGAAAAACACCAATTTCAAATCTGAATAGAGACATACACAATAATACCATTAATAAAAATTATGTTTGCTGGCGCTGAACTCTGGAATGTTTTGTGACTAAGACAACATTGGTTCAAGATCATATTCTTGGGATCTTTAGGGAGGAATGAACTGATAAGTAGTGGGTTGAAAGATTAGTACACAAATTACTGTTCTATGACAGATGATTTTGATATTAGCTTAAAGAATTTGGTCAGATCTGTTAACATTATATAATGCTACATGAATATCATAATGGATTTTTCTTGAACCAAGTAAAGACAGATAAATTCAAGTAGCTAATTAATGAAAACAACATTTTAAAAATAGTTATTCACTAGTCTTCATTTACATTTCAATGTAAACACAATAAATTGACATAAGAATTTTCAAATTTCCTACAGTTTTTCATTATGAACACAAGATAATTGTTAGCTAACATTAACATATTTATTGTGTTTTGTTTTATTAAGCTTTAAGACCAAATAAGAATTTATTAAATACAGAACAATAAATAAAGGCTGAAAAAGTGTAATTTCAGTGCCTTTTATACATTTGTGAGAAAAAGTATAAAGGTTATTTAAAAACTAGCCTAGAAGCTGCCCTTTGGGTGGACTTATGCTAATTCCTGTGGAGAGCTTTTGATCCTTTGGCCTTTTACTTTCAGCATCCTATGTATGTAAAAATTATAAGAATTATAAGAAATAATAAAATTTTTCTTTATTCAACACCTTATTTTGACATAATCTTTCTTCATATACACAACTGATCTCTGTAGTTTGTTTACATGTGTGTGCAATTTTTATTTTCTTTTAAAATCACCATTCTTTATGATCACTTCAAATAAAGTCATTTTTAAAAGACATTATGAAACCCAAACTATGTAATATCTCGAATACATCACAGTATATGTGTCAGAAAAAGAAAACAAAACATATGAACAACATAGTGTGCCCCACTTAAGTTTTAATTATGGTTTAATTGCACCAAAAAAGTGAAAATTAAAGTTAAACCTTTAATAAAGAATTGTTTTTTTTAAAACCTTTCAAATCTGTTCAATATTCAAATTTAATCTTAAATGAGTTATTTATTTAATTGTTAATCGCATGTAACTACAGTAGTTACTACCTGTTATTTAAGGTTGTTTATGATTCACAGAATTCAAAAAAATGGATGGACAGACATACACTCTGCTTTATTTATATACAAGAAAAAATTGGAAAAGTTTTTCATTATAGTGTTTGACATTCTTAAATAAAGCAATAAATAGATTCAGATTTACTATGACTTGCATTTACTCATGTCCATATATTTACATATTTTAAAAAGCTATTTGTCATGGTTTTAAATGAATTTTTACTCTCAGTAGTTATTCCAGAACTGGAGATAGAAATAGAGGGTGACAGGTTTCAGAATCTAATTTGTAAAACTTTAACTATATGAGTAAATATTTATTTGTAAATACAACAGATTCAATAAGTGTCAGATTACAACAACCACTGTTGATAAATACATAAATTGAAATGTATATTTTGAGTAATGAAAAAGAAAAATATGTGAGAAATTACTATTTTAGCTTGAATATTTACAAAAGTTAAAATTAGTATGATATTTTAGTAATTAAAAAATGTACTGTCGTGCAAATTTATAGATTCTTTAAAAGTATTATATTAGTTACTAAGCCATTATTTTGAAGAGGCTATAATTCAATAAGCAATGAAGTCATGCAAATTGAAATATTTCTGTTTTTTCAACACTCAACAAGTTAGAATGAATCAAATAGATTTACCAGAAGGTATTTAATCCATAGCTAAAGAGAGGAGTAGATTGCACTATTGATTTGGAATCCAGAGTTGTTGTTGTTCTTCTTCTTCTTCAAGACTGGTTGTTAACCAAAGTGAAAGCACACAGTCTGCCCTGTGATTTTATCCATAGTTGATAGGGAGATGTGACAGATCAATGCAAAATAAATACAAACTGACTCAGCTCGAATTTAAACTCAGTTCACTAATTCCACTTTCTATACTGTTAGACCACCTGTATACCTGATAGATCTAATACACAATTTAATAAATAATAACATGGCATCTATTTCAAATATGAAGTGTCCACAATAATAACATTTGAAGTAATAAAGAATTATTAACCAACTTGTTTTAATTTATACACAGGCATAAATCATGTTATTACTGATTTATCAGGGGAATTGTATTTTTCAAGTTTTGTCAATATTATAAATACTGATGATTTATTACATGCTAAAAAAATTTTTATTCACTTCATTATAAATAGTTGAAAATATCAGATGACTATAATTTGTACATATATCAATTGCACTTATTCAATAGCAAATTTAACAATTCTGTGTGCTTGAAAAAAAGTTATTTTAATCTAAAACTAACCTCAGAGGTCAGTACTACTATCATCCTTTTCTACCTAAATTATCTCAAGTTAACTCCAAGAATATAATTGTTTCACTGTAAAACAAATCATAAAAGCCACCAACTAATTCTACAGTCAATGATATCCAGTGACCTGAGAGGTCAAATGACCTTATTTGTCCTACTATTTTTGAGGTCAAAAAACATTTTTGTTCTTCAGGTTCTGTGACAGCTTCCTTTAAGTTTTCAAGATCAGAACCTTCTTTAACTTGCAACTGCACTTCTAACTAAGTTTGCTAATTTTTCTGTGAATCCCAACTTGTCCTTCATTCTTGTTGCATTGTCTTTGTCTGCTGCCAGTATAATGATACTAGTATCATTTTGCGGGGTTTTGATAGCTACATTTGCTTCTCTTGTGATGTTTGACTTAGCTTTCTCAAGCACATGTTTTATTTTACACCTCAACTTGTCAGCTTATATCTTATGAATTGCCAAAGATGTCTTCTGAATTGGGGCTATCAGATCTAAGTATGGAACTAACTTCGTTGTAGTAAAATTGAGACCTTTGTTTGGTACTGTTTCCTCAGAGGTACTTTACTGATATTTTGTTGATGTTAACTTTTTTCATAGGTTGATGACTTTATCACATACTATGATCTTTCAATCACTTTTGCTTTTGTATTTGGTGTGCTTTGACTCTATAGAATTATTGATCATAAAATGTGTCCAGATCTTGTAGGATTGTTTCTTTAAAATCCCAAGTTATTTGGTTTAGGAATGATTTTATCTTATTGAAGAATTTACTTTGTAAATAATGTTTCATCCAGCAATTATCTTCCTCATCTATGTATCCCACTCCTTCCACAACCATTTATACACTTCCAGAATTCATTGATGTTTTGACATTTAAGCCAGTTGGCATTAGCTTGATAATTCTACATCTGGAGAGGAATGTTAGATGGTTCCTTCTGGACAATAAAATGGAAGCCTTTAATTAAGAAAGAAACTTTAGGCCCAAAACTAAAAATATTCCACTACCTAATTAAAATACAAGTCGTGTAAAAGTAATATACTTTAATGCAAAGATGAAGACAAGATATTAGGTTTCCACCACTCAATTCTCCTATGGGACACATAGCCTAGTGGACAAAAGTATTGGTTAAGGGATTCAAGTTACCTGGTAGCCATGAGTACACTCCCTTGGTCAGGTAAAGCAAAAAGTCATATACTGATTCAGTGGAAAGGACAAGCAACATCACAAGAATGAATTAACTGATATGTGATATCCTCTAGAATGAACAGTGAAATGAGAACAATCTACTACTGTAGGTCAAATAGAGTTGGTTCAAAGAGCTTGGTTCAAAATTCCCATATCAACTATGATAAACGCTAAACAGTACAATGGCTGAAACATTGTGATAATAACAATCAAGATTAAGACATTAGTATGAGAAAACCAATGTATAAAAATGATAATAACTCATCTAAAAAAATTAAGACAAAAATAAATTTGTATCAGATTTCTAGAAAGGTTCAGCTGTACAAGTCAAATGATGCAGTTCCAAAGGCAATTTTCTTGAGCTGCCTAAATTTCTTCCCCTTATAGGTGGAACACTTATGCGTCTCAAAAATCTTATCCCTCCAAAGTCATGCAATAGAACAATAGTTGTCAAGCAGCTTCTCCCACAAGTTGGAGTAACTTTAACTAAGGTCAACAAAAAGGAAGATGAGTTAAATCCTAGAATCCTTTGACTTGAATTCCCTTAAGTCTCAGCTTTGCTATAACCATCAACAAGGTACAAAGACAATTTCTCAAAATTGCTAGCCTCAACTTGACTTCTCCATGTTTTTCCTATGACCATTTCTGTATTGGTTGTTCTAGGATTGAATCTCAAGATAACTTTTTCAGATTGGCAGTGGGAGAAGCTCTAATGTTGTGTACCTAAAAAAATTTCTTTTGTGCATCAAAATATTTTTAGTATCAGCTACTTTTTCATATGTAAATAATCTTTTTTGTTTTATATTTGAAGTAATGACAGGTATCACTGTTAGTTTTAGTTATTAATAAACTACTGAAATATTTCAAACTTCTTTCCACATTGGATGTTTGTAATGAGACATATATAAGTAAATTAAAAAAGAGAGAAAAAAAAGAGTACTGATGTCACCATAGGCACATCTGTGTCCCTTACAAGGTTGAATGACTGGTTCTTAAATGCTACCAAATCTATTTTGGCATAAAAAACAGAAGACAGTCTTTTGTTAAATGATTTTTTGATAACCTTACCATATATTTCCTGTTTCGTCAACAAAAAGTAAGCAGTGTCTGTACCATATGAAGTGGATGGCCATTTTAAAATACCAGAAATTGAAATTTTAAAATTTGGCAAATCTTAGGCTTCGTTAGATCTTGCTGAGAGATAAATGCATTTATTAAACTATAGTTGAAATATAAACTACAAAGCATATAGTTAACCAAAATTATAACTAAACTGGTACATTTATATTCATGTATACAGTACTAAAAATTACAAAGAATAGCAACAAATTGTTTCATAGAAGTTGAAATGTTTTAAGAATTTTTGAAGGATCTAATATATGGAGTAAATATGTGTAACTGCGCACACATATACATACAAAAAATTATTTTAGAAAACATTAATAAGAACAACAATTAAAACAATTAAATATTGCAATAAAATCAAAGATGAACATTATACACCATTTCTACCAAAGAGAAGTTTGTAATAAATATTAACATGAGAATTTCTGATATGACCTTGATTTATTTTATTGCTGTTGTTAAAAGGTTTAAAAAAAACACAAAAAAAAATTTAACAAATTTCCATTTAAGAATTTGATTAAAAGAAAATGCAAAAATGAACTTAAAAGATTAATAATACTTCCCTACCACAAACTTATTTTATATTACTTTATCTGCCATTAAAAATTAGTTTCAGTGTCATATTTTCAACAAATATATAAGAATTCTAGTGAAGAGATTATACTCCAGCAAAGTGAACTATTTTTTGTCTTGTTTTGGTATATTAAGGAGTTGTAATCCTTCTTTAGTTGCCATACTCAAGAGTTTGAAGTAAATGGAGAATGTAAAATTGATAAATCCTTTCTCCTCTTTATTCACTTTCATGAAATGTGTGCATGAAGAATTGTTGTCTTATCCTTGTTCCCTCAATTAATACCATAACCCTGATGCTACACCTTTCAATTTACTGATAGTTTGCAGTTCCAAATAACTAGTTAAAACATTGTAGAAAAAAATGACAATCCCACTATGTTAAGTTTAAAAACTTCATGAAAAATATCAGCTATAATTATCTGAATGCCTTCCAGACCCATTTGAAGATATCTCCTCCTTTGATTTCATAAATGAATAGATAAAAACAAAATACCTGTGTTATTAAACAAAACAAAGTAGCATTTCTCCTTATAATTGTTCAGCAATGATCAAATAAAAATAATACAGTTTCTGTTTATGAGTAAAAGTTTTTTTTACAAGACTACTTTTTGTTACTTTTGCAAAACATAGTGGTGAGTATTCCATCAAGTCTTACACATTCTTCACAGAATTGTAAGCTTCAAGAATCAAGATCAGTTATCTTACTTTTTTAACTTTAACATTTCTAAATTGCCAGTTCCATTTTAGTGATCAACTGTCTTAAATCTTCTAATGTATAGTGTCAAATATTTGGAAAAAAACCCAAAAAACAAATCTTATCATATACCTGTACTTGTTTATTTGGATAAACCTGGTCATGTTTCTAACCTTCACTCAAAAAACACTAAATATCTTTAACAATTAACATACTTACTCTACACTACGAATATTCTCATATAAAATAAGTGAAATACGCGGTAAATCAACTGAATTATTTTTCAGTTGATTACCACGCACATAATATTGCAAGTAATTGTAATTTTTCCGAGTATATAGGTACTAAAGCTCTACTCTACTTGATAGCACATTATATAAAAATGGGCCATAATCGAACAATTTCTTAACAGAAAAACATGTAATTAAAAAAAAAAGACTGAGCACTCCCTTAGTTTTGACTTTTGTTTGATTTACTAAAATAAAACCTAAATGAATTTTATTTGCTTTTATTAAATTTACAGTGGTCAATTTAATTTCAATATGATTAATAAAAAAGTAATTATCATTAGTGAGTTTTTAAAAAATAACCCAATCAATCTAACATGTTTCCTTCAGTTTTCACTTTCTCATCATAATTATCATTCATCGGAAAAAGAAAAAGTGAAGAATTTTTAAATGCACTTAAATACGAAGTGTAACAACCGATTTTTAGTTTTACTCTGTTTCTCAATTTTTAATTAATTTATTTTTAAATGTAGTTTCAACTTTTTACTCTTGTGTAAAAATTATAAAATATTCTAGTAACAGATTTAAATTAAATAGAAAAATAAATTAAAATTGGGAACGTAAAAAAGAAAAAAAACAGACAATACGGAGAAATTAAATTTTATCACAACGTGCTAAAAATCATAATCAGGTGTTAAAAAAATCCGGAGCAAGTATATAAAAAATATTTTATCCTATTCAAATTTTCAAATTGGAACTGGAATTCTTAGTGACCACTTTTTAGCGTTTACAAATTCATTGTTTGTAATTTTTGTAACTTTGTTTAATTATTTGTCAAATTGTCAATAGAGACAGGAGTGACAAATTTTGGTCTGCAGTTGATCCAAATACAATAAACGTCACACACACTATGTAAGGTAGGTGCAAGAAAGAAGTACCTGAAATGGAGAATATCTATTTTTTATGAGTCCGATATATCCTAAAAGGTAAAAGCTATTTGATGAAAAACATTATTGCGATAGTAACTGAAGAACAATAGCTTTATATTCAACTTTAAAAAGACTCGTCTGCTCGTAAAAAAACCGCACTAAATTGATCGGCCAAGAGTTAAGTGCAGTGGTAAAATATAAACAGAAATTAAAATGTTTGGTCATTAAATTATACGTAATTGATCACTGTTAAAAATAATAACATCTTTTCTAAACTTACGGAAATGGGGACTGTTCGGCGCGCGGTATGCATTATATTTTGCATCCAGTGCTAGAACTTGTTGCCAAACAGAAGCCATGATGCTTGTGGCCGCTTGCATCAACGATCCAATTACATCCGTTCGAATAAAGATAGTCGGAAAAATTGAATTCGAAAATAATTTTTGTCAGAAAATAAAATAAAATAAAATAAAACTTGATTTAACACTTTACAAATTTATAATATTAAGCAATTACATTTTCTTAATGGTTTCTTCAATGTAAAAATTGTGCGAAGCGGTCCCTCGAAAATGTTCATAGGTTTGTTTATCGGTGGACATGTCTAAAAATAGTAGTCTACTTCGTATATAAGCTGAGGGAAGGCAGCCATCTTCCATCCTATTGATAACTTAGAAAGTTAGTTTGTAAAGTAGTTTGTGTAGGTTAAAAACAACAAAAAAAAGACAAGTGTCAAACTTTACGAAATTGAGGTTTGTAAGTGAATTGTGCAACAGAATTAATCCAGAATGCAAGCGATCAAATGTGTGGTTGTCGGCGACGGGTAGGTAGCCAAAGCTCTTTTTTTCTATTAAACTACATTTTCTCTTCCTTTCCATACCAACCAAAAATTACACACGCACTTGTTTTTTTTTCTCTCTCTTTTCAAACACTTATCTGCATACAAACTTACTCGCATTTTGAACTTTACCATATATTATAGCTCTACTCCTCATTAACCAACAGCTTGAACGGCTTTTTCGGTATTAAAGAATGTTTCTCATTACTTTTTTTTTTTTTTTTTAAAACTAAAAAAAAAAACAAAAAACACCCAACTCTGCGCTTTAAACACACACACACACACACACTGATCACTTGTAACAATTGTTCATTTTAAATTTTTTTATTTAATATTAATTTGTTTCGATTATTTTATAATTTATCTTGGATTTTTTTTCTTTTTAACCAGAATTTACAATTTGTTAGCGGGGTTAATCATTTTTACTTACTATTTTTAAAATCCATCTCGAAAATTAATGGAATTATTAAATCAAACAGTTAGATTCTCACAAAAAAGCTGAATAAATAGAAACTCCCTATTTTTATTTTTTAACGAATTGTTTATTCAATCATCATCTTAAACACCAACAAAATACACTAAACTACAGTCTCTAGATTGACTAGTAGCTCCTGTTGGTCATTATTTCTCACTTCTTCGCTATCATTTCCATTGATTCATGCTTATTCACACTTGACAAAGTTGTACATTAATAATGGAAACTATATTTTTTTTCCTTACTTTTTAGTTTAAGTGAAAAATTTAGTTCTTATTTTTGATTCGGAGAATGCATTTTCTGTCTTTTAGACGCACTCTGAATAGTGTGAGACCAAATTGTAGATTTTTTTTTTTTTTTTTTTTTACTGATTATTCCCTTAAAGCTTTTCTGACAGATTTTATTGAAACTCCAATTTTTTAAAAAACTTTTAATGACTATATTAAACTAAAGAGAATTAGTATATTTTCTACAGGTTTTTAAATACCTTACTTTCGTAATAGAACAACGATGTATCGGTCGTCTGTAGCCGTGTGGAAGACTGATGTGCAACTCAATTTATATTTTATATTATAGTACCACTCCTTCTCCCCTCCCTGCCTTTGGCAATCTTATTGCTATAACATTCAAGATTTTCTATTTTTCTTTTGTCTGAATTTAAAGTCCCTCGACACTGGATTTCTTTGACCTGTATAGTTAATGACACTCGAAGCCATGTCAGTATGTGATAGGGTGTGTATCTTAGATTTTCGTTAAACACACGTACACTCACGTAATGCTGTGTAGAGTACACAACACTATGAGGATTAAGAAGTCAAGGGTAGGCAAGATCGCCTAAATTTGTTTCTTATGAACCTCAACGTTTTTTTTCTTCTTTCGACAAACCTCGTATTGTGCATTGCGTTTATTTCTATCTTGGGAAGTGGGTGTAGATATGTGCATGATGCATTATTTTTCTCTTATGCTGACTGGATTTCTAAAGTTTGGAGCACGCCTGCCACATACTGGTCTGTTTCCTGTTCAGAGAGCTCTTCCTGTGGAATGGCAACTATGCCACACACACACATTGCAGCTAGACCACTTACTCGCTTAGACTCTGAGATTTTATATATATATATATATATATATATTTTACACTACTAGGACACACAACTTCCGTTAGAGGATTGCGGCAAATAGACTGACTAGTAATTGAGAATGCCTGTTTTTAAATACATCCTCTTCTTACAGTTGTTTTTTTTTTTGTGTTTAGCACTAACAATCCCTATGTATGTTTGTACTTATATATATATATATATATATATATATATATAATATTGTGTGTGTATACTATAAACTGAATAAATTGCAATAATGCACAATAACACATCATAGGTGGTGCACACGCACATTAACTGAATAGTTTGTGAAAAACTTTAGAAAGAAAGACCCAGGACAGGTAGGAATTGTTGCAAAACGGCGTGTAGTGTGATATAGATAAAAAAAAAAAAAAGTAAAACCAGGTCCAGTCTATAAAAAAGAAAATATATGGCACTTAAAAATGGTAAGGGAGATTCAGATTGACTAAAAAAAAAAGGATTTCTTTAGAAAAGACTTTGTATTTTAAGTTTAAAAATATCTATTCAGCTGACAATGACGTTGTATTGTGCTATTCCTTAGTTATGAAATGAGACGTACAACTAGATGTTTTCTTATATACCGGATCACGGGAACTGCCTTCTTTTCATAATTTTCCCTAGTAGTAGTCGTAGTAGTAGTATTAGGCACTCCTTAATAACTGGAGTACAAATTCAGAAAAGACCTGACTGACCCATTTGTCGTGCTACGGATGGCCAGTAACGCGATAATATCTGGTTTTACAAAGAGAGACGATATTGTCACCTATCTACTTTTAATCGCCTCCGATTTTACTTATTCGTTATTTTTCTTTCATTAACCATTACCGACTTAGTTTCTAAAAATTATACTAATCAGTCCATACAATTGTTACAAGTACTGTCTTATTGGTCATCCATAGTTTTAAACTGCTGGGATTGGAGTGAGAACAAACACAGGATAGTATTTAATTTCTCTAATACTCTATCTCTCAATAGTTGGGATTATTAGTCTTGATAAAAGTGGTGATACATTTTCTTTTTAATCTCTTCAAATCTAGATTTATTTTTACTGTCTATATTGTTTATACTTACTACAGGAGAGGATGATGTCAATTTTTATTTTAAATTTACGTGTTATTGTTCAAAACCGGAAAAAGCTCTTTATGACATCCGCCTCCCAACATAAGTTAGTTGAAACGAATTAAAAAAAAAAAAAATGAAAAATCTATAGTTACTTTTTTTTTCTTTACCATTCTTCCTTACCGTAACGGCGTAATGTATTGCCATTCTCCATTTATATTTCGTCTGCTGCTGTCTTGTAAGAAGACGTATATTTCGTTATTCTTTAATGTTTGCGATACACGCTTGTGCGCGCACACGTGTGTATGTATGTGTGTGCCTGTCTTGTCCCAAAAAGATGACACTTCATCACACGACTATATATCACCAATTGTTGTAATGAGGGGAGTATTCGACACAGTTTTTTGTTATGATGTTTATATATGAATATACTATATTGCATGAGTCTGCACTGCAGTAAATGACGACGAAATCTCTTCTCACTTACTCAGCCATCTGTAGTTAGTCTATTTTGTCTTTTTACAGCTGATCAGATTGTTGAAATCGGCCTATAATTTTTTAAGTTAAACACCTCTGAGTCTTATAAATTTTAATGTGTACATATTTTTTTCTTCAATAAAAAGACAATGACGTTGCGTTTACACTACTACAGCTCTCTCTGGCGAGCAAACTCGCTGGTCATGACACTAATGTTAATGAAGAACTGACTATTATTATTCCCAAGTCGCTTTTCTTGCAAATTTATATACATAGGAGTATCTTAAATTCTTTTTTTTTATGGTTGATTAGTGTAGTTACATTGCGTAATATCTGTTAATGTTGAGTTTGTGTGTCGGCATGGCATTTCATACGACGTTGCTACTGTCATCGTCATGTACCTCCACCTTGACATGGGAGTGTGGGTGTCTGCAACATGGATCTTTCGTTCGCCTGCTAGAGTTACCGGTTGACACGTGAATCAAAATGACATTGAAAAAGAAGAAAAATAATAGAATCTTCATTTTATTTTATATTTAAATGAATATGCATTGCTTTAAGTTCCATTTTGTACTAAAGAGTGGTAAACAGGATTTTGTTTTAAGTCTTTTTCATAGCTAGACTAACTGAATTGTTGAGAAAACCCAAGTAAACAGTTGAGTAGATATTTTGTATATGTCGTAAATAAAGTGTCTGTTAGTGTGAACATATTTCAATAAGGTTTTTAAACATAAGTTTTAAAACATACCTTGTTTCACAGTCAACTATTCAATGTTTTTTTAATTTTCAAAGTTACTAATAATGTCATTTTTTTAAAACATATGCACACTAGTTATCCTTTGCAAATTTAGAAACACTGCATTTTCATTACTTAAAAATGAGCAACTTGGTTGTATAAGGAATTTTTAACATTCTTCATGAACAATTATAACTTTCACTTGTCTAATTAAACATACATAAACACTAAACAGGATAAAAACTGTTTCTAAATGACATTTGAATTTGTTTCTCCAGCAGACTGTGAATAACACTTTACAACACATCTGTTTAACTGACATTCAAAGTATTGCTTAACACCTGTTACCAGTCTTTATTTTTCTTAATTTTTAGTTTTGATTTATTTGGAGCGAACATCAAAATTCTCAAGCTTGTATTTCTCAGATTCTTTAATCCTTTGGCTATGATCATATGAAATAACTTAGTTGATCTCTCCCCACCAAAACGCACACTTTGTCTACTGACAGTTGAGTAGCACAATATTATGTTGAAAATTCTATAATATAGAAAATGGAAAGGGTTAATTTTATTTTTATTAACTTTATTTGTAGAGGGCAGTACTACATGTCACTAGCAACAATGTATGTTGTAATACTGCCATATCAAACATAGCATTACAAAACTATGAATAACTTGCTAAACACTAAATGTGATATAACTGTACTCCTTTAGTAATAATAAAAATAAATTAAAATTTCTCTTTGTTATGTTTATTTAGAAATCTTATTTTGCGTGCATATTTTTAAAGCAAATTTAGGCTGATGAGAAATATACAAAAAAAACAACATATCCAAATAATAAAGTCTGAATTACTGAACGTTTTCATTAAGTCTTGATAAATTATAGCATTCAGCAAACTAGGATTCTTTTTCTTTACATGAGACGGGACATTGAGATTATTTTTATTTTACTAGTCAATATTGCACACTGTAACAAAAAATATATTAGAACATGATTACTATTCAATTGCTATAAGATTTAATTTCTTGTATATCTCAAGTTTGATTTGGAAATATTCTAAATCATTTACTCTGAGTGATGTTGGAGTAATTCAGGGGGTTTCTGTTTCACTATGATACTCGTATTGAACTTGTTTCAATTCATGAAATAATTCTTAGGCTGCTCGTTTTGGAAACTTGTTTTAAATTAAATTTTACTCAACCATGACACTTGGTGATATATATTTTTAACAGACTTACTGACTACACCCCACCCATGTTGTTAGACTTGAAATTCAGTTTTGTTGTGATAATTAAGCCAAAAAATTGTTGGGTGTGGTTATTTTGAAAGGGTATTCTGTAGTGAAATATTATCTTCAGAATTTGTGAATTTGGCCAACATAAGTTGTGTTGTGAAATGTAAGAAATGGGAAATTTGAAATTATTAGAATGACCATTTTAGTTTTAGTAATTTGTTGGTAAACCATTAACAATTTGATAGAAACTCCAGATAGTGAGAATTTATTTTTAATATTTCAAATTTAAATGCAGTACACTTAGTTTTTCTTTTTTTTTTTACAAAAGGTCTATTTATTCAATCATTAAAGTGATTTTGTTAAAAATGTGTATAACTACCTGCTTGATATCAGATGATTTTGAAATGTAGTCTTGGATGTATATGCCACATCTTGGAATTAGAAATTAGCTGAGCAGAAAGTTTATATTTCACTTTGGTCTCAAGCTAACGTTTTTTTTAAAATTTAAAGCAAATAGAAATACATTTTACCTACAGATTCATACAAAATTGAAAGGTGGAAACACAACATTATACAAGGGGTGTGCTGAAAATGTTTGGTCATTTGTTCAATATTGGAAAGTGGATTAAACCAAGAAATTTTCAGCAACATCCTTGTATATTTGAATATGCAAGAAAAAAAAAAAAAAAAGACCAAAATTCTGCATTATCCTTATAAATGTCAATGTCCTTCAGGGTTGTTAATAGCTTATGTTTAGAAACTAAAATACACAGCACGTTCTTAGTTTTTTCCTTTTCTCATTTGTCTTTGCTCTTTTAATAACTTTTCATGCTTGCAAATGTATTGAAAGACTTACTTTTTTAAATAAAATAACAATGGGTCAATACAAATTTTTCATTTAACAAGGTTAAGCATACTTAGTCATGAGATAATTTTTGCTTTAAGATATCTAAAAAGTCAAATTGTTTAATCTTGGAAAAACATGAGCTAACTTTTATTTTTAATTTTGGCTGACAGTTTTTTCTCTATATGATTAATGTTGGGTTATCTGTCTTACTTTATAAGAAACTAATGTTTTTGTTGTATATAGATATTTACAATTTTTGTGTGTTTCTGCTCAACTAGTGTTAGTTCAGGTGCATATAGTTATATTTAATTATTAGTTATTTTTAGTTTATACCAGATTTTGCTTAAAAAAAAAACAAGGCCTAAAGATAACCCCATGAAAATTATACTGAATATTGTCTTGTAACAAGTCAACTAGTCACTTTTCAAATTCATGTTAAACAAACTTTGTGTACAATGAAATTGATTGATTTCACCAACATTTTAGTAATTAAGAATGATCATTAATAATACAGAAAGAAAAAGGCTGGCCCCATGAGATAAAATTTGTAGCATTTTTGAGGTACTGAATCCAACAGCCACATTTGCCTATCTAGACTAAATGTCTAGATTTTTATCTATCAAAATCAGTCCAATTGCAAGAAAATAAAAATTGTTTTGACCCTGGACAGTTAAAGAATCTTAGGTTCTCTCCAAGTTTTTATATTACCAATGCCTTCCTTTCTTCTCAAATTTGAACATTTTTCACAAACTGTATGAGGAACTTAAATTCTTATGATAGTCTCCTAACTTAAAGTAAAAAAAAAATATAACCTTTTCACCCTATCAGTAATGTCTTTGTTGCTTTTGCAATGTCTAGAAGCCATAGATAAAACAAGTGATCTGGTTCAAGCTTATTTGCTCAGAAGCCATATTTGTTATTAATCTGTCATTTTTATCTGAAATCACAGAACAAAAACACAAACACACATTCAGACATTAAAACTATCAATAAAATTCAGTTGCATCTCGCATTTTGGTAGAACATCTTTGTTACACAAAAGCTTGTCTGAATGGAGAATTTGAATAGTTGCTGAAAAGGCACTAATGTTTTATGACTTTACCAGTCATGCCCATACAAGATTTGTTCAATGAAGTCTGTTCAAAAAGTCTTGTGTATTCAATTATACAGAAGTTTTAAAACCTAATTCACTCGGATACTTGTTTTATAATACAGGAGATTTTAGTAGCACAATAATGCTAGATGGCGAAAAATGATGGTAAATGAAAATTCAGTTTTAATTTGTTTATTTAAATTTTGACCATAAATTGTATATTTGCGATAAATGAATTTTTAAAATTTGCAAATTTTTATTTATTTTATTTTTTTTTTAAATGCCATTTAAACATTAATATCTATAAAAGCTGTTATATGAAATTATATTCTTTGTCACTTTAAACGTTATTTTTAGTATATACTTTTATTTGAGTAGACATCCCATTTATTAAACAATATATTTCATTTACTGGCCTGAATGTTTGAGAAATCTTAAAGAAAAATTTATAATCTCTGGCAGGATTCAAACCTGTGCTCATCTGGGCAGAGGGAGCTACCATTATAATTGGTATGTCTTGACCAACTGAACTACAAGAACCAACCAATCAGTCAGGCAAGGCCGAAATTGTGCCTTTTTATGTGAAACTTTTGAAACTGACTGGATTCATAAATAAATAGTGTCTACCCAAATATGAGTATCCACTAAAAATAATGTTTAACATCATTAAAAAATGTCTGATTAATAAAAATCAATTACTTAGAAAATTTGCTTTGTTTACATTTGGATGTAAAATTATATATCTGATTCATTGTGGGTATGTGAATGACAATGGGGGGAAACTTAGTGATTGTCTTGAGCAAGAACTTCTTCAGGCTAATAATCTGTTGATGGAATCAGCCTTATGTATACAAGTAGAAAAGTGGCATGAGAAAGTAAATACTGGTTACAATTTACATTGAATCATTAAAGATAGATGCTCAGTTTTAAATTTTCATGCTCATATCTGGATATTTAACTTAGTCCATTTCATTCAGATTTTTATTGCTTTTGTTTATATTTTTCTTACTATTGTCTTTTTAATTTCACCACAGGAACATTCTATTTAAATTCAAATCTTACCAGTTACAATAAACCATATAAAAAAAAATAACTAAATCTACAAATCCACTATGAACTCCATATACAAAAAGACAACTTGGAACTCTGTCCTTTTTGAATAAAAGTTTGCAGCCAAGACATGCAAAATGATACAGATTAAAAAAAGGTTTCACGCAATCACTGCTACACATGAAGAACAATGTTACCACAATAGCATTAGAAAATCTGTCCAGAAATAAAGATATTTCCATCACTACCTCATAAACAAAGTGGGATTGTTATGAATATTAATACTTTCAATGAAAAAATAAATTTTATTCAGTTTTTTTTTTTTTTTTTTTTTTATATATATATTTTATTTATTTAATGAAAATTAAAATTTCTAAAGCCTAGAAACTCAACATGGGCAAAATTGATTGAATACCACCCTAAAATATTCAGTTTCTCTGCCCAAAACACAAAGCAAGTATTTCTGTGACCTATCAAATTTGAGATTGAAAGTGCTTTCAGACTATCAAAAACTATGGAAAAAATTTTAACTCCACTTTTTGGAACAATTAGTCCATCATATACTAAGAATTCCAGCAATCACCTTGAAAGACTGACATAAATAGGAAATCTAATCTCGTGACTTTTTGAGATACTTATACACTAATTTCATTTCGGAAATCCTTAAATCTCTTAAAGAAACATCTTTTAAAATCAAAGACTAATCTATCTTTACTGACAGACAAAATTATAAGTGACATATTAAGTTTGATAATTTTTAGACAGAAATTTGGTTTACTGATGACATCATCTCTTAGCATTATAATAGTGCATTTTTTCTTAATTTCTATGAACTGATACTTTGCAAAATATTTTACCTAAAGAACATATTTCTGATATATCAATGCTTTATTAATATCCCCACAATAATTACATTACCACTTCTTGATATCATGTTAAACTGCACTGATAACTATTTAAAAATAAACATCTACTGAAAATCTAACAAAAATGATCTCACCACAAAAAAAAAAAAATTGAAATAATTATAGGTTTCTACTTAAAAGCACTTAGAATTTGTAGCTCTTTATATTTCTATGAAGAAAAATACATAAACTTCTAAATTCCTCCAATATCCTGATTATCTCTATCTATAAAAGGCAGGCTGTGTGTGTGTAACGAATGCACAGCTGCAATTTTTGACGGATTTGCACCAAAATTTACATGCATATGCTCCAAGTTAGCAGGATGGCCAAGACCGACTTTGCATTTCCCGACTCCCATCTATAGTGGAAATAATCGCTTTTTTTCTTTTATTTTTTTATTTTTTTTCTGCTTCTGCGGCAGTTTTCACGTAGTTTGCAGCCATTTTGTACTGGCCAGAGTGAGAGCCAACAGCTGACTGACACAAATGTTAACTAGCATGCAAAAAAAATTGATAGCTGCATTCGTCACAAGTGGGAAAAATTTAAATCTGCATGGCACTTTACTCCAATTGGCTCATTTGCTTGCTTAAACTCAACGTTGGTTCTGATTCCGCAGAACTGGATTGGGTGTGAAAAAGTAGTTGTTAACATTCTTTTTTCATTCGGTTTTTCCAGTTACAAATCCTTTTCTGATCGTTTTGTGTTCATTTTGTTTAGTTCTTTTTTCGTAACAGATTCTATGTTTAGTATAGAGCTTAGAAAAAATTTGCAGTGTGAGATAGGCAAGAAGTAAGGCATATAGCAACATCAGCACGGCAAAGGGCACTCCTTTAAAGGCAAGGAAGGGCAAAAATATTTTAAGTAAAGTGATAGCGATTGCTGTACGAGTCGTATGATTTTTGAATCAAGCACTTGCAATGGCGGGCCATGCTGCTAGTTCAATATATAATGCAAAAGTGAAAGCCAACATAATTCACAAAAATAAAAAAAATTGTAACATAAATGACTTTGATAAAAAAAATTAAAGCTGAAGCAGGAATTTACAAAATACTAAAAATGTCCAAAGAAATCCATGAGCAACATTTAGAAATGGAACATTAAATGAAAAAAAAGGTTTTTTTTTTTTTTTTTTTTTTTCACAAAACTACATTCTGTGCATTATTATAAGGGGGTTCTGTTTTGATTAAGAGAAAGTAATTTAAGGTGAAAAATTTATTGGAATGTGCACTAATAAATCCTTTATACTAAATTTACATTAAAGATCACACAAAATATATATATAATTTTTTTTTTTTTTTACAAAACTACTGCTGATCTTTTGATGGATAATGAAAGTAAAAAAAACAAAGTTACTAATCTAATTAGATTAGATATCAAAATTTAAATTTAAAGCTGAGTATCTCTTAATTTTTGGATGTAAACTATAACCAGTATTTGTTATATTTCTCCTCTTACCTTTTTGTCCCTCATCCCCTTTATTAGACTGATTCCATAAAAAAGTTACTAATTTGATTTTGTTCCTTCCTAAAAATGTCACTCAAAATCGCCTATTAACTCTTATATATACATTATACTCTCTGAAACTAATCTTGCACGGGATGAATGCTATTTGGATCTGTAAAACATTTAATTTTAAATGTTATTTTTGAGATTGCCTACTTTGTCTCAGCTGCAGTATTTTCATTTACAATTCTTATGCCAAACATGAAACTAGGTTCAAAATATAAAACTAGGTACTTCCAAATATTTGCATAAAAGAAAAAAAAATGCCCAGAACTTAAAAACAGTTTTATCATCAAAATCTTTATTACAAAGAATGATCAAAGGATTTTTTGATTGGGTGTTTTTTTTTTTTGTTTTTTTAAATCCTTTTTTGGAACCTTTGAAATTTTGATTAAAAGTCGTGTTTCTCCAGGGTCAGCATTGTAGTATGCTAATGAAAAATTTTAGCATCTTTTTGCAGTGCAGAACTCTAATTTGGAAATACTTGCAAAAATCAGATAATTGTTAGATTATGAAACTCTCAGGACTTATTCACGAATACATGGAATTATTTTTTAAATGTTTTTAGAAAATTTTTGTATGTGAGGTGTGGGGGGGGATTTTTATGTTAATTCCCCACTTATTTAATTTTATGAAATTTGAATGTATTCTGTCATAATGATTAATGCTTATATCTATTAAAACTCCTCAGAATTTAGATCATGATTTTTTTGGTCGAATAGCCTAACCCCCCCCCTCTCCCTGTTATCTGAATTATAAAATAAAAATGCAATACAATTAATTAGAAAAGCTTCTACTTGCTTTTAGGAATATTATGGACACTATTGTCTTAACAAAATTTTTTTCAATGAATAATTTATAAACTTTTAAATCTTTAAAATTCTGTATTAATTTGTAGTGATTAGGTGGTTTTTAAATTACAATTCAATTTATTTTTAATAAATGAAAAGCTCACTAACACTCAATGACCACAAACTTTAAAAAAAAAAAATTTGAATTCTTATGTGTATAAATGTGTTGGTATTTATAAATACGGTAGTCCACATGTGACATCAGAAAATAAAGGCAGTAACTATAGTAAAATTAAAGTTTATTAGTAATTTTCCAACATTTTCTCAACAAGTGTCTTCGTAAGTTAGGCTATAAAGTCAAAGTACCTAAAATTCAATAGAATAAGATTGCTTAGGAGATTTTCTTAAATTTTTAAGATTACTGGGTAGTTAAAATATATATATAAGGTGTTCCTATTATATTCAAGTAATTTTTGCAGTTATGTCCCCTTTAGAAATAAATTCTTAAACATATATCTATCAAGAGTTATCAACACCTCATAAAAACACCCACCTCTGTGTTAAATGCTTTTGTGATATTTTAATATAAAAATGTTTCAAACCAGATTAAACTTTAAACTGTCTAATCCTTCTCACTTTCAGAAAAGTATTTTAATTTTTTTTTTTTTTTTTTTTTTTTTTCTGACAGGGTGATTTTAGCAAAAAAGAAATTCCAATCAATTCAGTTTGAAATACTGCAAAGTATTTTGCTTATTTGGAAATATTAAATTAAAATTAGCTTGAAATTAAAACTAAAATAAAAGCCTCTAATTTCCAGTTTTTTTAAAATTCATTTTAAAACTTAGGTATTGCTTTTCTTTGGTGGTACCTATTTAAAACTTAACTTTTAATTGATTCTTGATAATATTTTAACTTGCTTTCTAATTTTAATATACTGACACCTTTTCCTGACTTCAGTTTACTTAAGCACAGTTTAAAACAAAAATCAAAGGCATGTGTTAGCTTAATTTGTCAAAGTATTTATTTTAGTGGCAAATAATCAGCTGAAGTTAATTTCACTTGCAAGTGGGAGTTGAATACATTTTTCTTTCTCCTGATCTTTTTTTTTTTTTTTTTCCTAGCTAAATAGTACACTAAATTCTTGCAATATTAATTAAGTTTATACTTGAACCATTGACATTACATGATACCAAATGTCTTAATTTTATCGATCTGTTATTTAGGGTAAAACCTCAAGCTACTCTGACTGGACAAAATTAAGTTGTACAAATGATCTCATCAGCATCAGTCCCATGATTGCGTGTAATCATAGTCGCTGCATAGTTGAGCACCTGATGCGTTGCCTCCACATAACTAAGGGTGAAAGCTGGATATGTATTCATGTGCAACATGTCTTAGGCTAGTATACCTGGCAGTGCCCATCCCTCTTCAGGTCAATCCACAACCAAGGTCTTACAACATGAAGGCTTGTCTTGATCAAGGATACTTTGCTTCCATTAACTTCAGGATAGCTATGGTGCTCTGTCTACCCAGAAAAACTTGAGGGAATTGGTTTAGTCACCATTGATCTGACCACAGTGTATAAGTAAACAGTCAATTTAATTACAAATTTGATTCAGCAATATATTTTCTGGAGAGGTAACAGTCAGAAATTCACAGAAATCAATATCTAAATTTCCTAAGCAATTTCACTTGCATCTTACAAGGATAGAAAAAAATATTCATTCTTATGAATATTCTGAAAATGTCTGCATTAATTAATATGAAAACTATAGTGTGTGTGTGGGAGGGATTGTAACTTTTGTAATTATAAATGACACTGTATTTCCTCTCACCAACCATCATTTTATTTTTGTGTGTCAGTTCTCAATAAATGAATGATACTGCTATAAGTTCATTATTTTCAACAATGCCAAATGTATTTCAGAGGTACAAGAGAAAATATATACTGAAAGAAAAGTACAAAACTTTTTAAATTACATTTTCCTTTCTGTCAGTATAACTGTTTAGATTCCATTAGATTTTTTTTTTTTTTTTTTTTTTTTTTTATGATAATGCAGGGAAGATACTCTGTTTTCCTCTTCTGTTTAGTAGACTAATCTTTAACACTTAGCACTCTGTTGGTGACTTGTCCTGCCTTTTCAAGCAACTTCAAACAATTATGCAGTTGTGTTATCATGACTTGCTATGGCAACTGCAAGAACAACTTTAATTGAAATCTAAACCTATACTACAGCAGTGGAAGAACAGCCATATACATTAGAAAGAGAAGTAATACTAATGAATAATGCAGAGTGCTAAAGGTTAAAGTTGATGCATAAAGTTTTGAGATGTAAAATTGTCAATATAATTAAACCTCCATAAAAACTATTTAATGTACAAGATTGAATGTTAGGAAAAATCTAAAGTTTGAAAACCATTTTGTCACTTGTGTGGTCATTGGAATCAGTTTGCTGCTTTTTATAAAAATGGATTCAATCAATCATGATTAATAAAATCATGATCCATGAAGCAAAACTGTTGGCATCCTGATCTGTGGTTCAATCCATAGCACTTGTAGTAAAAGGAGATACATAAACCTCTCATCTATGGACTTTGGATAAAACAGACAAAATCTGCAGGAAAAAAATCTTCCAAATCATCAGCAATATATTTCAAAATTTGTGGGCTTGGCAGAACAAGTTGTATTAGTTCTCAAAGTGACCGCTTGGCAGCAGTGGCAGGCCTTTCAATTACAAACAAAGATTTGTATGCAGTATATAACATATGATACAGCGCATGCATGACAAAGTTGCTATTATTTTTGTTATTTTGATTAATATATCTATATTAAGTATATATTTATTTATGCCATATATAGTATTAACATTACTGGTAGTTACTATAGTGGTTTTATAACTAAAAATAATCCCCTCCCATCTACAGACAATTGGCTTTAATGGACCACCTCTCCTCCCTTATTAGTCCATTGGTTATATATATTATATATATATATATATATATATAAATGGATATAATATTTGACAATTATTTTAATATTTTCTGTTGACACATTATTTTTATAGATACAAATATTTAAGTAAATGCTCTGTTTATAATAAACAGTATGAACTACATTTACTGGCCTGAATGTCAGAAATTTTGTAGAAAATGTCCTGACAGTAATCAAAAACATAGCCGTCATTTGGCATAACGTGCTATACCACTTAAATGTACTTAATACTGTTTATTATAAACAGAGCATTTAAATATTTGTATCTATAAAAATAAAATAAAAGGATTGTCCAGAATGTACATGCTGATTTTCAAGGGAAATTAAAACACAAAACAAAGTTATGCCATTTAAATATTTATGAGCCATTTTGTTGCACAAACTTTCTCTATTTTTCTTTCAACTTAAATATTCCATTTCAGGGGTTTCTTTGCAAAGAAGTCATTAAGGTAGTTCTTTATCTCATCCAAAGAATTAAAATTTTTACCATTTGAGATTATTTTGCAAGGACCTAAATAAATGAAAATCCGAAGGAGCAATGTTTGGTGACTGAAAAGTGGGGTAACACATCACAGCCAAATATGCACAGCATCTGTGTCTAGCTAGTGTCTTTGGTCAATTTTTGTACTCTCTAAATTTACTGAAGTGTATATATTGAATATTATTTAGTCATTTGCATCATATTGTACCAATAAAAAGCGCTTAATTATTTTATCACTATACAACTTCATGAATTATTACAAATTGTTTTGCCAGTTGACTCTATATTTACATGCTACTATTATTGCAGGGTTAAGGCATCAAACTTGAATAGATACTGTAGGTTTTAATCTAACCATTTTTTGAAAGCAGATACTTTTATTTTTGTACTGGTAGCTATTTGGCTCATAATTCTTTTATCTAGAATCTGTCATATTCAATAAATTGATCAAATGTTTTTCTACCAGAAATTTTCATTTAGTTCAAAATTTAAAAAGGAAAGATCCTTGATAATCTCACTTAAGCAACTTTCAAAAACTTGCTTACATTTAAAGAATGGATGGAAAGGAGACACTACCAATCTAACCTAGTTCTGTAACGATGAATGACTAGAATCTGACAATTCTTCATGTTGTTGGTTATTAATACAGGTTCATGTCATAATGTCTGAGCTTTTGAGGTCAAGGGTTGCATTATTAATCATTTATAATCATATAATTGGATTACACTATAATATTATGACTTACCTTCTTTTATAGTTTTTTTTTTATTATTCAGGTGCAGTTTTATCAACACTTCAATCGCATATACATCCCTCATCTACAGTCCATTTTTATTTATTTTTTTAAACTTTGTTTTTAATATTTAATAGTGTTTATGCTTGATGTCACTGGGAACAGTTGAATTTCATAGACCATAACAGTAGTTAAATTTAAGTTGTTGGTTTTTTTTTTTTTTTTTTTTTTTTGTGTCCAGGTATGTGCAATGTAATATCTGTTGCTTCTCAAAGGCATAATTTAACAGAAGTTGGAATTTTAAGTGTCCATCTCAATAAAAATTTTTTACTAGATTAAAAAATATGGATAATTGGAGGTTACATACCAGGTCTTTTATCTGCAATTATACTTTTGGTATCTTACCTCTCCCTTGCCTTGTGATTTACCTGTAAAGATGCTAGCTTTTCAGGATTTAAATGTACACATTAAAAATGATTTATATTACTAAATATAAGTTAATCTAGGTACCTCCACGAGATCGCTAAAAAAAGAGCATAGCATGATGAAAAAGACGCCAAACTTGACGAAAACAAAATTTTATCATCTAAATGTTTGTTATTATTAAGAGGAAAGGTCAAAGTATTTTTGGTATTTTTTTTCCATTTTTTAATCGTTCTAGCACGTCCGAAATTTTCGTTAAAAATCTAGTTTTTTTTGAGTCAGCAAAATTGATTTTTTTTTCCATTTTTTTAAAAAAAAAACTGGAAATCTGACTTTGAAATTTTTTAAATATCAATTATCATTTTTTCAAAACTTATTTTAAGAAAATCAGAAATTATAATGTTTATTTAAAATATTTTGAACCAAACTTAACTTAGCTTTTGTGCCAAAAAAAAAGATGTAATTTGAAAATAAAACAAAGCAGGTCATAAACTTTCGCGTCTCTTGACATGTGATGAATGATATATTCTTTAATTCCATGAGGCTAATTTGTTCTACAGAAGGAGAAAAGTGAAATAATTTACATTTACGTGAACAAATTATTTACCCGTTATTTTTAATGAAAACTTTCAGCGGTCTAATTTTTTTTTTTTTTTTTTTTTGTACTTAGCTTTCACCTTTACGTTTATAATGCTTTATGGGAAATATATTGTAAAGAAATTAAAATAAAACTGTTAAGAGTGACATTAAATTTCATATTTCTTAAAGGCATCTAATTTATAGGTACCTTTCTTATGAAATTTTATCAGAATTGTACATAAAATACTATAATTTTATGTACATTTATTACATTCTACTGTTATTTGCATTCATTTTATTATTAATTTTGATATTTCATTTATGGAAAAATGTCGTAACTGAGATTAATATAAAAATAAGATCATATAAATTTCATAAGATGATACTGATACTTGTAGGTACCCTTCTCAGTTGAAATTGAAAAATCAAATTAACTTCTCCACACGTGTTTTCGCAAAAAGTAAAGGCCTTAACAGCGGAGAACAATGCTTAACTCAAATAACATAACTTAATTATATTCTGGTTGGTCTTCCGTATTTTATAATTACGGCTCGATTATAAGCACAAAATTACTTTTCTTAATTACTGGGGATCTTCTGATTAGTCAAAATGATACAATTTACAACGCGCTAAAAAAAAGATCTATCTCATAAGGACACTTATGAAAGCCGATCTTGACTTTTAACTAATTTTATAATATTTTAACAACTTAAATGTAAAATCTATTATAATTAATGAAATAACAAATAATTGTATTAAAAATTCATTTTCATCGAAAAATTTTTTTTGCTTTCAGAAAATATTGTCCATATTCATAAAAAACAACTAAAAGCAAATAAAAGCATTTGAAATTAAATAATATCTTTGTTTTATTGAGTTTTGTATGTTACAATTCAGAGCTGATTTTCAGGTACTGCGCGTATCCAATTAAAACAAAAAAAAACATGATTTGCATTCCTCAAAGCCCTGTGCTTTTAATTATTGTAATCACTAAAACCGATGCGATAGAATTTCTAGCGTTTTCATAAAATTAGTTATGGGGGGTAATAAATATTTTTAAAATATATTTCTACCATGACTTTCATAAAAAAACATATTTATAATAATTTCGATCATCTGTGAATAGTTCCTGAAAGTTTCATTAACATCCGGTAATTATTTCTATTTTTGCATGATTTTTCAAATTGTGTGTCATACCAAAAAAACGTGCTAAAAATTGTCTGTTATTTACTAGTTCCGCTGATACAAATAGAAAAAAGGTTTTTTTAATCAAAATTTAGAATGTTCTAAAAAGAAGGAAAATTTTTTAAAAATAATTAAAAAAAAAAAAAAAAAAACTTTGGTCTTTCCTCTTAATAATAACATAAGCATTTAGACAATAAAATTTAGTTTTCGGCAAGGTTGGCGTCTTTTTCATCAAGCTATGCTCTTTTTTTAGCGATTTCGTGGAGGTACCTAAGTTAATCGGTTTCCCTTATTTTATTTTTTTCTGCACTTACAAATACTTAGTTTTATAAGTGCTAATTACAAACTTTCTTTAATTTTCAAATTTGTATTTGATATGGTAATTACCAAAATAAGTTGTCAATGACATGTTATGCAGCTAACTTTAAAGATTTCAAAGTGTTTTGAAATGAACTTTCATGTTTCTTTCTTGTAAAATGTTTTCTAAGTTTGTAAAATATAAAATTCTCATCTACACAGCAATTCTTCAAAAAAAAGTTAAAACTCTTTTGGTTCCTTTTAGTTATATTTTATCTATTGACAGTTATGCTAACATGATCAATTGCAGATATGATTGGAAGACTAACATTTGACTCTTTTGGCAAGGTTTCTTATCCAAATATCCAGTAAAAGTCTTCAAATATGTTGCTTCAGTTTTTGTACTTTCTAAATTTAAAGTACTGAAACAGTATAGTAATTCTGCAAATTAGTATCCTAACATTAGGTTAGTACTGTTATGCTAGTTTTATTTCAATTTTAACTTTCCTTGTTGCAGTATTTAGTGGAGAAAACTGAATTCAAAATAAAACCAGAAAATCTAGTGAGTTTTTTTCTACTTTGAAGAGTAATAAAAACTCCAAAAATAAAATAGCTACTCTGTACTATAATAACAATTTAGCTATATAGTCTATTCATTGCTGTGTCTTGATCTTTTTCATTCCATCTGATGCTTGTAGAGATTTTTCTCACTAAGTGACCAACTCACAATTTCAGATGTGCTTTGTTATTTTAGTGTTGAATTTGTATGCAAGGTGTGGTAGGTATTTGAAATTGTACTTTGAACAGGCCATAAATGAATAGTATTACATAGTATGAACCAAATTTTTTAAAAACTTTTCAATTGTATTGAGAGCATTAAAATGGCATTTACCAATGTGACATAGCAAATGAAAAGGCATGCTGTTCAGAACTACCAACCAAAGCAACTTCTGGAAAATGACCTTTGTATTTATGGTTAGGAATGAGTTGGAGCCCTCTTGTGGCAACATGTCATATGTGGCTGAGAGAAACATTTTAAGCAAGTCAGATGTTGTAAAGATGTTATAATTATTTTCAAACTTTTTCTATACATAGCCTCTTTGTGGCTCTTAATTTATTTTGGTAGCCCCTCAAAGTTTTTAATATTTACAGTGCATATGAATAGCAATTTTATCATAAATTTAAAAAATATTTTATAAATACAGCCAATTAAATACAAATTAACTTATTCTAGCAAACAAAATTCTATGATATGAGTGTATACCAGTAACAAACTATAATACATATAAGGGCAACCAAATACTTTCATATTTTACACATTGACATCTATTTAATGTGATCCTTCTGGCTGATGTTGATCCACAATATTTTTTTCCTTTTTTTAATTCAACTGTAGCATTGTCGTTAATAAAGAAGTTTTTTTTCTCTTCTGTCAGTGCCAAGCAATGTCTATATCAGCAGTACTAAATTCAAAAGGAATTATTACCCAAACAATGATGTTCATCTCTAGTAGGCCACTGAACCGAGATAGATATCTTAATGCAAATTTTTCAATAGATACAGAAAGGTTATCATGCAGTTCATTGCTAATTGAGGCCAGGCATGAAAATTACATCCTATATTTATCCTGAACAGCTTGGATTTTTTTTTTTTTTTTTTTTTTTAAGGAAATTGTAATAGCTCTTTTGCAAGATATTAAAATTAAATCTGTAATTTCTTTTCAAATAAACCTGAAAAGAAAAATCACCTCTCACTACAGTGAATTATTATTGTCAATATGTGTCCTTACAGTGAAGAGAAAAATGCAAGGCAGTTTGCTAGACAAAGGAGATCAATTGAAATTATTTCATATACATGTTAAATTTGAAACTGTTATATGTAAACAAATCCTAATAATTAAAATATCTCCAGTTCAATAAATTTCGCTTAACATTTTGCAATTGTTAAAACCAGCTTCTGTTAAATAACAAAACGATGGAATATTTTACAGGAGGATAAAGACTATCAGAAACACTTTTCGTAAATATATGATTTTTTTATCCTCCCTCCTCTATGAACTTGAATTTTTTATGTGGACTTTCCAAAAAAAATTTTTTAGGTAGTTAAATCTGGTTTCACTACTTTATTTTGTTGTAGAGAGAATAGCTAATTTAAATTAACTGGGGACTTTAGTAGGATATTTTAAGATTTTCAGTGAAATTAAGTAAGTGGGGTAGAATAATTTTAAAAATGTTTACAACTCTTCATCATTACTGAATAACTACCAAAAATCTAATTTAAATCTGATTAATATTTGTTGGATGATAAAAGAAAACTAAAGATCTGTAAGCATTTCCAATTCCCGACTTACTGTAGGGTGTACAATCATTGTTTAATTTTTTTTCAAGATTGAAATAAATTATTATATCAAAATAATTATACAGAAACCGTATATAAGTATACCAATTTTAGTGTTCATTAATTTTACACAAGGTTAACTGAAATGTGGATCATGATAAAGCCCCAAAGTAAAGTTGGGTAGCACATTAAAATTTGTGGCTTCCCAGTATACTATTTTCTTCAATTGATCCTTAGCTAGTTCATAAGACCATTGCTGAATGACTCGGTCAACTCTGCTACTGCATATGTAGCACATAAACAAATTGGGTATATTCTTTCCTTTTATGTACTGTCCTTTCAGGACATAGGCCATCATGGCTCTCCACTTCCCTCCTATCCCTTGTGGCTCTCTATAAGTTTCATGCCTCTGCCAACTCTCCCAGACCACATTCTGTCATCCACTTAAGCCTGCCAGGTATGTCATTTGTTGCTTTCCCTTGTCTCTTTTTCCCTCTATTTGGCCTATATCAGATTCTCCAAGCCCTCTTTTCACATTGTGTCCCAGAAATTTCATCTGCCTCTTATGTTAAGTATAAGCTTTCTCTTTGTTTGCACTTCTGTAGAACCACATCTCTGCTGCCTTGAGCCTCTTCATCTTTGAGGGCACTGTCCAACATTCACTGCCATATAGGAGGACAGATGCTGCATAGCAGCTCAGTACTCTTTATCACCAAAGAAATCCTGTCTTGCAGTAATCTGCCCAGCTTTCGGAATGCATCTTTGGCCATCCCAATCTGTATACGGATCTCAGCATTGCATTGCACCTACTGTCCTCTGTCAAAGCACTTCCCAGATATTTAAACTTCTGCACATGCTCGATTTTTGGTCTTCCCAACCTGCAAATCACATTTCGGGCTCATCCTTTTACTGAGACCATGCAGTCTGTCTTTTTGTAGTTTATGGTTAGCCCCCTTCTTTTCGTTACCTTCTGTAGGAGGTTTTGTGGTTTCTTTTCCATGTCTGCTATCAGTAGTGTTGTCTGCGTATCTTATGTTGGTAAGATTGTGGCCGCCAATATTGAATCCTGGTAGGATCTCCAATTCTCTCAGAATTGTCTCTCTGTATAGGTTGAAGTCTGGTGAGAAGACACATCCTTGATTTATGACCTTTCTATTCACATGTATGCTGTCTGCCACCAGTATAGGTTCTTGATGATTCTAATATCTTTCCCAAATATGTCAAGGTTGCTGAGCAGATCCTTTGTTGAATGCTTTTGTGTAGTCCATAAAACATAGATACAGGTCCATTTGTATTGCTCTTTCTGATAACATTCTAAGCATGAATATCATGTTCCTTGTTCTAGTGTCTTTAAAGAACATGCACTGTTCTTGTCCTATCTCTGAGCACATGCTGAATAAGCTCAAACACCCTGAGGAATTCAGAATGTTCTGGTTGGCCTCCAGTGATAATAGTTTCAATCAGATGGTGAATGAGGAATGACAAGTGGCTCTGTGTAGACCCTATAGATACAGTTATGATGTACATAAAGTTCATGTTGTCTGGGGTGTTGTGTGTAATGTCATGTTGCTGCACTTCACTGTAGTACCACAGTGTCAATGTCACTGCCAACGTTGTGGTATTGGACACAGTGGTCAATTTCTGGATTAAGGGGTTATCCAAGAAAGTCCATAAATATTCCAGCAGGACTTTCCAAATGATATGGCCTTCTAGTTTTAACTTGAATTTGCAGAACTGGGTATTGTTTAGGAGGGAACCAATCAGTTGCGCAGCAACAAAAGTAAGGAGTTCTTGAAGGCTGCATCATGGATATGATGGTAAATATTAAAAACTACCTGATCTGGATATGCATTTGCTACTGAAGGGAGTCTTCAAGTCTAAGGGTTTTTTTCTTCTTCCCTCCTTTTTCTCTCTCTACTAATAACTGTTAGAAATTTGAATTTCTTTAAACAGCCAATTTTATTGGTTGAGAGCAAGAAACCTATATAAATATTTAGAAATTACTTTAAACTATAAAAATATCCTCCAATTATATCTAAATATGTTGCTAGTGGATTTGTGATTTTCATTTTTATAAAAATACTTTAAAACCGTGATAAAAATTTGTCTAATTTATATATATATATATATAATATGAATAGTTGTTATTGACATGTAAATTATTTTCCTCATCTTTATAACATTTTGGTTTAGTGCCTCTGGCCTACATCAGGTGCTTATTAATCCAGGGAATTTCAAGCTGAACTCTTTAAACTATAAAGGTAGATTATTCTTGTTCCATTGATAATGTCTAGCTATCTCATACTGCTCAGTTATTGCTCACTCAAGTCAGGTCAAGGATTGAATTCACAATTACCACGTCATCAATATTCATGAACCACTACTTTAATCCACTAAGTTATTGTCCTGCAGGACAATCACTAGTCTACAACTTGGAGCTTTAAACATAATCTACCTGCTGCTGATACTGCTTGTCACACTTGACTGCATTAACAAGGTTTCTTTTTCTCTACTACTACCTTTGTCCTTTCTCTCACTTTATTAACAGCTCCAATATTATATTTATTGCTATGCTTGTCTTACTGAAGAGTTCCTCATAGCCTATCATGTGTACTGATTTTTCTCTTCGATATCTGGCTCTCCAGTGTTTTGTCTAGTATTTTTATTTCATTTCATAAATGTTGATGACTACACTCAAGTCATTGTTTCACCCTTGATTATGGATTTCAATGTTCTTCCAGCCTTACTGAATAAGTTATAAATGAGAAATAGATCTATCTAAACATGTCAGTGGAGTGGGAACAATCTACTACTTACCTAGAACATCAAGCACCTGATGAAGGTCAGAGAGTACAATGTCCGAAACACTGATAACAGCAACAAAGATGAAGATAGTAACCTGCATGTAAATAGTGATAAATATTAACTCCTATTTACAGCCTTTAAATCCAGGGTGTGATTGGTAAATTGTTGCCATATTATATATTTTTAATTTCATGGATGTGCATTTGTTTTTGATTTTGTCAGTTGGGCACCGTCTGTGAGAAAGAGCACCATGACACAATTCACTCTGCCAGAAATTTGGAAATGGCATGCTGTACTTCTTGGCATTCATGTTACAATACAAACATTTCAGTGTTTGGGCAACAGGCAGAGGATTTGGAAAGAGTTTGATGAGCCTAATGGAGATTACAAAAGTACAACAGCTAGGAAAACTCACTGATTTTTTTTCTGATAAGAAAAGAACCCCAAATTTTTTGGTGAGGGCCTCACTCAACAGAAAGGCCTATATCAAGTGCTTTGGGCCAAGAAGGTTTGCTAGAAAGACCCTATGTCTGGCAACAGATCTCTGCACCTTGCTATACAAGCATGAGAACCCAGTCATGGCTGTCGGCCTCATCACTCCTTACATCTGGCCATCTCCTTGATTATGTGTGGAGCACAGTTGAGCGAGAGGCCAACAAAACTTCTTTAATACTGAAGGCAAGGATTATGGCAGCATTCACCAACTTAAACAATGAGACCATCCAGAAGAGTTGCAGGCGATTCCAAAGTCGTCTGGAGGCAATGGTTGAAACCAATAGTTTTTTGTTTTTTTTTAAATATATCTGTTAAAATGAGATATTAGTATTATTTTCATTGCGTAATTTAAATGACAATTTATCCATCGCACCCTGTATATTGGATTCGGCTGCAATATTTATGCAAGCATTACAAGAAATAATGCTTGTACAATTTAAACAATGAAATCGTCACCTGATTAATAGTAATTACACTTAATATACCTCTTAAAATGTATATTAGTGACATTTGACATATTTATTTGTAAATTTTTTTCTGTTTTTATTAATTGAATGTATCTAATAACCATACTAGAAACTTGATTCAAGATTATTTTCAGTGTTAGTATTTTTAAGTTCTTGAACAAGTTGTCATATGCAATTTGCAGGAAAATTTTAACAGTTACTTTTATGCTTTGAACTAATACAGACTACAAATGTTCTGGATAATTAAGTTATAAGAATAGCCCTAACATATATATTTATTGATGACATTCAGTTGCACAGAGGAGTTTACATTTTAACTAAATGCACTCAGGAGTGCCTCCCAAAAGCTATAATTATACTGTTTGTAACTATTTGTCTGTTATAGCCTGGCTTTATAAAGATTTAGGATGGTTTTCCACATGCAATAGATTGCATACTCTAAATGTTTAATTTTTAATGTCAGATGAATAAATTTGCCTTCTCATTTCATAAATGCTAAACTTTTTATCTTTATTTTTATGAGAATCTTAAGTAAAGGAAGCCATGATGTTTATTCCTCTTGTTCATATGGTTGAAGAAATATTGTAAAATTTAAAACATTCCAAGTGCTAATTTTTATGTTCTCAAGATTAACATTTTAGTACTACTTTTCCTCCTCAGATGCTAGAATTTTTTTTTTTTTCCTAGCCTTCCAAATTTATTTTCTTGGGAGTGTCCTGATCAGAGGAGCAATACTGTTCAAATGATGGAGTCTTGACTATTTTATGTCTCTCAAGAGTGCCTAGTTGAATGCGTGAAGGGTGGTGTCACTTTCTCCACTACCCCTTAAAGAGAATGGAAGCAAATGACCTATATTACTCATAATTGTGGACTTCCTGTATTTAGTTATTGAAGTCATTTAAATAAGTATGTCCAATTATTTCATGACTAGATGCTATTTATTTGTATTAAATATGCAAATACTAAATATTTGAGTGTGATATTAACTTGGTAATAATTATTTTGATGTCTTAAAATTCTCAACCATTAGAGGTAATAATGTACTATGCTTAATTTTTATTCAATATCTTTGTGCATGAATCTAAGAGCCCAAGAGATTGATTTATCCTTTAGATATTTCATGTAACTTTGACTATTGGTATAATTTTACCATATCTCCGACCCAGAATAATAAAACTTAAGGCATTAAAGTTTGGAATTATTCCTTAAACTAGCTGAGAATTTTAATTGTGATTCATAATTGTAATCAATAAAAAATTATAATGGCCCTCACCTTGCTTTTAGGTGAAACTATAAGTATTATGAATCTGAATTATTGGATGCAATGAATAAGTCATCATACAGCACTAGTAAGGAAGCAGGCATGGGTCAATTCCTGGTTGTATTCCATATTGGATTGTTCTGCATTCATTCACTTTCATTTGTGTTGTGTTTGTGGAAATTATGGCTCCTAAATGTAATGTGACCTCTTCTGATGACAATGTTTTGAAGAAAAGGAAAGCCATCACTTTGGAATTGAATTTAGATAATGTTAAGGGAGAAACTCCAATGAACATTGACTGGTTTCTTGGCTTAAGTCATTTGACTGTCACTTAAAATCTGTACATGTGTATACATAGTGAGTTTTCCTGTAAGAAATAACAATACTTTCTTGTTAAACTATAAGAATTCCTGATAAAAAAAAAAAAAACATGTTTGTTTTCTTCCCAGATCTGCTGCTGCTGCTTCCAAGTACTGCAGATCTTACAATTTATCTCCTCTACTGAGAGCCAATGACATCACTAGCAATAAATATACAAGCTGCTTAAAACAATTTAATTTCATATGTCCTCACCTTGTTTTTTCCCTGTGTTCCCCGTTGTTTGTTTTTTGTTTCTCTACCGTAAATCAAGAACCCCCTGCATGCAATTTTTAGTTGTTACATTTCAGTAGTCAAAAGCCTACTGGTAAATTTAAGGTAATTTATAATGATTGATTTGTAAATCTTTTGCATTTTTTTTTTATTATTGTCTGAACAAAATATTAATTTCCATATTTGTATTTCTCATCTGATTTTCTTTCTTTTGCTAGTGCTGTTGGTAAGACCTGTTTGCTGATTAGTTACACAACTAATGCTTTTCCTGGAGAATACATACCTACCGTGTAAGTTAACTCCATTTATTTACTAATGCAACATTACAAGCATTTCTCTTTTGAACGTTGAAATGTGTCTGTTCATATTATCTTTCATATGCTGAAAGTTATGCATTTTCTTTCATTTTCAATTTTCTGATAATTATCCAGATTGCTTTATTTTTAAAAAATTATTTTTCTTTTGTGGGATGGAGAGGTTCAAATATAGGGCCTAAAATTTTTTTTTTTTTTTTGTATTTTGCTTTAAAAGTTAGGATCAAATAGAAACAAATTATACAAACTGATCTCCTAGTATAGCAATATGGACAATAGTATAATTATGTTCTGTGAATGCTTGTAATGAAAAATAAAAAATAAATCAGTTCACAGGACTGAGATTACTGTGGCTAGCAATGTTTGCAAAGGATTGGTTTCTTTTAGCCTCAAAAAATGCTTCATTGAGAAACCATCAGGTCATCCCATAAGTTCTGTTCGAATTTTAACTTTTTGTTAAAATGAACGAAATTTAAAGAGTATTTTATAATGTCTAATGGAGCTGAACATTATTTTTATGTTTAGATGCATTTAAACTGATCAAATTTTAATTCAGATAACAATAAAATTAAATTTTGTTTGATTAAAACCCTGCTAACATGGAAGTACCCAAGAATCATTTGAGGCACATAATGCTTTGAGTTCAAGAAAAGAAACTCAGCAGCCGAAGTGGCTAGAAACATTCACTCAGTTTATGGAGAGGAATGTGTGAATGAAAGAACTTGCAGAAGATGGTTTGCATAATTCAGAGGTGGAGATTTCACCCTTGAAGATGAAGATCGAACCGGACGTCCAGTTGAGTTTGATGAAAATCTTCTTGAAACAGCCCTTGAAGAAAATCCTGCTTTATCAGTTGAGGAATTGGCAGTGGTTCTCGTTTCAAACCATACTGTTCATCGTCATCTTTGACAACTTGGAAAAGTTCCTAAACTTGGAAAATGGGTGCCTCATGAATTGTCTGAAAACCTCAAATCCCGAGTTGACATCTGCTCTTCTCTCCATTCTCGCCAACTTGTTTCATCTTTTTTGGATAGACTTGTGACTGGTGACAAAAAATAAATCTTTTATTGAAATATTAAACATCATAGACAGTGGCTTGGTAAAGGGGAAGGGCCACAGCCGAGAAGGGAACTTCATGGGCAGAATGTTCTTCTTTCAATCTGGTGGGATCGCCAAGTAATAATCCACTTTGAATTCTTACCACCTAATGCAACAATTAATGCTCAAATATACTGTCAGCAATTAGAGCATTTGAACCAAGCTTTGATGAAAAAAAGACCTGCTCTAGTGAATTGAAAGGAGGTGATGTTTCATCAGGACAATGTGCAACCCCACACAGCAAGAATCGTGTCACAAAAGATCAAAGAACTTGGTTGGGAGAAAATTCCTCATCCACCTTATTCTCCTGATCTTGCTCCTTCAGACTACCATTTGTTTCATAGCTTACAGAATCATTTGGAAGAAACAGCTTTTGTAACACAGGAAGAGGTTAAAACTGACATTTGTGAGTTCTTCGAATCAAAGCCAAAAGAATTTTACAGTAATGGAATTAGTAAGCTTGTTAATAGATGGAAGGAAGTCATAGATAATCATGGAAAATACATTGTTGATTGAATCTGTAATTAAATGTAACATTTGGTCACTTGTTTTCTTTATTCAAAATTCAGACAGAACTTATGGGTTGACCTGATAGTTATATCTTCATCATTGAGGGTGGAGTAGTATAAAAAGTTGTCATGGGATTATAATTTATACTTGTCTGATAAAAAGAAAATAAATATCTCAAAAAAAAAAAAAAAAAAAAAAGCTAATCCAATAGACTAAATATGAAACACCTGAATATAAATTAACATTAGTTATGACATGAATTTGTTGGGAATTAGATTGCTACCTGCTTCTTAAAGCCAAATAAATTTGCATTGGAGGATCAACAGTAGAGTTGCAGTGTGGTAAAATTGTTGATAATGTAAAACATCAGCTAACAAAACTTCCAGCTAAAACCAACTATTCACTTTATACTAGTATGGAAAAGGTATGAATCCACTTTCTTTAGTCTCTCTAATTGCCAGATGTCTTAATGCCTCCTCCATATCATACCATGGTAATTAACTAAGAACATTGACTAATGAGGTGAACCACTCTCCCAAAGCAAAATATTAATTGCCTCTCAGATCATATAAAAACCATCTGTAATATTTCATTTGTAGCTATAGTTTATTTTTCCTTTGATATCCTCATTTGTTTGTAAACTTATACACACAACATTCTCTGGTTAGGTAGTTTATATATATATATATATATAAATATATTTTTTTTCTCTTTTTTCTCTCTCTCTCTCTCTCTTTCTCTCTCTCTCTCTCTCTCTCTTCTCTTCTCTCTAGTGTCTGTATCTAATTAAATTCTTTTTTTTTTTAAAAAAATAAAAAAAAAATTTAATAGAGAATATGTATTTTATTATCTGTATTATAAAATTTATCTATTTTAACTATTTCTTTTTTTATTTTTTTTTTTTTTTTTTTTTTTTTTTTTTTTTTTTTTTTTTTTTTGACATTATTATTACTTAGAAAGTTTAATACTTGACAAACAATAGTTACTGCTTTTCAAATTTTAGAAATTTTTAATCAGTAACTATATAAAAAAAAAAATCAATTTTCAATTACTATGATTAAACTGAAGGATATTTTGTGTGCACTAATTGAGAACGCATTTAATGGGGGGGATTTGTGTGTTTTTATATATAAAATATATATATATATATATATATACACACGCACGCACACGAACATAATTATCTTAGCCAACATGTTTTGCCCTCTGAGGGACTTTATCTATCAACATAAATGCAAAGATTTTATTCTGTAACATAACACACATTAATCTCAAATCAAAAAATAATTTAAATACTAATTTGTATAAAAAAGATTTTTCAAAAACATTACTTGCTCACTTTTGGTTATTTGACATTGAATTATGTAACTTTGTGTCTTCCATAATTAGCTTGATGAATATTTATGAGCAAGATTGCTAGGTACATGTAAAATCTTTGAAAAACCAATAACAATTTTGCTCTTGTATATAAACACCTGTTACAAAATAAAATCCTTGCATTTGCCTTGATAAACTCACTCAGAGGACCAAACTCATCAGCTAAGATAAGTTTTCCTTGTCTTTATTCATATTGTTTCTTTATACAGATTTTTACATTTTATTTATATAATCACATTTAATTAGAACGCTGGTTGCTTGTAAAGATTATTTACATGCAAATACTATTTATGTACATAGTTCAGATTTGCTTTTTTTGGTCATCAGCCAGTTAATTTTTAAATCTACAGTAATCAAAATTGTGTTTGAAATTCTGAAAGTTTATTAAAATAGATGGTAATATGAAACCACGGTTAATACAATCTCACATAATAAAATTTTTGAAATTTGAGGTAATTGTATGAAATTTGAGATAAATGATAAAAGCCATGAGTTTAAGTGCAGATTTTTCAAACTCTGCAAAACTCTTATGAAATTGATGCTAAGCACTTCAACATTCTGTTTGCACTTCTGACCAAAAGTTAAGTTTAATATGCATTTACCAAAAAAAAACAACAAACAAATGTATGCTGTGACTTGCTGTTTTGGGATGGGAATTAGTATTACTCAGATGTTTCTCAATTATTGGAATTAATACTAAATTAAATTTTGTTTGTCTTTAAAATTTTTGTGCTGGGAATTTTTCACTGAATACCATTTGTATTTGAGAGCAATTAAATGATGGTATTACTTGAGAATAATAGCTAACCTACTTAAAAATATCCAGATCAAGTGTAGAAAATCACTTGCCACCAGCTTATGTTAATTGCTCTCACGTTTTGGCTTCAATATAAATGGATCATCTTTAAGATTTCTTTTAACATATCCATGTTTGTTATAATCTACTACATGGTATTGTCCACTTTTCTTACATTTTTGAAAAAAAAAAAATACGTAATTCTTAACTATTCTGTTTGTAAAGTTTGAACTGTTTTTTCCCCCCCTTTGATATAGATCATGAAGAGTTCACCATGATAAAATCTTTGTCCTAGATCATCATATTAAAATTTTAAAGGATAAAAGCTTGTGCACACATTTAAAATTTTTAGTAAAACCTTTTTTCAGTATTTAAAGTAAGCCCATAATTTCAATGAGACCAAAAAGTTTTTTTAATAATTTATTTAAGATATTACAACAGCTGAGCAATATATTTATCAAGCATGTCTTTGCCATCAATTGTAACTATTAAATAACTGCTATAATTTCAAGCTGAAGTGTTTGGTTAAAATTTAATGAAGAATTAATGTTGTTGTCTGTGAACTGGTCTAGAATCTAGTCTTTTTTCTTTGCGCAAATGTGGCATTTTTTTTTCTTTGCGCAAATGATAGTTACAATATCTTCCATTTGGCAGCGTCATCAGCACCACTCATGATTCCCACAAAATTGAAGACCAGTTTAGGCATATGCACAGTATACGTCTGCTTATCACCTACTCTCTCATTCTCATTCATTTTGTGACTTTATATTTTGCCCCAATGGCTCCTAAGAAAATTTCTAGTGCAAGTGCTAAGCATCATGCTATAACACTGGATGATAAACTTACTATGATAAAATACCATGAAAAAGGTGATAAGGTTATATGCCTATATCGTTTGCTCTATCTTTTGGAATGAGTCGGACGACTGTATTGGTGATTGTTCACAACAAGAATAAGATTTTGGCACATATCAAATCTGATGCATCAGTAAGAAAAGAGGAAAAATCATTGAAGAGATAGAACAACTTCTTTCTCTTTGGATTGATAGGTTTGAATCATCAGTATGCTGCTATTAATCAAGAAATTCAAGTGAAAGCATTGTCTTTTGAGGACTTGAACAAAAAATACCCAGCTGAGAAAGATGTAGAGTTTAAAGTGAGTCGGGGCTGGTTTATGAGATTTAAAAAACTCTATTAAGAAGCAAAGTGAAAGTGCATCAGCGGATGAACAAGCAGCAGCCGATTTTCCTAAAGCATTGGCTAAGATCATCGAAGAAAACCGGTTTCTTCCTGAACAGATTTTTAATATTAATGAAACTAGATTATATTGGAAAAAATTGCCAGACTGTTCTTTCATTGCTAATGCTAAGCATAGGGCTATATCACTGATAAATTATTTTATTTAGAATACTGGTATGTACATATCATAAATACTGTAATATGCAATGGAGTGTGGTTATTTTGACTTAAGTTGTTTTTTGACTTAAGTTGTGACCTCTGAAACCGAGTAACGTAGCGTGAGTTATACCTGTATACTAGTTTCAGTTGGCTTTATTCAAATATTCTGATTTAATTTCATTAGTTATAGTTTCCACCTGTGACAGATTGAATTAACATGTCTTATATCCTGCTATCTATTTAGATTTATTTTATATTTGTCACTCCTTAACTGGTGACCACAGAATGGTTATCCCTCTACCTATGTTTTAGTTTTCCTCGAAGTTTTTTTTTTTTCTTTAAGGCACCTTCTTTTTCAATACAACAATTTACTGATCCCTGCATTAAATTGTTTAATGTGTTCAAATAGTATTGGAAAGTAGAAGCAAATTAGTTAAATATCCAAGAGGGCTTTTCTTTTTGTTTTTTCGCTATCACCCTTTTTTTTTTTTTTTTTTTTTTTTTATTATTATTATTATCAATTTGAGTTGAAAATGTTTGTGTCCCTGTCATAAGATCTAAATCGTATACGTCTGGAAGAATGTATCAAAGATATATATATATATATATATATATATATATATATATATATATATATATATATATATATCTTTTTATTGTTGCTTCGTACTTTTGATTTCAGTATAGCTTTGTTTTTTCAGAAGGAAACCCACCCAAGGTTTTGCCCAGTGCCCTTTTTCTTTTTTTTTTTTTTTTTTTTTTTTTTTTCTGCAACTTCCTTAGTCATAAGCATTTTTATTAAAGAACTACTAAGATATACAAAATCAACTACATAATCAATGTCTTTGTTTTGTTTTTTTTTTGTTTCTTTTTTTCCATATGGGTGTAGGCTGCAGCTGTGTTTTTTTTTGTTATTGAAACTATCTGAAGTGTCTGGTGTTTTCATGACTAGCAGTAAAGTAAGATCTTCAAAGTAGCATTAGTACTCACTAATCAAAAGGAAATTGATAAACAAAATTGGGAACAAGTGCTACTTGGACAGAAGTTAGAAAGTTCTACTTGCAGGCTTATATAAACAATCACAGTTAGAATTTAAGGTAGTTCTGATGCCACCTGTTAGATCAGCTTAAGTCATCTGTGGTCTAGTTTCAAGGGGTGGTCAGGTCCATACTGGCCAAAGGAGAGCTTATCCAGCAATCTGCCTTGACAAAAGTAGCAGAAATTATGCAAAGTATCTTCTACCTAATATATGGGGAAGTTGGATTCACCTTTCTATGGCAATGTTTTCACTTTTTTTTTTATATATATATATATATATATATATATATATATATAACTGTGTGTGTTTGCAAACTACTCGAGAACCATAGGGGATATTTCCACCAAAATTTGGAACATAGATTGTACTCTGTACTAGGTGTGTCTGGGCAAAAAAAAAAATTAGTCATTTTTCAAATATGAATAATTGATAAATATAATGTTTAAATGGGCCATTAGTTTGGTTGTTTTTAAACTTTCAGGCTTGAAGTCTAAACCCTAAGGCCAATTTTAATGAAACTTAATAAGTGTATGCAACTTACTGTCATGTTTATTATACACTATATTGATTTTCATTTCTCTCGACACCCAGGGTACCCCAAAGGCACCCCCAAAAATTCAAATTGCTTCGATTTTGATGAAATTTTGCATGTTTGTTAAGCTCCTACAATGAGATAGAAATCGGTTGTCAGATTTTAAAAATGCATGGGGGGGGCCCCCAGGATGACCCTATAAACCCCTTGATGCCTCAATTGCTTTTCAAATGTATTTTGTAGCAGTATTCCCCAATTTCAATGAAAATTTCAGTACATGTTGAGATTATATCGAATAACTGAAGTAGTCACTTGGAATTCACTGAAAATCAACACTGGGACCCCACCCCCCCACGAGTTAGGGGACCAGCAGGGAACCCCAAAATTTTCAATTAAGTCTACAGCCTTGGCCATAAAGTCAATTTAAACAGAAAACTTAAAAAAGATATGCTTTATTATTTCAATTACTATTAGTCTTTTGGCTTGAAATTTGGGACCCCTAGGGTGAACCAAAGGGACCCCCAAATTTTCAAATTGCTTTGATTTTGACGGAATTTTACATGTATGTTACAATCTTAAAATGAATCGAAAACAATTATCAGATTTTGAAAACTACATAAGGGGCCCCCAAGATGACCCATGAACACCTTGCTGCCCCATTAGTCTTTCAATTGTAGTGATTAGCAGCATTCTGATGGAAATTTGCACATAATTTGTATTTAGATCAATTGACTCAAAATCAAAACTGACACCCCATGTGTCATAAATACATTATGAAAAATATCAGTTTTTCCCCATGGATTTCTCGTTTTGGTACTGAAATAGTTTAGTTTGCATTAACTTGATGGCAAAAATTACATCCTTCCTTATGAAAAAAGAATAAGTGCAAACAAAAATGTGCACCGATGAGAAGTGCACGTAGATACAAGATGCATGTGCTAGATAGATCGAGATGTGTAGTGTGTACAATTGATTTTGCTCCATGTGCAATGATCGATCAAGTTATGTAGTGCGTACTATCGATTTTACTTCATGTGTTGTGTTCATTAGTGCTATGTGATGAAATAAATGCAAAGAATTTCATTCACATCAAAAGTAATCCAGTAAAAAGGTAAGCTGTCTTCATGCATCTATATTTTGAATTTTTGATACTTTAAATTTAAATTTGTGAAAATCATATTAAAAAAGTTTAAGTGTAAATGCCAATTTTTAATTATGTATTTATCATCTTCTAATCGGCGTTTAAATAATGCTTAGTAACTCCTATATTTGGAAACTTGAGCCCTAAAATTGACGGTTTTATTCTGAAAAATGCACTTATAATAATGTAAAGACCCTCTTTCGATTCATTTACAATTATGCTAGACTTAGCTTGTACGTTTTAACGTTCATAGTGAGTAGGTTTCTAGCTGCACATTAATTTTTATTTTTATCACTAGAACTTTTTTTTTTTTTTTTTTTTTTTTTTGTAGTCTATTTTTAGATAAATCCTAACTTTACAAGCTTGCTTATAATTGTTTACCATGTTCCTTTGGTCTCCCTTATAAACTTGCATTTGATTTATTGTGGCTATATTTCCATTAATGTGTATAATATTCTTGCTTTTTAATTGATTACTTCATTATTATTCAAAAGGCTTAGCTAAACCCCTCCAACAACAGCCTGATAGTAATGCCAAGAAAGCAAAATCCTTCACTTGGATGTGCTACTACTACAGCCAAACGCATGAAAGCATGAAGAAACGCTTCAGAACAATAAACTCAAATTAGACTGAAGCAAAATGCTTTTCATACAGCTAATGCAAGGTCAGCAGAAACTAATGACCAATGGTTAACTAGACGAGGAAGGAATGCTGCCAGAACTTCTGGTACTCGAGCTGTCGAAACTGAGGGGCAAAGAACAATTCTATAGTCTTTGTGACTGTTGGTTTTCAGCCTTGGCACAGCTGCTAGAAGTCTTTGTTGAATTTCTTCTCCTTCCAATGTATGTTGTTCATTCGATGTAGTTTGAGCAAAAGCTGTCAACAAAGCATTTCTCCTCAACAATTTTCAAAGATCGATTGCGATTAATGTACTCTTCATTTGCTGACAGTTTTGTGTATCTTCTGTACTTCTGTAAAAAAAACAACTTTCTCCTGTTATAAATGTTTTCACACTTAATGTCATAATTTTTCGCCATATAGATAAGAGGCACTAAAGAAAAATCTTCTTTATTTTAACTTTACAGATTGGATGAGGTTCATGATCTTTTTTGAATAAACCCAGGCAGCACTGCTAGTGTGTGTGTGTGTGTGTATGTATGTATATATATATATATATATATATATATCTTCTTCTTGTGAACACAAGACAGGCTTTTAACTGTCTATGTGCACACTGATGCAAATAAGAAACTGGCCAACATAGTTGATTTGTCTGCTTGGTGAAAAGCTGAGAAGGGAATCTATTGTAGATACACATTATCTTTGTCTTTTGGGAAAAACTGTTTTCGGCTCATTTAAATTGTTATTTGTCAAGTATGTATCCTTTGCACCTGATGATGGATTTGATATTTGATTCCACCCACCCCCCAAACAGAAACTGCTCTCATTACACTCCTGTTCAATTTTGTTTATTGTAGTTTGTAATGCAAAGAAAATATCTAATAACATGTCACCTTGTTTAACACTTTTTGATAAAAATTAAATGCCTAGTACAAAGATCAGTTTATATAACAACTAGAGGATATGCAGTTTACAGATTTATGTAATGTTTGTTTGGAGTCGTTTTGAATATTGACCAAAGATTGTCCAGTTTAATGCGGTCAAAAGCTTTGAAAACAATGAAGGCCATATGAATTGGTCTATTGAATAAGTGATTTTTCAATCAGCTGAGGGTGCAAAACTTTTTGTGGTGCCATGTTTGGTTTGATAAGCTACTTGAGATTGATAGAAGAATGAAAAAAGATTGTATCAGCATTTCAGATCAAAGAATCCATCTCTAGTTGTCGAAATTTGTATATATAAGCAGTTTTTTTTGCTTTCCAATCTCTAATTTTTATTATACAAAACTATAAGTCTTAAAACTAGATGGTAGATGTCTCAAAAATCTTCAGCGGGATATTGCTCTGCTTTTAAAAATTATCCATGGATAGAGTTAATGCCAGGGTATTTACCTGATTTCGGTTTTTAATAGATGTAATTTTTTCAGAGGTCATGTTTAGAATATGAAGTTCAGTAAGTAAGAACAAGACTGAAAGAGTTAATATCTATATATAAATTTTCATGAACAGTGTGCTACTCTTCTAAAATCTTTTCTTTTGCTGTCAAAATGTTTCCATCTTTATCCCCTCCAATGTTCTTTTTAATGGTTTTTTAGTTATTTCATGACAAGGGAAAATTGTTTATCTTGGGAGGTTAGAAAAATCCTCTAGATTGTCATTGGACTTATTTAGCTTATTTTGACTATCTTTTTTGCTTCTGCATTGTGATTGGAAAATTCACCAAACTTCTTGCATATGTCGAGTCACAAAAGGCTTAACTGCCATCTTTCATCAAGATGGTAGAAGTATTTTTTCCTTCAGTATGTTTCAATGGTAGAATAACTTGTAGCCTAAGAAAACGTGTTCCTCAAAGTTATGGCTGAGAAGAGGAAGGAACTTGTTGCCAAGTTCTAATTGAAGAAGTTTGATTACTCTGCTTTTTCATATGTTTAATATCACGCTTTTGGGCAGAAAAAATTTTGTTTCTGCTAAAAAGTCCAATTTGATTTGAAACTAGATGATAATCAGATATGGTTGGAGTATTCAGAACAGATGAATTAATGATATTTTGGTTGGAGTAAAACAAAATCTACTTGTTCCATTTCCCCTCCCCACTTGTAAGAGTGTGTGTGTCTGTCTTTCTTTGAAAGTAAGTATTTGTGATTATATAGGATTATGGCAGAACAAGAATTAGCAAGTCATTTATCACATTCATTGCCTTTTCCAATGGTACTTTTATCAAAAGATGGAAAATATGAAGGCTTCCATAAAAATGTCTTTTAGACACCTTATCAATTATATTTTGAATTTCTGTATATAGATGTTTGACTTCATCTTATTAGTTACAATTTAGAAATTATATTTTAATGAAAATCTTATTCCTATCATTATTATTATTATTCCAGAAAGTAATAGTAGCTAGCATGTCAGATATACCCTGAAAATCAAAAACTCTATCACTATGTACCAAATTTTTGTGGACACGAAAACCTGCTCCGTTTGATCTCTAGTTTTCCTTACTTGAAGTGATTACCACATGGAAGAATTTTGATGGGTTCTTTGATCAGAGTTGCTGATAAATCTATTAAGTCTCGTTTTATCTTTTGAATTTTAACAAGCATAACATCAAGATCAACTCCATTCTAGTCACTTTATGATAGGAGGTTATATGCGCATGTGATGAGAAATTATTTATTTTTCTTTTTTATAATAATCCTACCTCCTGATTGCATTCTACACATGTCCAGGTTTGCACATAAAGGCTCCTGATTACTCCTGTCACATTGTCCGGGGTTGCCAACACACACTCATCTTGAGCATATTTTGGTGGACCAGAAATTGTGTTATGAACTTTCATGTTAGTTTTTGTTCACTAGTAATATCCTAACAAGTGGATAATCTTCCAAATTCTATAGATTTCTTAAAAATAAATGATTTCTCGAGCATTTCTTAAAACTAAAATCCCAGAAAATTACAATGTAAAATCTGTTTTGTTTTCTTACTTGCCTTATTTTATTGAAATTTAGTTTCTATTATTAAAAGTAACCTTTTGTGCTTTTTATTTTTGAATTAGCATATTTCATTTATTTTTGTAATTTTTAAATCCTTTTCTCTAATGTAAGTGATATTCTAATATATGGAATAATAAAATGACCAAGTCACTTGATATAGACTTCATTATTCCATGTTTAATGCTAGCCTATTGTTTTGGATACAATTCAATCTTGTGTGACTCTGCTAAAGAGAGGCTCAGTTGGGTGTAGGGTTTTGATTTTTGTTTAATAATAGATTGAGGATAAAATATAAAACCTTTGCAACTGCAGTTATATACACTAATAAAAGATCTATATCTTTTCCTAATATATGCAGCTGTCAAATGTTTATATCGGAGGAATAGTTGTAGGGGGGGTGTCTTTTCTTAGTTCAAGATTTTCTCCATGTTCTTATATGCAAACAATTCTAAACACTGTTTTAAAACTTTAAATAGACTTCCAAGACAATCCTGTTTTTTAACTTGAGAATTCATTAAATAGAAAACTATTATAACCTACTCATGCCATTGGGTACAATCTACTTTTGCAAAATGTTGCTATATTGTAATTTTTGTTTTACCTAATAAAACATGAATTCTTGGAACTATGCCATTGACACTTAGTGTCCTATGTTGTGAAAAAACAATCTTTTTCTCTTTCAGCCAAAAAAAAAAGAATCTTGCTACATAACTTTAATTTCATTTACTTGACAGAATAGCAACGTGTATGCTGTATTATGTGTAACCTTGTGTTAATAAATAGTACTTGTATAAAATTGTTAAATACAACTCCTGATCATGTGTTCAGTTATATATAAATATTCTATAATTTTTAAACCTCCCTTCACATCTCCTTCACTCATGAAAAACACCCATTTTAAAGCTTATTACAATCTACTAATAATTATCTGTATTTTTTTATACTTAATGTTTGTGTAGTTAAATCATCAGTCTAATAACTAAATGTTAAATAAACAGCTGTATATTTTACATATTAAATATTTAGTAAATTGACTGCACAATTTGAATTCTTACAATTTTAAACTATAAAATATGGAAATTAAATTTCTATGGATAAATCATTATTCAAGTAACTAGAGAGCATTTTCAATTGTCTTTTATCTGAAACCTTATACATTTAAACCTAAATTAGATAGCTCTAAAATCTACAACCAAACTCATAATAAATTTAACAAAATAGGTTTTGTTTTTTGTTCTTGTCTCCACTGTGCTCAATAGATAATTTTTAGGTTTTATACAAATGTTAAGAAATAAAAAAAAAAAATAACATTGATAGTTTTTAGAACAGACTGGTTTCTTAGAAATGTGATGTAGATCCTTAATGATCTTTAATAGACATTAACTACATTAAAAGTACAGCATAATCATTTCAATGTATTTATAATCTAACATTTTATTGCCTTCATTCAGACAATTGAATTTTTTTTTTTTTTTTTTTTTTTTTTTTGAAGCCTTAAAGGTTGGAATATTATTTATATCAAAGTTTTTAAAATTTGTTTACTTTAACAATAAATCCTAAAAAGCATGCAATCATAAATCTATTCTAATTTCTTTCCAGTTTTTTGCTTTAAATAGTATAGATAAAGCAATTTTTTCCAGTTTACATTGACATTGCATTTGATACTTTGACTGGCAAAATCTCAAGCTAGAAAATGTATAATGAAAATTTGTTTCTCTTATTGTCATAACATTTTTTTTTGTTGTTCAAGGTAGACAATTTTAGGAAGAGATGTTTATAACTTTGTAACTGCAGCAACTGATACTGTACTTGAATATTCAAAGAAACTTTATCAAAACTTCTCCATTTTTAATCGCCTTTTTAATCAAGACCACTGATATAGTCAAAAATATTTTGCAGTTTTCTAATGAAACATTTTGGACCATTTTCTCTGCCTGCAAATCTATTCTTTGATTGTCATTGCTAAGCTTTATATTTCGTTTTTTTTTTTTTTTTTTTTTTTTTTTTTTTTTTTTTTTTTTTTTTTTTTTTTGTCACATAATAGTATATGATTATATATTTAATGCAAAAACATAAGCATTTTGTAATGAGAAATTTTAACTACTACTGGAACACAACTAATAATTAAAGTATTATAAAAAGATATAAATTTTACTTCCAGATTTGACAACTATTCTGCCAATGTAATGGTTGATGGTAAACCAATCAATTTAGGATTGTGGGATACAGCTGGTCAAGAGGATTATGACAGACTCAGACCTCTATCATATCCTCAGACGGTAAGGCTTTATTTTAAATCAAAACATTTTCTAATGCTTACTTCTAAAAGGAAATTCATATTAATAGGTTATTTTTATAGAAAAGAATTTTAGCAATTTAACAAATTGGGGTGGAGTTTGAAATAATTTCTTAAAAATGAGCTGTTGGTGCAAGGACAGCTGAAAAGTTGACACACTCTTCAAATGTTTTTTTTTTTTTTTTGTCTTTGCTGAACTGATCCATCTTGGCTTAGAGAAATATTGTCAGTAGTTAAGCTATTTTTAATTGGTTTGAAAAGCACACAAGATTTTCCTTGTCTATATTTTAATTAGATTAAATGGAAAGCCATCTGGAACTTCAAAATTTCTTTCAGTCCTCTCTATTTTACTATATTAACTACCTAAATTATAACTTTTTTGCAACTCTATCCAGTAAATATCAGAATTTCTCTTTATCTAGTATGCCAGGAATCTGACAAAATGTGTACAAAGCAGAAGCTCTCTACTTTCTCTGGGAAGACATTGCATCTTCTGTTATGTTCAATAATGCTGATAAAATTAGGGATTAGGACTGAACTGAAATTTAAGCAAGTTTTCCAACATTCTTCAAATTTATAATTTTTATTTCTAAAATTGTCCTAGTGTAGGTATGTATTAATTGAGTGTTCAAAATCACTGACTGAATTGGTCCTTTTTTAGATAGATAATAAAAATTTAAATCCAAAATTTCTTCATACCACAGCCTAAACTTTACCCGCAACCTACACGCTGTACATTGCAAGGAATTTGGGGTTTTTCTTTAGACTGCCTTTCCCACTTACAAGAAAACTCTCTTGGGATAACTGGACATGTAAATTAGATTAAATTTTCACCATACATACAGAATGTGATGGATAAATTTTCATTTAAATTACACAAAATTGAAAATAACAATGACATCTCATTTTAATAGATATATTTACCAAAATTACACAAAAATATCTTGAATACTAAAGAATAAATTTATTCAATAAAATCACCATTGGTTTCAACCACTGCCTCCAGATGACTTTTGAATATCCTGCAACATTTCTGGACGGTCTTCTTTAAGTTGGTGAATGCAGCCATAATTCTTGCCTTCAGTTCATTTTTGCTGTCACAAAGAATTTTGTTAGTCTCTTGATCAACTGCACCCTACGCATAATACTCAAGAAGGTTACAGTCTGGGGAGTTAGGTGACCAGATGTGTGGGTGATGTGGTCGCAGAAATTGTCTGACAACCATGGCTGAGTAATCCTGCTTGTGTTGCATGGTGCAGAGTCTTGTTACCAGACATAGGGTCTTCCAGCAGCCATCCTCTTGACCGAGGCAGCACTACCACCTCAAGGCACTTGATGTAGGCCTATGGAAAGATGAATGGAGACATATCATGATCACTAGTGATCACTCCACACACCATGACTGGATATATGATGTGTCTGGCAGAGGAGGGGCATAGTCATCATTTGATAATTTTGCAGCAATATGCACTTAAATGTTTTAGACAGTCTTTTTTCTTTTCATGAAAGAAAATTGAATCCATAAGAAATTGTAAATGTAGGACTATCTTATACTTAAGTAAAATAATATTTATTAAGAATTTATTACAGCAAATATCATGTTTTACAGAAACATTGTTGACAATTATCTGTGTAGTTTCATAACAAATAAAAATATAAATTTTGATGCTATACTCAATTTGTTGTTAGGTGTTTTTCATTTTCTCCTTTGTTATTGGCAGCATCTTAAAAGTCTTTGATTGCAATGCTAAGTTTTCTAAGTTGAACAAACTGGAGCTATTTCATTTACACTTTGTGACCTCTTTTCCATTGTTGTTTTTAGATCACTTTCTTCCATTCATTTTGATTGGCAATAGCAAAATTCTGAAATTTAGAATCTTATTCCATTCCAAAAATAAAATCTGTAAAAAGGAATATTTTAAATAACTTTTTATAATCCAATGCGCATTCGCAAAAGTTAAGAACGGGAGATTTTTTTTTTTTTTTGTATTCTGTTTAATTTTTCTAAGTGTAAAATTTTCAATTTAATCTCCGAAATAGGGCTTAATTCCACGCCTTAATAAGTGAAGTGATCAGTTTAAAAAAAAAAATACACAAAAAAAATGTGATGTAACTAGATATAATTATAAAATTAAATGTTAGTTTTTTTGTTTTTTGTTTATTTTTTATGAACCCATGTGCAAGCACAAAAATAAAATTAAAATAAACATATCCAGTTTATTTATTTATTTTTTTTTTTTTTTTTTTTTTTATAAAATATACCCAGTTTAATTTTTTGAAGAATATGTAAATAAGTCTTCAATTTAATCCCCCCAAATACAAAGAATTAGAAAAATTATGGTATAAAACCATGCCAGCCATTGATATAAATAAATTACCATTTAAAAAGAAGTGAATACTTTTTTCTTTAATATTTTATAGATGTACCTGTGTGCACAAAAGTTAAAGAACTAAAAATATCTCCACTATATTTTTTGCTTTTTAATATGGATTTTTTTTTTTTTTTTCTTAAATTCATAAGAATAGTCAAAGCAAAATACAATAAGCACTTTGTACAGTTTTAAAATACATCATTACAAAAAAAATATAAGAAAAAAATTTCACATTTTAATGTATCAGGCCCAACAGTTTTGCATAAAATAGACCAATGCACTTTGGGTGTAGTGATATGGAACTGATTAATTTCTTCCTTTTTAAGAAAGAAAATTCCAGATACTATTTTAAATCTACCAAATTGAAAAGCAGTCTTTTTTTTTTTTTTTTTTTTCCCCTTCTTCAAGATGGGACTACTTTGATATATGTAAGCATACACCTCTCTCTGCATGTTTGAAGAAAAATACCAATATTTTTAAAGCATGGGAAATAAACACCTGTCATTGAAATAGTGACATAATTTAAAGACATGAAATAAAAACTAATCATCACACAAGAGAATTTTATCTTTTTATAAAAAGGAATGATTAAATTTTGTTTACATAATAATTTTATCAAGATAACCTTGAAAACAAGTGAGCTCTCACCAGTGAACTTGCAAGAGAAATGTCACTATTTTGACCCATCCATGCAGTGTAAACTTGGGAGGTTTAGTCTAATTGAAGATATGAAGCATGCTGGTAATTTTAAGTAGTTATTATGCACTAATCTATTTGGAATGGTATCTTCTTGGTTGGCACAAAGTTTTGGTTTTTGTGTTCTCTGGGATTTTTAGGTCTCTCTTGTTTTTGGTAACCTTCTGGGAATTTAAAGTCTAACTCTTTGTTCAATCATTTTAAAAATAGCATTCTTGAAGCCAGTCAAGAAGAGGTAATTAATAGGTAATTTTCAGATGTCTACATATTCAGGTATGTAGATGACAGCATTATAATCTGGCCTCGGCAGGAATATGTGATAATACTGCTGGAACATGTAAATGTGTAATAAGACTTTCAATTAAAAAGAATAAAACAAAAAATAACTTAAATAAACTGGCCTTCTTGGGTGTACTAAAAACTTTGAGATTTGGTTCAAGTTATATAAGACAACATACATTGAACAGTAGCAACTTCAGATAATTCATACCATTTATACAGAATGAAAAAGTAATGATAGGGGCATCATCTGTTGCTTATAACATTGAGCAAAATTAATAATTGGTGACCCAGATACATAAATAGATGATCAGTATTAGATACATGGTTCATAGTTATTATCGTGAAACCACAATCTCACTTTTTCACTAGTAGAGAATGGAGAACAATAGTTGGAAAACTGCCAGTTTACCTTACATCAAAAGCAAGTTGGAAAGGAATTGTAGGTTCTGTAATGTCTACATTAGCACAGTATTTAAAAGGCATTCTACCTTCTGGAAACTTTACTAGAGTCAAGCCTTCATTAGAAGAGAACTTTACTAAGAACTGTATGCTATTACATGAAGAGAACGCAAAGATGAATTAGTTGTTTCTCCATAAGTATAGCTTGAAAAAAAAAAAAAAATGAAAAAAATGTGTGGCATCTGAAATCAAGCCTATCTGAACATGTGAGGAGAGAAAAGAGGGAATTCTGTGGAATTAAATAATTGAAAGCAGTCTTGACAAAGTGATTGAAATATGTGCATTTGCTATGCTTGAATAACCTTCGCATTAGAGCTTGCATAGTGATCATCATGTGATGTCTTTTGATTAGGAAAGAACAAAACTTAGATTTAACTCTCCAGAATTCTGACATCTGATTATCCTGTATTGAAGTGTTGGTTTTTTAAAGTATATTCTTCAGTTACTTGAGGTAGTAAACATTAAATGTACTCTGGTTCAAGGAATAAAGCAAAAATAGTATCACAATGCTGAATTATGCTCTAACCTCTTCGGTAAGCTGAATAAAGATACACACACCACTGTGGGACCTCTTTTTAATGAGACTAATATATTAAGATTGGTAGTCTTTTATCTGTGATAATTAGCAAGTGAAACCATTCTATGAAAATGTGCAAGTTGTTTACATTTTGTGCTTCAATCTAATTTAAAATCAGTTGAGGTATTAAATATTCAAAACTTTATACTTGACCGGAATTGAAGCTACACTACATTTATAATTCTAACCTGATCCTTCAAAAATAAGGGAATGAAACTTGTACTTAATGGCTTTATGATGTCAGTGTCTAGATAGTTGATCTCTATATTAATATTGTAAATAAACTCCTATTTCTAACTTTGTTAATTTGATTGAATTACTAGTTTGCTTAAATCTTTGGGTTAGTCTTTACATGCTCATAGTAAAATTTTTAATAGGTTTATGCAAGAACCATTTTTCATAGTATCTGAAGTGTAAAATATGTTCATTTTGTTAAATGGATAAATTAAATTGCCCTTTTGAAAATTAAATTTTTCTAAGGTTAAATTAAAACTTCAGCTTGCATTTAAGTTCTGGAGTTGAAAGATGTTCTTATTCCTCCTATAATTTAATGTAGTTGCTGAGTAGAAAATTTAGCTCTATTAGAATTAATTTTAACCTTTCAATGTATATAAAGAGTTTCTCAGATGTTTTGATGTATTTGTGTTTTCTTAGATTTTCTTTTTATTATAATTTTCAAACATATGGATAAATATTGTCTTTTAATATCAGTTTTATTCATCAGTATCAAAAATATAATTGTCAATACTATTTTTAATTTTACCTGATCCTGTTAGAATCAGGTTATTTATAAATTGCCATTAATTGTTTATCTTGACTATTTCTACTGTTTATAGCACTTTTTGACTTCAGTAGACAGCTTTTTAACATTACCTACTATTTTTACATTCACTTAACCTGCTCTTACTTTTCGTCTCATCTGGCAAAATATTTTAAAAATTGGTATTTAATGAACCATGAATTTTGATATCTAGTCTCTTATTCTAATTAGTTTGCTAAAACATAACTATTAATATTATTGCCAGGTCATTCTACAAATGCAATTGATACCATGTAGCCACATGGTCAGGTTGTATGCATTTAAACCAGTTCCCCATCAGTCTTTTTTTTTTTTTTTTTTTTTTTTTGTGAGGAGGAGGGGAGTATGGTGACACCCATCAATCTTAAAAAAAAATCTATCAAAGGGCAAATGAATCTTGTAGGTTCAACAGCCAATCAAGCACAATGTGTAGACTAGGCTCCATAAATATCTATGCAACCTGTACAGTCATCACACAGCATCACTATGCAAAGGACTTCCTAAACTGGAGTCAACAGCCAGATAGGAAGGTTTCCATGTTGGAATTCATGGCCACATGTCAAGGTGAGCGTTCAAACTAGAGGTCAGCAGTTGTGGTTTTTACCTGGTGAATGAATACCTCTCTGGTTTTCAGCCCAGATTTTTGGAGGGAACTAGTTGGGTGCTCAGCTGGTTGACTCTACAACCACACCCAGTCATGGGACTGATCTAGAATTGATAATTCTAGAAAAACAGGTGATATTTTTCCAAAGATTAGATACTGTCATTTCACTGACAGATCAAAAACAACTTAACAAGTTTCACCCCATCTTTTGTTTTTCTATAGTAAACTGTTGTATCACAAAGGAAAATGTAACATTTTGTCTGTAAAAGCTACTTCTTTCTTCCACACTAGCACATATCTTGGATGCCTGATGTAGAGCTATATTTGACTAGCATGCTCATCTTGGTTGTTTAAGTTCATAATGCTTTGGTTCTTGTACCCACTGTCCTTCTTCAGGTGTCTGTTGTATTTTATAATCCTAGATTGTTTTCCTCTTTTGCTTTTCATGCTTAGAGGATATTTTGTATTACTGGTCTTCACCTTTGTTTTTTCCACTGAACCATAGCTTTATTTTTTTAATTTTTTTTTTTTTTCAGCCCTAACATATCCATGGATTGAATCTATTCTAACCAATACTTTAATCCAATAGGCCCTAGTTGATTAAAGTGTCCTGATAGTTGTGAGTTCAATCTGGAACATGAGTATAAAAACTTTAATACAGGCATAGAAGGTTTGACAAAACATAAAAATGGTACAAATTTACCTTGGTATCTCAATTAGGAATGAAGTTATAACCATTCAAAGTTTGTCTGAAATTTTCCATCTCTTGTGCTATTAGACCAAAAGCCAATTTCAACAGTATGTAACAGATGCCAGTTTCAGATTAGTTAAAAAAATAATAATAAATGTAGTGTCATATAAGTAGTCTTGAATTAAAAAAAATATAATACTAATGGAATCCATAATTATTAGATAAACCAAAACATTGGTTTGGGGCGGGGATTGTGTTCTCAAAAGCAAACAAATTAAAAAAAAAAAAAAAAAAAATTTTAAAAAGTCAGAATTCAATCTTGACTGTTCATATAAATTTCATTTCAACAGTTAATGCCTTGCAACAATTTATAACATGAGGCTAATTTTTTTTTCTCAGTATTTAGAAATAAAAAAAAAACTGAATTTAATAACATAGTTATTGGAACTGATGAAAAAGACTTTATTCTTCTAATAAGGATTTGTAGTCTGAATTTGTTTATAAACCTCTGCTATAGACAATATCCCTGGAACATTCCATAACCTATCATCACTTCAAAGTGGTATTATATCAGTCATATTTAAAGACAAACGTTGATACCAATTGTGCAATATTATCCAATAATTACTTTTGCCTTTGGTTGGAACTCAAATTTTGATTACAGCACTGGACAGAGATGTAATATCAATGACTTGGTCAATGTAAAAATTGGAGTAATTGGCCTTGGTGTTTGTAACTGAAGGTCATTTGAAATGGTTCTTCTTGATCACAAATGCTAGAATTGTTTGAATACTCAGATTTGCTGAGTGTCTTCTTTTCTTCCATCCTTTGTTCCATTCGATTTGAAGATCAAGTTCCATTAAAAGTCCAAGTTTAAATACAACTATAGTTGAGCTAGAAACTGCCATGACATCAATATAAAGAATCGCTATATTCTGAGGCTTTTATTTGAGCGTTTTTATTTTTTACACATAAATTTATGCTATTCAAAATAGATAAAACATAATTCAGTTGTATTGTCTGAACTGATCTTTGAATTTTTTTTATTTCTTTTTTTAATAGGATGTGTTTTTGATTTGCTTCTCCTTGATTAGCCCAGCAAGTTTTGAGAATGTGAGGGCAAAGGTAGGTTATTTGTTTTATCAGATGTTTGGTTCAAATATGTGTAAGCATTTAACAAACTGATTTATAAAAAAAAAAAAAAAAATATGCTTTAACTGACAATATGAAACCCATTTCATGAATCTAAAATGAGGTTGTTTGATCCAAGGGACTTAACTTTTATAAATTTAATATACTTTAACAGTTAATTTTATTTTTGAATTTACTAATATTTATATATCTCATTGTAAACATTTGAGAATAATTTTCACATTTAATTCAAAAGGTCAGAAGCATCATTAAATTCTGCCATTTGAAAATCCATCCAACTTGTGTAAATTGTTTATCTCCATGTTCTGCCAATATCATTTAAGATTTAAACCTAAAACCTGATTTAGATGTCCACTGAATCTTAAACTTTTTTATTTTTTTTTTCTTTTTTTTTTTTTCTATTTATTTATTTATTTATTTTTTATTTATTTATTTTATTTTTTTTTTTTTTTTTATTTTTTTTTTTCAGTGGTATCCTGAAGTGTGCCATCATTGTCCAAATACCCCAATTATTTTGGTAGGAACTAAACTTGACCTGAGGGAAGACAAAGAAACTGTGGAAAAGCTGAAAGAAAAGAAGTTGTCACCAATTACTTATCCTCAGGGTTTGGCCATGGCAAAAGAAATCACTGCAGTGAAGTACCTGGAATGTTCTGCTTTGACGCAGAAAGGTCTCAAAACAGTATTTGATGAAGCCATACGTGCTGTTCTATGTCCCAAGCCAAAACCCAACAAAAGAAATAAATGCAAGATTTTTTAACTTGTGCTGCTCATGCAATTATTATTACTGCAGCAATTCTACAATTAATATTCCTACTTCTATTACATACACTTGGCAGATGTGCTGCCACGTATTCTTATCATTTCTAACTACAAGCAATTCATACGTCCTGACATTTTTCTATTTGTGTATAAAGCAATGATATATTCTGGCTTCCATTCCTACTTTAAAAAAGTTTTATTTCAGAAGTGTTGCCTTGCAAAAAAAAAATTTTTAAAAATCAAACTGGATTTAAACAAAAAGGTTATTTCCATGGGTACACAACTTCTGAGAAGGGGGATATGATTTATGAGCACAAAAAAATTTAAAACAAACTGAAAATTTTTTTTCTTCTATTTCTTTTCAATTTTTTCTTTTTACCCTGACCATTATTTTCTTTTTTCTCTCATCTTTCTCTTACTGTTAGCAAATTCAGTGCTTCTCTCATGTTTATCTAGAACTTTTTCTTAAATGGTTGAAAGTTCTGGCTTGTTGATTCAGAGGAAAAAGTTTGTGTGTGATTGTATGTGTGCATATATATCTATAAATAGCTACTTGTATGCATACATTGCGATATTTTGTGGTTCATGTGTGTTGCAAATGTTCCCTCTTTATGACATGTCACCATGTTTATACATTTTTGTGTGTGTGCGTGTGTGTAAGATAAAAAAAAAAAAAAAAAATTTCTCACTCCTTCGCAATTTCTACAAGAAAGTCATAAACCAGAAAAACAAACTGACACTGTATAGTTGAATCTTTTTTTTCCTAGTTTATATTTTGGTTATTTTCCAGATATTTTGAAAATGTTTTATTTTACTTGCTGCCCCCCTCCTTCTCCATTTCTCGGACTCACACATTCACACAAAGAAAAAGAATGTAGTATAAATACTTTTCTCTTTTTACTCATTTTCCCTCAATTATTTTTCTCAATCTGGGATTTCTTGTTTCTATGATCCATGATGGTGTAGGGTTAATAAGAGCATTAACTCAATTGTAATTATAAATATGTAATTTTTTTTTTCCTCCAATTCCCCTGTCCTATATCTTAGAATGAAAGACTAATTTCTTGTTAAATATCATGTTCATTGCCAACCTAATTGCATTTTCCTCTTTTCTCAGTTTCAATCTTGTCTCATTTAGGTTGCCCTATGACTTTTTAAAAAAAGAAAACAAAAAAAAAAATTTATAATCTCTAACAAACTAAGATACACAGAAAACAAAAAAGGCCTATTAAAAAAAAAAAAAAAAGATGAAAACAAAAACCTGTTTTGTAAAGTGTATGTTCCAGGAAATGGATTGCAGAATTATAGATACTTTTTTTTTTTTTTTTTTTTTTTTTTCTCCCTGGGGAGGGTACAACGATCATTGTTTTAATTGCAACTGCTTATTAAGCTGCTAGTGTTTCTTTCTTTGTCTATTGTACATTATATTTTCTCTTGGTCCTCTGTCTCCTCCACTTTCATCTTTTTCTTTCTCTTTCATATATCTTCTGCCGTAACAAATGATTACCCTATGCTTACATCAATGGTGGAGGTATCTCAGGAAATGCCTTAAATGGATGCTAGTGTCTTCAAATGAAAAATTTCAAAAATAAAAACTGTTAACAATTAAGATTATAAATAAAAAATAAAAACAGAATGTTAGGTTTTTCATTCAATTTCTCTATCAATATTTTAAATTCAACTAAAAAAAAATCCAGTTTTCCTCCTATACATTTTTTTTTTTTTTTCCTCTTTGAGCTCTCCAACTTATTTTTCCTACTGTCATTCAAGATATGGATTTATTTTTCCATTCACTTTTTCATTTTTAAAAATGTTTAATTAATCCAAAACCTTTGTGAAAGTCATAATATACAACCTCACTACTTTCCACCCTCCCACCTTTGAAATTCATACAGATAAACACTTGGTTGGATCTCAAATTAAACATTTCTTTTTTTTTTTTTTTTTTTTTTTTTTTTTTTTTTTTTTTTTTTTTTTTTTTTTTTAATCCCTATTTCTTTTGTCCAAAATACTTATTAGTTGCCTAACATTTTTCTCCTCCCCATTTTCTTCAGAGTTAAAATGTTGGGCAGTGGTGTTGCATTCTGTTTTCCTGGAATTTCTGTAAATAACTTTGACCCTCCCCTGCCTCTTCTGTATGAGTGCCATTTATCCTTCCTGTACAGTTTGATAATCTCTTACAATAACAGTTTGCTTTCAGGGTTTTCTTACCAACCTACCTACATAATCTATCGATTCAATTTTTCTTTTTTATTTTGATATCTGAACTTTTTGCTTATCTATTCACTTTGAAAAAGCTATTAAAATGCATGGCTTTTTACTTGTTTTGGTTCTTTAAATTGTAGACAGTGCCCTGATTTAGTTTTTCTTTTTTTTTATTTGAATTTATTAAGTATTAAAAAAAAAAAAAAAAATGATTTTTTGCTCTAATAAGATTTGTCCTAATTTTAATCCTCCCACCCATCAATTATTTCCATCTTTTTCTTCATTTCTCTTAAGCCATGTTTTGTTTTTTTTTTCCCCCTTTATACACATTCAATAGAATTTTTAAATAAGGATCCATTGGACAAGAGATGTGATTGAAGTTCACTTTACTCCAATACAGGTGTTCAGTGGAGCATCAAAATAACCCACTTCCCACATTATCCTGTGGTGATTTATGCTATTAAATAGCCTTTCTTGAAAATATCAACTTGTTCATCTTAATACAAATCTCAAAAACAAATTGTGATACCTGATAGCAGAAATAGAATCTCTTTATCAAGCAGTTCTAATTACTTTAACATGAAACTACTGAGCTTTTCAAGAAACACTGTTCATTTTAATGCCTAATTTGGCTTTGATACCTATTTGCAGTCACTATGGATTCATAAATTTAACATTGACAGCAATACATTTTTTTTTTTTTTTTTTTAGTGATATATGGGAGATAACTGCTGAAGAGCATTAATGCTAGTTGAAAAGCTGTGGACAGTTTGAATAAAATTTGGTTATTGAAAATTCTTTTCTTTTAACTCTTATATAATGATATTACTTATTAGCCTAGTTTTAAAAGAAACCTGACATTAAGCATACTTAATCCTTTCAAGTCTTTACATTTGTAGAAAAAATGATAAACAAATATTTTTTTCTATTAGCTTTAGCTGAGGAGATATCCTCTTCTTTATCCTCTTACATTTTCATTTTATTTTATTTTAATTATTTTTTATTTTATTTTTTTTAAATACAAGCCATGCTATTTTTCTCAAATTTGTGAATAATTTAATTCCCTCTCCCATCACCAACAATTTGGGACTACTGATATATAATTTCAGGATCTGACAATATGTACTTATGTGGATATGTATATATTGCCTTTTGTTTTCAGTGTGATTCAATGGCTTCATTGTTTGCCTGAGTTGATTTGACTCCTTAGGCTACAACTGGAAAAGAAAAAGACCCCACCCTACCAAAAAAAAAAAAAAAAAAAAAAAAAAAAACAAAAAAAAACTCTTACCACATCATTGAAATTTGTAGAAAGGTAAGGTTACCTGACCCAACTGCAGTGTAATCCTGCTGCTACTTGTAAAGGAGACTTAGTGGACATTTATTTTGATAAAATAAAGTAACTTTTTAATTTAAAAAAAGATACTTAGCTCTCCTATATTTGTACGTAATTTTGTTTGTTTGCTTGATTTTTTTTTTTTTTTTTTTTTGCTTATGTATGTATGTATGTATGTATGTATGTATATATAATGCACACACACACAGGACGTAATAATTAATAATTCAAAAGAATTTTAAGATGTTTCTTTGGGTAGAAAATATAACATTAAGTCGTAGTTCAAAGTATATTACCAAAATTCATATTTCACAATTTTTTTTTTTTTTGTCTTAGTTCAACTGTTTTATTTAGACTTCAAGTTTTTAAGGTATTAGCATTATATTAATAAAGTGCTTTTTAAAGCTTAAAATTAAATATATAGTGTAGTTATTTAATAAGCTTGGCTTTAGGGCACTTGGTGAGGATTAATCTTGTGGTATAACTGGTACTCTGACAAATACATATGGGTGCTAGGGGGACAAATACTGACTAAAAAGCCATAACATTTCATGTTCAGTCCCTTGGCTTGTGAAGGTGGAGCATTTTTTAGTAAAGGTTTTTGAAAAGTGACAATTACAAAAAGGATTCAACTACCTGAATTGTTGAACTAAATCTGCACATGATACTATTTTATTAACCATTTTTGTACCAAAACTAAGTTTGATAAAAATAAAATAACTGAAGGTTAGGATTTTATGAAAAACAAAACTATTGTAAATTTCTCTGTTATTAACAGTAAGGATTAGCATTTATTTAAAGTGAATCATGATTTTGTAAAAAAACAATATTGGCTCTTTCACTTAGTTATGGAATGAATTATACTAGTTTGTTTTATTTTCTTGAATAGTGAAAAGCTACTGATAACACTAGTATTCACCATTCCCAAAATGTCTAGTCCGTGGGTCATCTGTAATGCAAAATTAATTCCTCAAATTACAAATGGTATAAAATACTTGCAGACAAAAATTATAAATCTAAAATATAACTGATAAAAACGTATAGTTTTAAGGTATGCTATATTTATAGGTAAGTGCTCAATATCAAGGATAGAGCATACATAAATGGACATGGAGGTCAACTGTCACTGTTGACCCCTTTTTTTATAGTAAACATACTGCGAAATACTGAGGTTTCATATTTTATTTATATATTTGGATATTAAATTGTAATTTTCTGTTAACTCCAGTTATGTTCTACTTAATTTTTTTTTTTTCTCTCAAGTGTTGTTCACGCTTTATCTCCTTCATCTTGTCACCATATTTCATCTAATCCAGTTTACAATCTTTTGTATCTATGCAGTAGGAGGTCTCTTAATTCATGTTTACCAGTACTTGTAAAAACATAAGTAGAAAAATCTTTTATGGCAGGCCATATCTCTAGATAGATCTTAATTAGCTTCTCTAGGATAAAGATATAAATAATATATAGAATGGTGACAAGATTGAAAGAAACTATATAATCCTTGCAAGAGAAGAATGTTTGGGTGCCTTTGCTAAACAAAAGATTAGCAAGCAACCTCATGTATAAAACAATTCTGTCGTAAACAATACTGAGAGTTTGTTAGATTAGAAGAGGAGGTCAAATTAGATTTGCCATCTTTTTTTGCCTACATTAGTGGTCATTTGCTAGGGACAGTATGAATTTTCTTTTCTTTTTTTTTTTCTTTGGATTATGTATCTAAGACAAAGAAGATTTAATGTTATCAACTAAATATACATGTCGATTTTCACAATCTTTAAAGATCTATATTTATGTTGCGAAATTTGATTAAAGATTTGTTTGCTTGTAGATTTATAAGATGTTCCACTGACAAAGTTACAAAGATTTTGTTACTATAACTTAGATTAAATAACTTCAGCTACAAGTTTGATGTCGATCTCTAAATTTTCTTAACCAAGCACCCCCCCCAACACACTCCCTCTAAAGTTGGTTTTGAGGGATGCATCTATCACAGGAAATCAATGGGAAGACCAAGGCAATGCTGGACTGATAACATCTGTCTGGCAGGGAGTGAATGCTGGTGGAATGTGTAGTGAGGGAGAGGAGACATTTGTCCATGGTCCCCTGAAAAAAAAAAATATATATATATATATATATATATATATTTTGTTTCTTTTTAAAAATACAGGAAGCCTGTACCTACATATCTTCCTTATTTGCATGTATATATAACATACACACAGACATTTATATTAAAGATCTTAAATTTAGCTGGGAACATGTTAAGTAGATGAATTAATAATGCCATTCTATAATTTATTTCTAAGCAGTTTCATTAGTCAATTAAAAGCAAATAACTGAAAGTTTTTTGTTTTTTTTTATTATTCTGATTTATCAAATAAGCTAAAATTCTGTCTATTATTATAACTATTTACATTGTTCAGACTGTTGTCCTCATCATTGTTGCCATATTAGTGACGTTTCAGGTGATTGGAATTCTGAACTGAACCGTTTATTTCATCCACCAGGATGGATTGTTATTAGTTCCACATGCCAAGCCTCTCTGGATGTCACAGTAAGACACATTTTTGTTCACCTTAGCTGTAGCCAGGTACTGAACTTGCTCTTTGGGTCATCACTGCATTCAACCAACACTTTTATCTACTGGGATATGACATTAGTGTATTAATTTTTTGTGTCTTATAAACTAAATGTCTGTGGAAGAGGCGTGACACTAGAACAATCTACCCTAGTGTACAAAATTCCAATCACCTGAAAAACGGACAAAATGTTGTGAATATGACAACAACAGTCCAAACAATGTAAATGGTATAAATAAGCTAAACTTAAAATACTTATTGTTAAAATAATTTACACCTAATTCTTTATATATTTTTTTTCTTCTCTCCAAAGAAACACTTGAAGAGAATTTCTTTTTTCAAAATTTACGTTCTCATATTTTTGTCTGCAACAACTATGCTTAATATACCATTATTTTAAGAAAAAAATGTATTGTGACCAACTGCATTAACTAAGATATATCACTCTTATAGCACATCTTTCGGTAAGACAATGTATATTTAACTTCCTTCTTCCCATCTGTGCTAAAATGAAGATACCAATTTTATGGAAGCCATCTTAAATAATCCAACAAATTTATTGAATGAACTTTATTTTTATATAAACAAAAAAAAAAATATTCCAGACAAAAAGATACCACCTCAATCTCAAACTGACTGGCCATTAAACAACATATGGAAATACTACAGATAAAGTTTAGTATCTTGATAGTTTTTAACATGCCAAAAAGCTTATGAAAACTAAAACTATGCAATGCTACAACAAAATTAATATTTGAAATATTTCACACATCAATGACAGCCCCTATTGCACAGGCCTGTTTGAGCAACATTAATCTGTTATATGGCATTGTGCTGAAAAGTTACCAGCCTAACCTAAGATTTAACAATTCTTTTTGGTCATTTAGGGAAGTGTGCTGGGCTGAGAGCTCTTCAGCACTCCTTTGGGTGTAATTAAGCCAGTAATAACCTCAATAGCTGATCAGCAAAATGACATCATTTGAATCTGAAGTCTTGCAGTTGATTTTTTTTTTTTGTACCACTTGTTACTTTGGCTTAACTGATTTTAAATCAAGTACTTATATTTGATGATTTAGCTTTTATTTTATGTTTGGTTGATGTTTAGGATAAACATCAACATCAGCTAAATTAAACAATTTAATGTCAATCACTGAAGGAGTTTTTAAAACAATGATTTATGAAAATATATGAATTTAAATGTTTGTAATATAATGTATAAATCCTTCAGTTATATATTTACTTATCCCAATCAAATGTGTCAGCCTGATGTGACTAATTATTTTTGGGAAACTTTAATTTTCCAACAATTTTGTTTTAAATATAGTGGCTAAGAAACTGAGGGACCTTGTAGTACCCAAGCAAACGTATAAGTTGACAATTAAACTCCTTTCAAGCTCAGAAGGGCATAAAAAGAATCAAGATTAATGTATAAACACATCTGTAGCTGATTTTTGAACATTATTTTGGATGTGTTTATTGTTCATGTCTGAAAAAGGCATTTTCAGTAAAAATTTATCTTGCATGTATATGCCAGGGAAGATGTTATAGATGGAAGAAAAATTTATTTCTTCCATCTATGGTATGGGCAGCTGATAATTCTTAGAGAAATAGGTGGAGATTGGGAAATTTATATGGGTGGACAGAAAATTGAATGTCAGGAAAATTATAGTTTGATCAATTAATGTTAATTTGTTGAGGAAATTTTGTTGGTAGTATAGTCAATATGAACCCAATCTTAGAGTGATGGTTTTCCAGCTATTAGGTATATGGGAACCTGAAGGAGAGAAGAACAAGCTAAATTTGGAGAAGCTTGGAAAATGATAAATCGGGTTTTTGATAAGAAAACCACCTAAGCCTTGCCCAGCTGCTATAGCTCATTGAATGCAGGCTGAGTTATGGCTCTTGAAGCAGCAGTTGTAATCTGGTTATCAGTTTGTAGACCAACTTTGTCTACATACCAGTTTCCTGACTTTATTATCAAAGTATTACTAGTCATCAGTCCTAGGCATTGTTAAGTAGAATTGAAACTGGTAGCTGTGATCCTTGACAAATAAATTCTTTGTTTCTACAAGCAAGAGTTGGTTGTCTGTTCCAAAAGTTGTTCTCTAGTTTTGTTTGCCCCAAGGCCATTTAAACCAACTTCCACAGACCCAAAACTAGAGGAAGATGGACTACGCTGGCAGTGTTATGCTTTCCAAAAGCAGACATGCCTACATTGAGAATATTGTTACTACTAACATTTACTACACCCATAATATTATATTACTAAAACGGGAATTAAACATACTGCACATAGCTGGCAAAATTATCTTAAGTTTTTTTCTACTATTATGGGACAAATAAATGATTCTTAATCTTAATGGGTAGCCACCCATAACATAATTTTGGAACATTTTGGCTGAACTCTTATAAATTTTTTTTCATTCTTTAAGATAAAGTAGCAGACAACCTATAAATACTTAAATCTAGATGCAATTGGCTTCTGACTGAATCTTTCAAGTTCAAAAACATCACAGTGGAGCCATAATTGTAGAGTTCAATTAACAGGTTCTTCAAAAACATGACCTCTTCATCAATGATGTCAGAAGAAACGTTTTAACCTTTATATTTGAGAGTAAATAATCACAATGTGACTATATATTTATTGGCCATGTAGCCATCATTAATAAGAGACATTACTCTGAACTGACTTACCCACAGCAAATGCAATTATCACATAAATAGAGATTAGGTTGCTTATATTTTGCTTTGTATTTCGTAAGCCTTTGCTCTGAATTAAAAAGTAAAATTCTTACCTGCAACAAGACTTAATGTATAAACAAAAAAAAGGAATTCTTAGATTACTCATGTAGAAAAGAACTAATACAGCTGCAAAATGACTTGATTATTTTTTTTTTTTTTTCTTAAAAAGTATACATAAACATCTTTTCTTTTTATAGACAAAGAATCTGAATAGTACATTTTTCACGCAATTTTTTTTTTTAATTAAACTTTGTGGTGGTTGTAACTTCAAATATTTTACCTTTCCAGACATTTTTGTAAAACTATTGGTGGAAATTATTACATTACATTAAAAAATATTACTTCTGCATTATGAATTGCTATATGGATTTGTTTTTAATATTAGAAATAAACAAATGTCATTTAAAAAATCTAGATGAAATGAGAAACAGATGATGGTATCCTTTACTTGGGGGCAAACTAGTCTATTTGACTGTTACTACAACAGTGGTTTCTGTCCTCAGAAAGTGTGATACAGTTGTGGTTTCATGCCATGCCAATCTTTAACATCAATAAAAAGAACTGATAATAATAATAATAAATAAGTATGGCATTAAAGTGTGAAGTACAAATGTTTTTTGATATAATACAAACACGGAAACAATTTCTTTCATTTAGATTTTTTTTTAATACCAAATAAGTTCCAACAACAGGAAGTTTAAAATTTCTCAACTATTTACAAAAAAAAAAAATGAATGGAAAAATGTCAGAGCAATAATCGAATTACCTGAGGGATATTAATATTTTAGTTTTAAAATTGGTAAAAGTAATTGATAGAATAAATGGTGTCAGTTCTTTGCCACAACCACACAGTCATTAAGATATGAAGGAAAAATATTTTGAGAATACAAATGATTCTATTTTTGTCTGTCTTTTCCATGATTTGTTAATGAAAAGAATCGACAACAAATATACTTGAAATTAGGTAATTGATTGCAGATGAAAGAAACCAGCTTTATTCTTGAAGAATCATGAAACCATCTTTAATAGACAATGAAAAGAGAAGTTGGAAGTAATACAAAAGCTCTGCACTCAATTGTATATTATTTGCATAAGTGAATCATTTTTTTTCTCTTTCTGTCTCTCTTTTGGTCAAAAATAAGATGGGTTGTTTAATTATATGGAGTGCAGACAGAAATTCAGTCCAAAATCTGAATTCAGAATTTTTTTTCTTGGTCAAATTCAGTACTCACTTGTGTGTGTTTTATATACACACTCATGTACATATATGAAAAGAAAAGTTCCTTATACATTAAGAAATTCTTTTTAATGAAATCTTTAGGTGAACAAGTCCTTAAATGTCAGTTACTTCACCTTGAATGAGAAATCTTCAATACTGCACAGGAGAGGAGTTAGGGAGCAAATTAATTTGGGGTGTGTGTTCTCTTTCTTCAGTAAGATAGTTTTTTTTTTTTTTTTTTTTTGTAACAGTTAAACTCCAATAATGAATTGCACATTTTTTTTAAAAATCCATTTTTATTAGGGTGCACCATTATCAGAGCTATTCATTCATAGATATTTCTTTAAAAAGCTTTTTATAACCATTGACTGTTTTTGTTGAGGAGAAAAAAATATTTCATAGAAACTTACTTTGCATCAGGGATTGAACCATAGACTTTTCAGTATACTTCATTCCATGTTTTGTCTATAGAACTATTTCCCAATGGTTATGTTTTTATCAATGAAACAAGTATTAGATGCTTTGTTTTTGTGGGGTTTTTTTGTCTTTATACACACAGATGTGTTTTAAAGAATAATGTTATTTAAGTGCTAAGTTCTGATATTTTAAAACTTTCTCATCTTCTGTTTGCTTTTTATGGTTGAGGACGAAGAGGTAATTATCATGATTTAATAAAATAGCTGAGAATTTTGAATGATCAACTTCAACAAACTAAAAAAAAAAAAAATATGAGATTAAGATGGACAGAAAAATTATTTTTTTGAAACAATATGCTGCATAAAAAATTCTATATAGTTCTGAGACTGATTTGAAAACTGAGGTGTGATCATTATTATTATTATATATGATTAATGAGTTACAAGCTGGCTTAAACACACAAAACAATGGTCATATCAGACATATATATTATATACATATACAGTCAAGCATATGTATATATGTTTATTTACCTGTGTATATGTTTGTATTTATGTAATGGATGTATATGTATACACACACATATAGCTGAGTTTATATGTCTTTATGAGGATAAATTCACATATTTAAAAATATGTATTACAGATTCAATTGTCACAAGATGGCTAGAGCTTATCCTCAGAAATTCAATTAACTGACTAAACAGTTATTGTTGTTGCTCCAACTCTTCTTGTGGTTAGCAAATTTAAAGTCTATGTAGTAGTAGCTTCAGTACATTTATTTGTATCAATGACCAAGGTAACATCACTGTCTGTGACTTCCTTCTCATCTTCCTCTTTGGTCGCTTTTACATCTGATTTCTCTTTCTCCTCATACGATTGACCCTTAGATTTTCCTTCTGTTTCTATAGATATCAGTTGAATGTCATTTGAAAACCCTCCAACTGCATCACTCTTTCCTTTTTCTGCTTGCTGCTTTCCTGCTGCAATTTTTTTCTCATTTCCTGACATATCAACTTTGATCTGTTTTACTGTTTCAAGTGTAGCTGCAACCATAGCTACTGCCGCCATCCTTTCTGATTTGCCCCCACTTTCCTTCTTAGACTTCTCTTCACATGATTCTGACTCTATGTTAACCCGTGCCACCTTGTCAATCAGCGTAGCTTTTTTGTCTGTGGTTGCCTGCATCACACTTTTTTCCAAAAAACTTGGGATGTCTTTCTCCTCAATAACACTTGCTGGTTTCTCATTGTCCAATGATTTCTTCTTCTCTTTTGCTTTGTCATCTTGCAAAAAACCAGAATGAGAATAAGTTATCTTGACATGGGGAATGCAAACATACACAGGTCGGTAGAGAATAATTTCTTCTGGAGTCTCATCTTCATCTCCCATGTAAACACCACCAAATTGAAACTCAGAACTGATATAAATACCACCTTCCACATGAGTAACTGCATTCTCTGAAAAAGAAAACAAAGAAAAATGATACATTTTAAAAATAATATGGTGCAATTTTCATTAATTTTAATTGTAAGCATTTTATTCTTTAATTCTTATTTAAAGAGCCTATATGACTAGATTTTAATTTCAATCAAAAAAAAAAAAAAATACAATTCTGCATTTCAGCCATATTAGTATTGTTAAAAATATCAAAGTGCTCAAAATGAGAGAAAGGTTAAAAAATATCTGAGAAATGAGGCAAAGATTTGAAGTATCATAGACTCAGTTTATGGAAAATCATTAAAGCAATTTATGGCTTTTGCCATAAACTTGAAATCTCCTGCACCTCAACTGTGTAACTGAAAAAAAAAAAAACGAGTTTATAAAATCTGTCAGTTCTTTCCTACCAACCAAATTTTTTCATATACAAATCGAGTAAAAATCCTTGAATTTCAATTATATTACAATTATAAAAATTATTAGGTAAAGATTTCAAATGTTATTAAATCACTTAAAATGTTGTCTCTGAGGGTAAATAAGATTTGACCTCTGAAATTTGCTTGCAGCTATTGATCTGAGAAGTTATTTTATGTTATACACAACACACTTACAGTGATTTAATGAAGATATGAAAAAAACTATAATAATTTGAAATTACATTATATGGACATGCTTTTGACAAAATGTCTTAGTGGGTAAATTTGTACTAAGTTTAGTAAATACCTGCTTGATGTACATGAGAGTATTTCTCCACAAGGATTAGTAATTCAAACCTTGTAAAAGCCAGGGTTTGAATGTTGATTTTCAAAGCTTAAATGTATTTAAAAACATAATCACAAAAAATTTTCCTCTTCTTCCATTTGGTTTTATGCTAAATTAAACTCCGTTTAGTCAATAAGTACAAAATTGATTCAAGCTTATACATTAATTGAAAAATAACAATTGTGCTTTCTCTTGTCACAAACATTAATAAAAATAGGAAATAAAAACCCACACTGCCTCTAAAATTGCGACACCTGTACTTTCATTACATTTTATGAAAATGGACAAGACAACAATAAAATATATTTTATAAACACTATAGTTAAGTAATATAATCTACAATCATGTCAAAATTTGAAAAAGAAAATGTTGCATTTTAGGCTCCAAGTTATTGTGGATCATGTAAACATTTTCATCGATAGTCACTTTCAATTAAATTATCACCTCTCCTTAGATCATTCCTACCCCTATCTGATACTATACTGTATCACAAAGAGATACCTAGTTATTCCCCTTTACCATTAGGCGAAAGATTCCTGAAAAGACATCCATATTTGTACATAACATGTGTATTTGTTCTGTATTATAACCTATACTAACGTTCTTCTAGTTTTACATTTATTTTAACTCACAGCAGACAATATTATATATTTTATAACTACTATAGTTAAGTAATATTATAAACTACAATGGTATCAAAATTTGAAAAAGAAAATATTGCATTTTAGGCTCCAAGTTATTGCGGATCATGCAAATATTTTCATCGATAGCCACTTTCAAATCTGCTTCAATAGCTAGTGTTGAAGACTAATAACTGAAAGACATTAACATTATAAAATATTCCTTACCATACTTAACCTCAGGGGAAGGACTGTTAGGAATTCGAAAAGGAATTGTTCCAACTGTAATTGGGAAATCAATGTGAAGAACATCTCCTGTCTTCTCCATGCGAAGAAATACCTGAAAGACAAAACATTTACTTTATATGCAGTCATTTTATATACAATAGCATCATGTAATAATTTTAGAAACACAAAATATATTGGTTTAAAAACTTAAATTATTTCTTTTTTTCTTATTTAATTTATATGCACTCTAAAAATCATATACAGATTAAAGCATTTTTTCTTTTGCTCTTTTAAATACTTTATCTATGGTTTAGACATATCAATATTAATTTGTCAAAAATGCCAGTCAAACAATTTAATTGTCTACCATTTTGTTAAATCTCTATCTATAAAAGGCATGATGTGTGTGTGTGTGTGTGTGTGTGTGTGTGTGTGTAACGAATGCACGGCCACAATTTTCGACGGATTTGCACCAAAATTTACATGCAAATGCTCCAGGTTAGTGGGAAGGCCAAGACCGTTTTCATGTAGTTTGCGGCCATTTTCTACTGGCCAGAGTGAGAGCCAATAGCTGGCTGCCACGAATAGGCAGGAAGATTCTATTGGCCAGCGTGAGAGTCAACACGAATGTTAACTAGCATGCTATAGCATGCAAAAAAAATCGATACCTGCATTCGTCACAAGTGGGAAAAATTTAAATCTGCATGGCACTTTACTCCAATTGCCTCATTCGCTTGCTTAAACTCAACGTTGATTCTGCAGAACTGGGTTGGGTGTGAAAAAGTATTTGTTGTTAACATTCTTTTTTCATTTTGCTTTTTCCAGTTACGAGTCCTTTTTTGTGTTCATTTTGTTTAGTTCTTTTTTCGTAACAGATTTAATGTTTAGTATAGAGCTTAGGAAAAATTTGCAGTGTGAGATTGGCATGAAGTAAAGCATGTAGCAACATCAGCACGGCAAAGGGCACTCCTTTAAAGGCAAGGAAGGGCAAAAATATTTTAAATCAAGTGATAGCGATTGCTGAATGAGTCGTACGATTTTTGAATCAAGCACGGGCAACGCCAAGCCATACTGCTAGTAACAAATATATGCATATAAAAGGATTAAATGACAAAACAAAGCATTAATGTCTGTTAAGGTAACAAATTTTTAATACAGCATCAGATTGACAGGCATCAATACAATTAGGTTCCTTACTTTTCCCATCAATGGAATTTTTCCTGATATTCTACCATTAGAAATATCTGCTGTAAATTCACACAACTTCAATTTGAGTCATTTGTTTGGACACTGCAGTACCTCAATCTTATTGTCTTCAGTATAGGTTCTGGCTTGATTGGAACTAAGTTATAAGTTGAGATCCAGCAATAAATCTATATATAATGTTTAGGATGTATGGTCACATAACCTTATCAAATATATCAAGATAAATTTTACTATTCATTATTTATTTCCTTATTGATGAATATTGTTTCTAGACATACAATTCTTCATTATGATAACTTCCCCTCCATTGTTAACCATCAATTATTTGATGCAATGCATCTGTTATTCGTTACCTTTCCTTCTTCTAATCCATTTCTAACTATCAAACCCAAAAGTAGCCATGGAAAAGTAAAAATAAAAGACAATTTTAAAAATAGTTCTTGACACTAACTTTATTGAGCAAATCAGTTCAGACCTTCACAGCTAAGAATCACAATGCCATGTACATTGGGATGAATCATACCCATTCCCTTCAGTAAGAAGGAAATTCTATTCAGACAGCTTCTAAGAACTGCTACTTTTAGAAACAGACTCCTGAGAGGATGCTTTCCTGATTATTACAAGACTTCAAGTCTAAGGTTATCCATTATCTTTCCGACATATCCTCATAAACTGTACTCCTTAACTCCTCATGTTATAACCTCATTCACTAACCCTCTACCTTGAGTGGCTCTTGAACCTTCTGTTAGCTGAACAATTAGTAAAAAAATACTTTTGCTATCTTTCAAGTAACTTCATGATTCTTCCCTCCCACAAATTTATCTTCCTCACTACTTGTTTGAATCAATCATCATTTGGTTTATGAAAGAACTCCCTTACAATCCTACCATATATATATATATATATATATATATATATATATATATATGGGTGTGCCAATAAGTCGGTAGCTTAATACTTTAATATTTTAACACAATTTCCTTTGTCAATGGATTTAACTTAATACTTCTCCGTAAATCATATACATCAAACATTATTCATTGAAAATTTCAGATCAAAATTTAGTTAATGACTGTATCAGACTATGAACTTATTAATCTGTCTTCATGCACATCATCATCATCTTTGAAAGAAGGCTAACCTTTCATATGGTTAGTGGGAGTTCATTTTAATTGCTCAATGCTAAAGTAACCACTTTTCATTACTTGTCAAATTGAAATACAGTAGGGATGATATTATTTTATTTTTAGCCTAACTCATATGAAAGCTACATGTCAAAGCAACTAAATAATATAAACCAAACTGGTGCAAATATTTATAGTGAAATATATTTCTACATTTAAATTATCAACATCAATACATGGATCAGTTTAAAGGGCATAAAATGTGCTTTGATTTTGTATATTATGGACAAAAGTTATATAAAAAATAATTATTAAAGTTTGTATAGTAATATCATTAAAATAAAAGAGGTTTCTCTCTCATAATTAAAATCGGAATTTCTACTGAAATTAACAAAATTCTTTAATTTTCAAAAATTAAACCGAAAATTATAGAAAATGATTAAAAAAAAAAAAAAGTTAATCTATTTTTAGTGATTTTATATACAAAAATTTTAAGAAGTTGAAAAAAAAGTTCAATAAAAAAATTCTCCAGTTAATTTTCTTGAAATTGAAGTAAAAATACAGAAAAGCTATATGAAAATAATTTAAAATTAAATTTGATAAAACTTAAGAAATTATATGGAAATTTTAAATTTACTTAATTATAAAGCATACACATTATATATTATTTTATTGTTAGAAACCTTATTAAACTAAATTATCCTAATAACTAGACAGAACTAAAGTCAGAATTCTTAATGAGAACATAGCAAAAAATCACCTGGGAAACGGGATGAGGGGGGATAACTTGCATTATGTTTAGAAATGATTATTATTTTCATTAAAATGATAAATTTATAAACGATCATTAAAAAAAATATATTTAATATGAACCTAAAAATCTTGGAGGTAAATTTTCTTTTAGATATAAGATTTTATTACAAGAACATTTGACCAAATCTTTCTGGAAAATTACATAACTTTTTACAGAAAAAAACATAAATGCACATATATAATATTTTGCGTGTGTGACTCTTGATTTTTCTTGAAATTCATTTATTTTCGTAAGAGAATAGATGTCAGCATTTATATTTTATCAATAAAAATTTGGTTTGTAACATATCTAATACTTACTTTTAGTGTGTAATATATTTCCACATTCTGACAAACATTTATCAGTGTTGGTGGCATAACAGGGACTTGCAGTTGTTGAACAAGTTCATCTATTCTAGCATTTGTGTAAGGAAGCACCGGAGGGCCCTCAACTTCAAATACTTTATGTGATGTATCTTTATTTAACCCCAAAACACCTTTATTGATGAAGAAAACCACATACTAGAAAAGAAAACAAAAACAAAAACATACACAAAACTTGAAAAAATTTTTCCATTAGACAATTTGAATAAACTCTGTATAACAAACAAGCATGTAGATAATGAATGTTTTGTTTGTCAATCAAATATTTATTACCTGCAGTGATATTATTTCGAGTGGTTTTTATCCTTTACAATGAACTTCAGTAAAATGTAAAGTTTTATAATCAGAATCAAATTATTTTCTTTTAAGGATTTTTCTATCCACTCTAAACTAAAAATCAGAAAAATAAAATATACACTTGGTTTGAATGCTATTTTGCTTGTATTTATGTAACAATTATTTATTGAGAGAATTTATGCTTAATATTTCAGATTTATGATGCTTAATTGTGAATATTTGATGGGTCTTTGGATTCAAAAGGTGAAAAATCTTAAATACTAAAGTTCATTAAACATTTCAGATTAAACTGCTAAATCCAATCATCAAACCATTTTCCCCTTGAAATTAAAATCTATGAATATAGTTTCTATTGATATTTTTGAAAACCAATTATTATTATTTATTAAAGAAAAAAATAAAATTACTGTGCTTTCATTTTGTGTGTGTGTGTGTGTGTGTATATATATATATATATATATATAGTGTACAGTGAGTTCTGGGAGTAAACAAAAAACAGTGTTCACTGACCTAAGATATACATTATAAAAATATATTGTTGTTCCACACATATGAAATTTTGTGTAGCATTATGCAATAGGGAACAATTAAATAATTTTTATGTATGCATTACCAAAATATTTTCTTTTACCTGCATCAGTCGACAAACTATCCATACATTCTCATCACTATTATTTTGTATTTCAGCTTTGAGTCGAATGTTTTCCCCACAACAGTAGGCACTTCTGTCAAGTGTAGCTTTGAGGACAAGTGGCCCAGTACCGCAACACAGGCAACATGTATTCCGCTTGTCAGTTGCTTCTTGTGGAGTCTAAGGGGAATTATTGAAAAAAAATTTTTTTAAAAAGCATACAATAAAAAACAGCTTAAGAGACAACAGAAAATATGCTCAGATATACAGCATGTCAGTTCTGTTATGCAAGTCAATGTTATCACAATAATTTTATTTTTCAAAAAGAGTAATTAGAATTCATTTTAGTCACTCATTTTGCCTTGATTAAAAAATAGTTGCTTAATCTAATATAATCAGAATTCAATTTGGAAATGAATTGAAAAAGGATTTTTTATAAAAATGATTAGAGTTATTTCCCTTGGAAATAATATAGTGAGCTCGGTGACCTCTCATATAAAAATTAATTAACTTATAAAAAACAAAAAGAATAAATGCTACAATTTTACTTAAACCAAAATCAATTTGGGATAATAAAATTATAATTTAGAACTGGAAGAACCTCTTGATGTTTCATTCAATTCGTACTTAATTATTAATTATATAAAAATTGTATTTAAACTTTTTATTGAAATGTAGTCACTAACTAACCTTTTTAGTCTATCACAGATCTGAGGTTATTTACCAAATTTAGCTTAGTACAAGGCCACAAGTATTGAGTACTTTATAAAGTTCAAACTCACTATTTGGCATTAAAGGTCAACCAGACTAGCACTGAGTCTGAGGTGCCTACCCAGATCTTAGGTAACTTACAATGCCTACTATTCACAAGTGATGTATGCCGAAATTGTTAATACAAAACAAATATATTTCTCACTCATAAGTAATGTCATTATTCATATTGAACTGATTATTTAAGTTGGCGATGATGCAAATCTTATTTTGTCATATTTTGCAGAATTGTTTGAAACTTGGTCAGATCTGTGACCAGCTTCATTCACTTTTTCTTACTCTTCATTTCTTTCAGAATGTTTCACATCTTCATTCGATATGATAAATGAAGATCACCACAAAAGGGATAAAATTGAATTTTAAAATAGATTAATCAACAAATTTTGTAATTTGTTTCAAGAAGTGTCACACTTGAAAAGATTCTTAAATGAAGTTTATAATTACTTCTGCAAGATCTGTTGCTGCTTCCAATAAACTTAGGATAAGGCTAAAAAAACATTAATTCTTGAGAAATCTAATGTCTTCTTGCAACAATTCCTCTGTTAAAACAGAAAAACTTAAGATTAAGCAGTTCAAAATGTTAAGTGGGTCAAGCATTAAGTTGGATTTTAGAAAACTAAATCTGCATTGCTGAATAAAAATAAGCCTTAGTGAACATAATTTAAGTGTGCTAATTTCATAATTTTTGCCAGAAGTTGTAAGTGAAAAGCTTTAATAATAGTTGAGATCCTGTCTAAGGGCATTTATATTAGATCAATATTCCATTGACAATGCTAAATAATATATATCAATACTTTTATACCTCCTGGATTTACAAGTATGACAGTAACTACTGTAAAATTGTAAGATTAATTTTTATGATAGAGGAATTTATATATAATAGTCTTTTGATATTATGAAATATATTTTTTAACAATTTATATCTATTTACTATTTCTTCCTCATTTCCAAAAATAAATAAAAATACTATTAAATATGATCAAATTTAGAACTATTTTAGTTGTCTTTTAATGATTTAAGATATGATTATTTTTCCAATATAAGAAATATTATCTAATACAAAATTACTTATTAGTAAGAAAATGGGAACTCTTTCTCTCTCAAGAAAAACATTCTGTTTCCTTTAATTAATTCTCTCTCTAAAAATGATTCTATTCTTTATTTTTTTTGTTATTTCTTCCCCTTTTAAGATTCTTAAGTTGTTTTATTTTTTCTTTGACATCAGTGAGTATATTTTCAAAAGTAAATGGTCAATGCTTTAATGAACCAAGTCCAATTATCAGTATTAATTTTGATCTGATTGTGTGTCAGTTGCTCTTGTTTCTCTGTTACACTGACTGACTTTTCACCTCACCAAATTATTTCTTGTCTCTGAGTATGAATAAAAACTGCTAAACTAACATTTCTCCAACTATATTCACACACACACACACACACACACACAAGGGTCAAAAGATTACAAACTGCTATCAAATAATGTCATTTTTTTCTTTGCCTGCATAGAATCTGTTGCATTGGTATATCTATCCAGCCATTTTTATATCCATGTTGTGTTTATTGATCCATAAATGTTGAATGGGTTCTAACTCTAGTTAAATTTGGGGTTCAATGGACTATCTGGAAGTTAGTTAAGTTTTTATGGAACCAATTCCATGTCACCTGCACACAATGGGGTAGAAGTGCATTATCTTGCTAGAACTTATCATTATCACTTAGAAACAAGACAAGCATAAACAAGATCTGTATACAAGCATCCCTTGATTAATGTGCATGTGATTATTTCACAAAAAAATTTATATACCAAAATTCAATTAGTGCAGTAAGACATTCTTCAGCTTAACCATAGTAACTGATTTTTTTATAGTTACCAATGTACAAATTAGCCACACTAATCAAGGGATTCCAGTACATCACACCTGTCAAGACAAACTCCTGTTTCACTAGTAGTCCTTGTGAACTCCAAAGCAATCCACACAATACCATTACATAGTCACTACCATTTTATATAACCCCCTGCTGACAGGTTGGATACAGTTTCCTCTACAGAGACTTAATCATCTGTCTAAAAAAACTGGAAATGTGACTTCTCTGACCAAGTAAAATAGCACTGGTCATTCTCAGATTATAGAGGGTTGCTTACAGTACTTGGTGTTCCCCATTTAACCTTGCTCTTAACTCTGGTTATCAATTGAGAACTGGTGTTTTTAGTTTGATTTGACTGTAAGCAGCCTAGGTGAAGTAAAATAACCAAAGTTTCAGTGTCAATAATGGTTTACCATTGTCAGTTGACAACTGTGAAATACCATGTAATGCAGTATACAATGTATTGATCTGCTGAGCAGCACCAGCATTGAATTGGGATGTAATTAGATACAATGCTCCCTTTTCATTAGATGCTTACCATCCTTATCACTTGCTAACAGTGCCATACCTACATCACCTGTGGGAACCCTTAGTTTTTATGTGCTACTGATGTCTGTTCAGAATTCAAAAATTCCTGCTCTATCTTTGAGCACCTTGGTGTAGTGTAATGGTTAGCAAGTTTGTCTTGCTAGATCAGTTATGACTGAAAAGTGAGTTTGATCCACACTAGGTTCCCCATACTTTCGGCCTTATGCCACATCTAAGCCATGGTTAGAAAATAATCATTCCTGCTATATCTTTTCCAGTTTTCTGTTCCCAACAGTCATTCCACAGTCAAACCGTGTTAAATCCTATTTGCATATCTTGACTGTCGCAGCTACACTACCTCTTTACTTATTATGTCACAAAATTCCAGCTAGCTGAATCCATTCCTACAAGTTGGAGAGGGTGAAACTATTCAGTGTATTGTTGTCACTAATTTTTTGGCATCCCAGTTTGATACGAATAGATATAATTTAGTAGTGTACTATATACAACAGATACAGCTAAGTAGTTTGATCACACTATTGTGAGCTGACATATCTGAGGCTTTAGTCTTAGTATAAGAAGAATGAACACTTTCTTGACAAGAAATAAAAAAACCTGATTTTTAAGAAAATATAGTAAACCCTTATTTGCTAATACAATATTTGTAAAATCTACACCACACCTTGTATATCAACACATTAAGGCATAAGCAAGTTTCAATTAATGTCCCTCTTTTTGAAAATTTTATTTTATCTTCATTGTGAGTAATACTTACTTTCAAGTAATACTCAAGAATTTTCTGTCATTCTCTATGTGGACCACACATCAGAAATTATTGGTGCTGAAGATTTTATGAATACAGTAAAAAAAAAAAAAAAAATGGTATTGTGGTATACAGTGCTTAACAATTTCAATGCCAAAGGATAACTAATTAATGTTCCTCTTTTTGAAAATTGAATTTTATCTTCATTGTGAATAATACTTGCTTTTAAGTAATGCTATTTAATCTCTGAAGAATTTCTGTTATTCTGTATGTGGACCACATGTCAGAAGAAAAAAAAGAATCCATATTGAAAGCAAAACCTCAATCCTTACCAAATATCTTTCATCCATACAATCAATATGAGGGCCAATGATAGTAAAGTACTTAATCCCTTGAGGAGACGAAGCATATGGCATATCAATGATGACTCTAAGATAATATCGAATTGTGGCCATTTTGCTTTCAAAAGAACAAGGTAAAGCAGATTCTGGAAGTTGAAATTGAAATGGATATCTGTGGTTGCCACGAGGTAGAATAGGGACACTTCCTTCTTCATTTTTGTCTGAAAGAAATAAAATGAAGCCATAAAACTAAACTTTGAAATCTGATATTCAAATAAAAAAAAGAAAATTTTTTTAACTGAATGACCAGATTCTTAAGATTATTATTAAAATTTGGAAAAAAAAAAAGGTAAGGAGGACAAATTTGTTACAAATATCCAAAGTTAATTTCTTCAGCTTTTTAGTATGCAGAACATTTAACTTATAAAATAATTGGGACAAGAATAATACTGTTTACAAGAAAATATCTTATCATTTTAACAAACACTCAGCTTTGCAAGCCATTCAGAAACAGAAGTGAATAACTTTGAATTAAATCAAAGGTAATGGTAGAGTTTTCAGGCTGTAAACTACCATAGACTATCCAGCTTTTTTAGTTTTGGAAGATTCTTCAAACTACTGTCAAAAGACCAATGCAAATTCATCTGAATTATTGCATGGATTTCGATGAAATGTTTAGACATAAATAAGGAATCATTTATAAGATTTTTTTCATTTTTAATCTTTAAAATATTGTTTAAAAACGAAAGTGCTGATTTCTAAGTACTTCTGAAAATCTGGATGAACATTTTTAATATTCTGTTTAAGAAATAAATATTTTTCAAATAAACAACACATAGAAGAGACAGAAAAACACACACAAAAAGAGGAAACATGGGACAAAATACAATTGAAAAATGAATGAAAAACAAAAATATAAATGAAAATTTTAAAAGAAAATAAATCCCAGAAAATATAAAAGCAAAATCTATATAAGGAAGACAAAATAAGAAAGAAAAAAGCTTTATACTAAAAATAAAAGATCAAAATAAAAGAAAAAAAATAACAAAAATAAAACAGAATTTTTTGGTATTGAAAGACGTCCCTTATACCTTTGCCCCAAACAACTGTTTTGTCATCAATGTAATAATGATCTTGCTTCACAGTCCTTCGTTCCCCAGTTCGCATAATCTTCCATTCCACATGAACCTTCCCACGCAGTGTGAGACGAATCCCTAAAATAAATAACAATGAAAAGTTGAAAAGGTACTTTCAGTTTTGTTGCAAAATTTAGAAAAGCAAACTAGTGTCCCTGATGACCAAATTTTCAACCCAATTGTCATTATTATTATCACAAAATCAAATAAAAGAATTTTTAACTTTGATATTTCAAATTTTTACAAATATTTGACAAAATGTTTTGTAAAAGTCAAAACACATAGTAAATGGAAAGTGCAGATGTTATAAACATCTTAGAAATATTTAAATCCAAATCATATACTTGTACTCAAGCAAAAAAAAAATATAATCCAACATGTTTATTACTTTACAAATAAAACATTTTGCATATGCTACCAGCCAGAGATACTATGCTATTTTTCAATATAATGGCCATTGAGATTGATGCAATTTTCCCCACCATCATGCATGCACTTAAATACCATCTTTCAAGAACATGCATCTTTGCCTCACCTATATGGAACAACTTCCCAGTTACATTTGAGGGGCCAATTCAAGAATATAGGGTTGATATGGTAAAAATATTCAAATCATATTTGCTGGATCTACTCTTGTCAGGTTTGTCAAGAAAAGGGAGACATGGATGTAGGAATAAATGAGATGATAGTTTCCAAAATCCCAATGATGGAACATAGATTTTAGAAGATCAAGTTCCACAGATATATAACAAAGTTTATGCTATGATCACCATGAACTAAATCTTGAATGAACTCAAGGTTGTTTTCTGTTGTTGATGAATATGGACGCACTACACAAAGCATATTCATACATTCCTCTGTAAACATGCTAGACCAGCACAGGACTACTTTCCTGGCCATTACATATTTTCCATACATAGCAATATATTCATGGTGAAATTTTGTTGAATTTTGGGCCTTGGTATGCAAAAGTATTATTACACTTCTCACTTCTATCACTGGCTCCTGTTCTATGGTAGTAGTCACCATTATTCTGACATTATATATGGTTGTAGTCAATATACCTGTTCTGGTTTGTTACAAGAAGTATTGCATAGGCCCTGTTACTTTTGGTGTTTACATGTTTTAATTCCAATTTATTTATGCCACTGATTTCCAAACATCCCTTATATATATATATATATATATATATATATATATATATATATATATATATATATATATATACATACACACATCCATCCATCCATCCATCCATGTTGTTATACTGAATGCTTACTTTTTTCAAAAATATATTGTCAATCCTTTTCAGAAATTTAGATTTGCACAAATATTAAAATGAAGATTTACACAGAAATATATGGGATGTCATTCAAGTCAAAATGATTAATGACAGAGCATAAAAATCAGGAGTCATGGCTTCCTCAGGTGGATTATATAAAGAAAAATACAAACAAGAAATATAAAGTCAATTGCTGATACCTCCTGACATGGGTCAATCTATGAAACCGTCACTTAGCTGATTGATGTTACCTTCAGCATCCCCTATATATATATATATATATATATATATATATATATATATATATAGATATATAGTATAATATTAATACAATAATATAAAAATCTGCTACCCCAATTTTCATGCAATAAAACAATCATTAGATGGATAAAATATGAAACCAATAGCTATAATCCGACTTATATAATCCAGAGATGGCAGGTATTCACTACCCTGGATGTATGTTTTTAATTAAATATATATTCTTATGCTGACATGTGGCCATAAATTTGTTTCTCTTATTCAACAGCTGGTCACATATTCACTGTAGAATTAGTAATTTTCACTTAGGCACAAATTGCAACCTTTTCCAATTCAGTTATACGGTCTGGCTTTAGCCAGTATTTACCATGTGATAATTGATGCTACTTTTCCACTGCTAATAGCACCTCAATAGTAGGTAGAAAGAGCAATGATACCTTTGTATTTTCTGTTGCTCAGTCTCAAGTTATGATTGTAGGAGTATTTTTTCCATGCACCCTTGGTGGCTCCCATATAGTATTTGTAGTATGTAGTATATATACATACACATTACATATTTACATAGAAGACAGTGAAAACTGGGAAGCAGAAGGTAAGGAAAGAAAACTGTGGAAGGGTAAAATCAGTAAGGTGGTAATTAAATATGAAATGTGCCCAACACTTGCAAGTGTCCAAGATGCACAACAGAAATGAGCAGCAAGAAAAAAGGATGATCTCGCCTTAATAGTTGCAGTAAATGACAAACATCTATTCTCATGAAATCTTTGTCTTTCAAATGCTGGGTTAATTTAGCACATTTATGACATTAATACAGTTGAAAACAATTACTCATTAAAAGAATGTAGTATGACTGTCAAAATCTTAGGTGGTCTACCTGTGCGCACACATGCACACACATATATACAGGGTATATCAAAAATACTTTTACAAATTTTGGGGGTGGTTTCCTCACACCAAAACAATTCTGATCCACCCACAACTGTTGGTTGTGTAAATTTGTTATTCCATCTCTTTCAAATGTTGCCTCATCCATAAACAAGACTAAAGAGACAAAATGGATCAGCAGTTTGTTTAATATACCATCAGCAAAAGTTCCTCCATGGTGAGTGATCAGAGAGCAAAATAACCTGCACACATTGCAAATCATATGAATACAGGAGCTGCTCTTGAATTACCCTCCATGCAGTACTAATAAATGTATGACATGCTAGGGCTACTTGACATGTGCTGATACCTTGATCATCTCCAACAACCTATAGAATGTGATCATGTTCAGGCATATGAACAGATCTTGGTCTTCCTCAAACTATAGTTTGTGGTACCACAGATCCTGTCTCAGCAACACAACAATAAATAGCAGCAAAGGTTGGATGACTCAGTTGAAATAAGTTATCAGCACAAAAAACAGAATCCACAAAAGTTTATATTGTAGTTGAGACTAATTATGTCACTTTGGAACTAATGTCTTTGGAAAAGGCATGTATTTAACTCGCCCTGTATTTCATCCTGTTGTTAGTTATCATGACTAGTATATCATCATAGAACTGTACAATGGACAATCTACTCTGCTTACTTGCTCAAGTAGTGGTATTAACATGGCTGCTAATCTGTTAACAGTTTTGACAGACAGAGGCTAATGCTTATAAAATACGATGTATCTTTTTTTATATTTCAGTTGTTTATGGTGTTAAACCATTACCTTATATTTGTCAAGACAGTTCAGGCAAAAGTGATCATTCATAAAGATGCTATATTGGTTTTTATAAAAAAAAGAAAAAAGAAAGAATAAAAATGAAAGAACATTGGAAAGTGACAAGTAGTCTTCAAAATTGATGTTACCATATGAGTAGGCATAGGCACTCATTTCTGAAAGCCATGGAATGTAAAGAATGTATTAACAAAAAAAATGATCTTTTATAGAGAGAGAGAGGAGATTAATAAAAAGAAAATGTTACCACCAATTTTGAGTGCCTATTTGCCACACTAAGATGTTAATTATTTATCTGGCAACAATGACATAGCTTCAGAAAATTTAACCTGGTCTACAAATAGATGTTAAAAGATAAGAAATGGTAAAATATAAATAAAGGAGGAAGGAAGCTATAAATATTAGGAAGGAGAAAGGGAATACATTGGTAGAAAAATATAAAGAAGATATTTAAGCAAAGAAAAGAAAAAATAAGAGAATATACTAAAGAAATAAGTAAAAAAAAATAAGCAATAAATGCAAACAAAGAGAGAGAGAAAAATGATAAAAGAGGAATAGGAAGAAAGAAGAAAATAAGAAAATGAAAAACTTGAAATGAGGAGAAGAAATTGAAGGTTACAGATGATTTATGATAAGGACAAGAAGTCTGATGCAAGATTAGTAATCAATTATTTGTTTTAACATTTGTAATGGATTCCTCTTGAGGAAACATTGACTATTGGAACTATAAAATCTTTATGGTTCCAATGTTTCATCTTTGGCAAAAATGAAACAAAAAAAAAAAAAAATTCATTTTTCAGTCACTGATGAAAGTGCTAAAAATCTGACCAAATGTCAAAAAATAATAAATTTTTGAGAAAGTTTCTTAAACTGAAAACTTTTTATCAATCCAACATACAGAAAACTAAACCAAAAAAAAATTGCTGCTAAAACATTTTTTCATTTACTTTAATTACTGAGTAATTTTTGTAAAATTAACTTTACATGTCAGCTTATGCATATCAGCAAGCATGAGGAAAAATCTTGTCTAAAATTCTGAGAGGAGACATCATGCCAAAAGTTATTTGGATTAGTATCCTTATTACTGTTATTTTTATAACATATTCAAGCAATGCTTAGTACCTAGATAGGTAACCACTTAGGAATACCAGGTGCTGTAAACTTGGATCTGTAGGTGGTATAATGTATAATGGCTCAGAATTGGAAATTGAAGAACTGAGTAAACACTATTGGGAAAGATTTGAATCCACCCCTTCTCCCCTCCAGCATTTTCTTTGACTTCTAACAATCATCTAGCTGAAATATTATGATAAAAACAACAAAGAGAAGGATACTAGTTTGAATTAGTCCTAATCAGATGTTCTGCCTGTACATGAACCTGCTCATCACAAACTCTTCACTTTAATAATATTCTTGGAGAACAACTTTTTTTAGTAAAATTCAATAGAAAATCATTGAACAGAAAGTAGAAAGTAAGAAATTGATTGTTTTTTATGACTTATCAACCTTTTGCAGATTATTTAAAGCCAGAAAATATTTTCAGGCTGTAAGAACTTTTTGGAGATAATAATGATTTACTGATATAAGTCCTACTAATTAACCCATAGCTGGAGGGGAGAAATGGAGGATTCATATCTTTCCCAATAGTGTTTACACAGTTCTTCAATTTCCAATTCTAAGCCATTATACAGTGTAACCCGGATATAAGAGAGATTTTCTCTGGTCCCAAATTAGAGCCTGTGTTAATGTATATAAAATAGACCAAACCCGGATATAAGAGAAACCCGGATATAAGAGACTTCTTCTCCGGTCCAGACAACTCTCTTATATCCGGGTTACACTGTACATTATACCACCTACAGATCCAAGCTTACAGCACCTGGCATTCCTAAGTGGTTACCCATCTAGGTACTAACCAGGCTCAGCATTGCTTGACTTTGGTGATTATATGAGAACCAATGTTTCAACATGATATGGCCAGAAAGTAAGAGAAGTGGAGAAATTAGAAATATTGTATATTACCAAAAGAGTATTTCATAGTCAGAAGAAAATAAGAAAATGTAATTTCTAACATCCTCTAAAGCAATGGAAGAATTAATAAAAAATATTCATGTCATTTCAAGTTTAGTACTTGTAAATTTAGCTGAGTGTCTAGAGAAACAGAATGGTGCATAAAAGAGATGATGTTCCATTTGTGTTAATGAGGCTAGTTACAAGAAATACACCTGTAAGAAAGAAAGCTTAGGTATTAAAAGAAGAGCAATGAACTCTTCTTATCTGTAGTTTGTCTCATTCATCAAAACTCTTATTCACAATTGAAAAGAAAACTTACTTAAAGCACTCTTTTTGAAAGACTGCACAAATAATTTTGCCATAAAAAAACATCATGTGTGATAATAACAAGTCTTAAGTAAAATAAGATATTAGACAATTGAGTAAGAGAAAAATTAAAATTAACTAAAACAGTAATTTAATATTATTGGGTTGGAGAATAAGTGATGAGCATCTTTTTGAAAGTAAAAAATCTTTGGGAAGCCAAACATTTGGCAAATCCACATCAGACGACAAGAGAATTGGCAGAACAGATGAATTGCATCACAAAACTGTTGTAAATCACCTTCATTCAACGGGGAAGGTTCAGAAACTTGGTTCATGGGTTGAATGACCACAACAAGAATCAGCATGCAACAATTACAGCCAGTTTGCTAGTTCAACATTGCTTAACATACGGTCATAAACACTGTTTCCTTTATCACATTGTCACTGGCAATGAAAAATGGTGTCTTTACATCAATATGAAACAGCATAAAGAATGGTCAGCCCCAATAAGCAAACACCTCAAGCAAAACAAGACCTTCATCCTTGAAAGACCATATTGTGTGAATGTTGGGACTGGGAAGGCATAATTCATTATGAATTGCTTGATTGAAACCAAACAGTAAATGCCGAGCTCTATGTTCAACAACTGCACCATCTCCATGAAGCAATTCAGCAGAAAAGACCAAATTGATGACAGAGTGTTCTTCTTCAACACGACAATGCCCATCCTCATATCACCAATATCACCAAACCATTATTTAAGAATTTGGATGGTAAGTGTTGCCTCATCTTCCATACTTGTCAGACTTGACACCATCAGATTTTCATCTTTTTCGATCTCTTTTCAATGACTTACATGGTGTAACATTCAATACTGATGTTGAATTGAAGGTTTGGTTGGACAAATTTTTCAGCTCAAAACCAGGAGATTTTCATTGTCAAGGAATAGAAAAATTTGTGACCAATGGGAAAAAATCATCAACAGCAACAGAGATTTTATATTGTTGACTAATTTTATGTAATTTAACATTGTATGACCATGACAATAAAACATTTTGAAAAACGTTCACGACTTATTCCCCAATCCAATGGATCTCATAGCATGAGAAAAAGTGAACAACTTTGTTAAGGTGAAAGTAAACAGATGTGAAGCTGATGTTAAAATTATCTTGGATTCAAAAGAGAAAGACAGAAATGTTTCTACAATAGAAAAAAGTAATTACTTGAGACAAGTATTACACTTCTTGGGCAACACAGAATTCAGATACAAATGTAAAATGTTATCACCAATTAATATTTTGGATTAATAAAGGAAATAATTCATATTTTAAGATATATCTACAAGAAATTTAGTTAGCAGTATCAAATAGACAGTTTTCATTCCTTTGAAGATGCAACTAGCAAACAAGGTTCAAATCCCCCTTACTCCTAGTAATATTGTGTGACTTCCCTTAGAAAAAGGACAAAATAATGCAAGAGAAGGTGTAACTGAATATATGAATGAATTCACTATCTCCATAATTAAATGTCCAGGCAATAATATTTTGTATCTGATTTATCCATTGTTAATCATGACAAATGAAAATCAATACTAATTATATTTAACTAGATACAGTCAACTCTTTCTCTTTCACCATTACTCTCATTAGCCAATTCAAGATTTACCATAAATTATCAAGACCTTATGGACCAAAATGTGTTTTTGTGTTTAATTTTATTACTTATTCTCACTTTTGCTCAACAGAGAACCTAAGAACTAATGAGTGCACCAACACCTTTTTATAGAGTTTACTTATTATAAGAATATTTAAAATTTGAAGAATTAAAATAAAAAAAATCAGTCAAGAAATATGTGAAACAAGATTATAATTAAATTGCAAAAGAAGTATGAGAGGGTGCTGAAAAGATTTGGTCAAACCAAGAACTAATTAAAAAAATATTTTTCTGATGTTTGGTCTTTTGGTAAGATTTTGGAAAGTGGGTCAGGTCAAAAACATTTCAACAACTAATATTAACAAAAATTCCAATACTTGCAATACAAGCTAAAAACTGCATTGTTTCCAAGAATTTTTCAGTAGCTTCTAATACTCAAAATTCTGTCAATTGATAATAAAATTCAATAAAAATTATTCATTTGCAAATTAAAAACTGAATATTTTGTTGATGAATCTTTTTGTTCATCTTAGTTTAGTTGTTCCTTCAATGTATACATGAGAAAGTTCTAAATAGTTTTAAGTTTGACCAAGAAGTCCTTCAAAAACATTTGGATGTTTAGTCATTTGGTCAAATTTTGGAAATAGGTTTGGTTTAGAACTTATCAATACCCATCATACATATGTCAATTAAAAGTATCCTTTTTGACCAAAAAAGAATTTATAGAAATCAATTAAAAAACTCTTTAAAGAACTCTATCAAATAACAGAAACCGTGAACACTTGAAGGCTTTCACCAGCAACAACAATTAAAATGGATACCACATATAACTAGAATAGAAAATAATGGCAAAATCAAAATACTGACTTTTCTCACTATGTCAAACAAAAAGCTAGGAAGGAAACCTCCATCAATGCTAGTAAGAGTAATACCAGTGAACTTGAGAAACCTATTTTTCTGAAAAACTCTTTTGAGAGAAAGATTTTATAAAATTCAAGTAACAGTAATACTAAGTGTCAATGAATACCAAATGTTTCATTATCAGGAAATGGCTAATCTCACCATTACCATTTTCTGTCTGCCATTTCATCATTTGCCTCAGAATATCTGGTTCCCAAATGCAATGAAGAAGAGAATATTAACTGTATACTACTAATTATATCTTTTCCATTTGAAAAGCTTCAATGAAAAAAATGTTACCAAAATTGATTTAATCTTTTAGAGAAGAGGACATCCTCAAAGAAAATTTTTAAAAAACTGATAATAATCAATAAATCAAAGAACAGATTTTTGTATCACTTCAGTTTACAAGAAACTAAAGCAGAAATATTTGACCCATTTAATTCAATTTCAGTGTACAGGATACATGTCTCTGTCTATTGTTTAATGTCAATTTATCTTAATTCTTTAATTTTAAATTAGCATACCAAATTTTATTAATAGCAAAATTTGAAAAAACAAATTTCCTATCAACTACTACAAATGAAATCAGAACAATGTTTTTACCATTAGCTATTAATTCACACCTATTTTCCAAGAATATCATGGGAAAATATTCTGACAGGACAAAAAGCAAGTGTCATATTTGTTTCAATGCAAATCAACCCTGAAAGCATCCCCAACATAACTGATGGATCTTTGTGAATTTCTACAATGACAAGAAGACCACAGATATGGGCAACGGCATCCAGCAGAAGCCAGATAGCAGCAGAGTCCACAAGAAGTGAAATCAGGGTTTCATTAACACCCTCAAAACCAAAATTGCAAAAGACCTAACAACATTTTTTATAAGATAGTTGATGAACTAAAAGTGAACTCCAAGACTGTTAGAATGGCTATGTATGATGACCTGTGCTTTAAATCATGCACCAAGAGGCTAAGGTACCTCATAGAATCCTTTAAAGCCCGGAAAGGTGCAAGAAAGTGCTCAGGTACCACAAAAAAATACGAGTCCACTGTTAAAACATCTTCTAAGAAAATCTTCACAGTGGACACTGTTTTGAATCACCAATATGACTCCTGTAATTGTAGAGTCAAAGGGTGATGTTAAAGGCACCCCAAGACCAAGCATCCAGTTCAGATCATGCTCTTGGGTTTTATGGCCTCCAAGAGAAAAATATATTACTATTTTTCTACAAACTAAAAGAAAAGATGGGTGTTGATGTCTACATGTTCCCGAGATACCATGTTTCACCATGGCTCATGACCAACTCCTCAGTGGACAAGTATGTGTGAACCCAGTATGCTGATCTCATTAACTCAGTCAAGAAGCTACAGAGATTCTACAAAGGTAATTTTGCTGATTTCTGGCTAATGAACTATGCTGTGTGGGGCATTTTGGAGTACCCTCAAGACTGTCATCAAGTAGATGTGGGCTAAGATGTCCCAGGACATTGTGGTTAAGAGGTGTAGCATTACAGGTTGTGTTAAAGTTGTAACTGAAAATAATGGAATAAAATATATATTATGTATTTTATTAATATTGCATATTATGCATGTGAGTTCCATAGGTCAGAACAATTTTTAAGTTTCACTTCCCCACCATATACAAGAAAATTGAACTTGATAACAGTTTCATTTTTAATGAATTTTAGTTTCAAGAGAAAAATATATTACTATTTTTCTACAAACTAAAAGAAAAGATGGGTGTTGATGTCTACATGTTCCCGAGATACCATGTTTCACCATGGCTCATGACCAACTCCTCAGTGGACAAGTATGTGTGAACCCAGTATGCTGATCTCATTAACTCAGTCAAGATTTTGCTGATTTCTGGCTAATGAACTATGCTGTGTGGGGCATTTTGGAGTACCCTCAAGACTGTCATCAAGTAGATGTGGGCTAAGATGTCCCAGGACATTGTGGTTAAGAGGTGTAGCATTACAGGTTGTGTTAAAGTTGTAACTGAAAATAATGGAATAAAATATATGATATTATGTATTTTATTAATATTGCATATTATGCATGTGAGTTCCATAGGTCAGAACAATTTTTAAGTTTCACTTCCCCACCATATACAAGAAAATTGAACTTGATAACAGTTTCATTTTTTTAATGAATTTTAGTTTCAAGAGAAAAATATATTACTATTTTTCTACAAACAAAAAAGAAAAGATGGGTGTTGATGTCTACATGTTCCCTAGATACCATGTTTCACCATGGCTCATGACCAACTCCTCAGTGGACAAGTATGTGTGAACCCAGTATCTGATCTCATTAACTCAGTCAAGATTTTGCTGATTTCTGGCTAATGAACTATGCTGTGTGGGGCATTTTAGTACCCTCAAGAACAAATTTAAGATGTCCCAGGACATTGTGGTTTGTAGCATTACAGGTTGTGTTAAAGTTGTAACTGAAAATAATGGAAAACCATATATATTATGTATTTTATTAATATTGCATATTAACATGTGAGTTCCATAGGTTAGAACAATTTTTAAGTTTCACTTCCCCACCATATACAAGAAAATTGAACTTGATAACAGTTTCATTTTTAATGTAGAACAAGCAAAAAAAAACATTTAAATCCTAAAATCTAACAGTAATCAGTGAAAAATGATTATGCTATATACTTACCTTGAACTTTAAGATTTTCAGTGTTTACCACAACAACATGGCCAGTGAGTTTCTCACCTGCATAATAGATATCTCTATCAAGTTCAATATCAAACTTATGAATATAATCCATGATGACTCTGAAGATTTGTTGTTACCTATGAAAAACAAATAAAGGTGAACATTGTTAATTTATACCAAAGCTTAAAAGGAAAATATTTGTATCTATATTTTTGTTTACATTTGAAAATCACAAAAGAACAAACATTAATTTTCCTATAATTTGCAACAACACAGAAAACAATTAGAAACTGACAATTTTCCAGTAAATCTCCTTAATAAACAATCCAGTATAACTCTCAACATTCAGTAAGGAATTTCCAGTGCTTATCTCAATTCCATGAAATTTTGGGAGAAAGTAAAATGTGAATGGTTATGTAAATTTGTGTGACTCCTTAACAGAAGCTAATTAAACTAAGGATACCATTAAATTTCCTTGCTTTCTCCATATGAGAAATAAACATACAACAAAGTATGGTATCACATAGTAGAGGAAACTAAGAATTAATAATTGATATTTTTGTGGAAGTAAGGATATTGGATTACAGTCAGACTGGTTTTTAAAGCTTCATTTTCACATCCATAACTAAATGTGTTAACAATTTTAGATCAATCTACAAAAAGTATTAGATGCATGGTGAGGTAATGAAAAATTGGAGAGCCAAGTTCAATTTCTTTACATTCACTTACAAATACTCTTGGGAAAGATATGAATTCATCTCCTCTCCCATTAGCAATCTGTAAATAGCAGGACAGATTAGGCCCTACAGCCTTGGTTGGCAACCAGTCTATGAGAAGGAAAAACTGAATTCAAAGCAGGCGGGGCCCATCAGGCTATGGCTACAGTACATGTAGTGCTCCTATGACCCTAATGGGCTACAGGACTTGTGATCCTGATCTTAAGAAATGCAATAAAATAGGGAATGGGTCATAAAAAAGGTCTTATTTGCTGTACTTTATACTAATTAATGAAAAGAAAAAGCCTTAAAACAAAAGATTTCTTCTAGTTTTAAACCTGGAAAATAAGTACAATTTTAGTCTTACTGTTACAAGTACTGAAATATTTTCTGAAATTTATTCAAGCACATTGATTCAAATAGTATTACACTTTTCCTCTTTTTTCTTATCTGCTAAAATAATAATATTCAATAAAAATATTGAATAGGGATATTGAGGCTATTTAATTGAAGGTTCTTTTTTGCAATCTATGGACTAAGACTTAAATCTTTTCACTAAAACTAGTTTTGTTGATTTGGGTGTCTGTGACTTCTACATGGTATAAATAGTTATTTAAAAATAAAATAATTAATATTGATCTGTGCTGGAGAGTTAACCTCCATACAAACTCTGCTGCCGAATATTGGCTCTCTACCTATAGACTTCAACTTTGTCACCATACAACTCTCTAAACAAATGGACATTATCAATTGATAGAATCAATAATAATCAGCTAGTTTTCAATAATTTTATTTAACATAAAACAGTTAAATGTCTCAACTTAATTACATCAAATTTAAATTGTTCATGACTTTTAAAGGTGTGGTAATCTTATCACATTTTTTAGCTGACTGTTTTGGCTTTTACACATAATTGCAAACTAATCGATGGTTAGCTTCTGTAATTTTAAGGTGGGTCATTTATCAATCCAAAATTTATTCAGCTGATAGAACTCATTCTTTTTGTTGATTTTGCTGTTGTCATAAAATTTCAGCTGATCCATTCTACTACATTTGCTGATTATGCAAAACAAACTGAAAAATGATTCTTGAAGAACCTTACTCACATTTCAGTGAATAATTTTTGAATGTTTTATGTGTGTCAGTTGACATCTGATATATATATCAACAAGAAGGTGGTTTAGCTATGGAGTTTAACATTTCACTCGAGAAATTCTAACAATGATATGAAATTTTTTTGGGAAAAATTGCCTTAAAAACAGCTCTGTTGGAATCTTTGACCTGGCTTAGATATATGGATGATACCATTATATTTTGACCTGGAATATGTACAACCTTTTACAATTCATAAAGGAAAAAAAAACAAGAACAAATTTCTTTATTTAGATGTCTTCATCATACAGAGAACTTGTGTGTATAGAAAACATACACACAAGGTTATAGAATGGGCACTTTGACGTGGTGTAATGGCTAGAAAGCTTGTCTTATTTATTTAATTATGACTGAATAGTGAGTTCAATCCTCACTGGGTGCCCAATACTTTTGGCTTTGTGCCGCATGAGTTTATAGATAACATTTACTTTAAATCATGTTAAAAAGATAGTTTTTAGCCTTCAATGTAAAATAAAGTTCAGCAGTGATCCCAAGAAGAAGAGTATATAAGTATCCATAAGCAGTGATAAATAAACAAATGTCACATATAAATTCTGGAATAATAAATAGTAGGAAAAATTTGGGGGCCACCAACGATATATTTACTGTAAGTCTACAATATATAAGAGAAGTAACTAAATAAATCTAAGATTTGTAAACATCACATCAAAGTGGGTTTTCAAAAGCACAACCACTTTTCACAACCTTCTTGCAAAAGCTGATCCTTCATAAGAAAAGGAATGTCAAAATATTATGTAACATACAATACAAATGTGGTAAAGTATATAAATGAGAAACCAGCTGACTCCTGAAAATCAAATTTAAAAAAAAAATAGAAAAGATGTACCTGAAGGTAAAATTAAAAAAAAAAGTCTGATATGACAGACCATATCTGGATGTAGAAGGAAATATTCTACCCTTTCTGTGATAAACTCCAATATATATGGGCATTGCTGGATGATAAGAAAATTGGAAAAATTTTAAACATTAGGCTAACAAATATATAAATCTTGCCAGTATAGATTTCTTAGTAAAGAAAAAAGCGGAGAGCAACTTTATGCATAAAATATGGAATTAATTGAATTATAAATGTTGTTGTGTATAGTTAGTCCAGTCAATTTGAAATTGCCTGCTTCACTCATAGCTGTGAATGGGTTGGTCAAATTAGTAGATTTTAGGATATTGTGCATGAAAATGAATTTTCATTTGAATAGCACTGTCTGAAGATTTAGAAATTCAATGTAAACAAAATCATAATTTTCAGACACATTTAAGGGCTTGTGAAAATTATTGGATTTCCATTTTGCATACTGAATTATTCAAGTTAGTATACATTTTTTTTAACCAAGCTTGGGGATGTTAGGTTATCATTTATTATGATTCCATATTATATATATATATATATATATATATATATATATATATATATATATATATATATATATATATATATATATATATATATATGTGTAATATATAAAGACAAAAGGAAAATTTATCTTAGCCAATATGTTTTGTTCTCTCATGGACTTTATGAAGACAAATGTAAGGATTTTATTTTACAAGTATTTATACACAGAAGTAAAAATGTTGCTAGATTTTCAGAATTTTTAAATTTAAAAACACTCATAAACATACATCAGGCTAACTGAAAATCAAATTAAATTATAGGGGATGCTATGTGATGTAATTTAATGTCTAATAAATGAAAGTGGGTAAAGGTTGTTATCTTAAATTTTTTTTCTTATAGTGTAATTATTATTTATATTATTCTAGTTTGAGAAGTTAATTTATGTATTACATATTTTAAATGATAGATTTTTGAATTTAACCATTTTCTTTTAATTTAAAAAAAAAATTCTAGTCAAGTATGTTGGCTTAAGAAAAAAGTATTTCTTTTAGAAAAGGAAATATTAAAAATAAAACAACATTAAAACAATCATTTTAACATCAACTTTCCAAGTAGTGATCAACCATAGATGTTTAAGTAGATGTTTTCTTTGTGGTAACAATAAAAGCAACACAAAGAATGAATTAAATAGTCCAATCAACTCTTGGAATGATCAACAATTGATGGAAACAGCAGCAGCTAGAATTTGATGGATGAAAGAATATCTTGCAATTCTCATGCTGTGAAAATAATCTCCAAAATTAGTCGTTTGTGATTCTGGTGATGGATCCTAGCAAAATCAAAACTGTCATTTTGTTTTGCCCATCCAAGTATAAATCTCTTTTATATTCATACTATATAAGAGTTACCTAAGTAGGGTTTAATGTGTTGTTTTAACAAGCACACAAGTTGATTCCTGCATGGGTATGCCAGTTTGGTGACTGAAGTAGTTAAATATTTCCTCTTATTGCATCATCTGAGTTTCATATGCTTATTGCCACAAATGAGATAACTGTGTGTTATTCTTTTACAAGATGGCACCATCTTGCACAAAGGAAATCTGCATAATTACTTTGGTAATCTAATAAGGAATTAATGCTTGCATAACTTTGTACCTTATTTTAAAATGCTTCAGACTATGTTAAGATATTTCATACTTATTTAAATTATTAAAATATTTTAATACATTCATATATATATTACATTTATTATTTCTTATGCATATCAGTTGATTTTTATTAAAAATAAAACAGTTATAAACACACAATGAAAACTTTCTACTTTTATGACTTTTTTTAATGATAAAAACCCGACAAGAGATATATTAAAAATACTTGGTAGTCAGTAAAAACCAAGATTTTGAATACTGATTCCCAAGGCAAAGAAGACTTCAAAGCAATTTTCCCTTAAATTGGCCTTGTGCCATATGATGCTAAATTTAGTAAATAATTATTTTTACCTAAGTACCTCCAAAATGATTTTATGCTAGATTTATTGTGAATGTAATAGAAGTCATAATTTTTATTTTGAACAATGCTCTTTCTCTTCTTGTTAGCTACATTTTGCTATTTTAAATTTAGATTCATGAATTATATAACTCCAAAAAAATTTAATCCATAAAAAACAATTTTATAAAATTTAAAAAAAAAAAAAAAAAAAGCACATAATTAAGAATTTTTAACCAAACTATATGCATTTTTTTCAATTCATGAGAGATATCTATTAATAACACAAGTAATAATATCTCTATCTATAAAAGCAGGATGTGTGTGTGTGTGTGTGTGTGTGTGTGTAATGAATGCACGGCCGCAATTTTAAACGGATTTGCACCAAAATTTACATGCACATGCTCCAAGTTAGCGGGAAGGCCAAGACCAACCTTGCATTTCCCAACTCCCATCAATAGTGGAAATAATTGATTTTTTCATGCTTCTATGGCAGTTTTCATGTAGTTTGCAGCCATTTTGTACTAGCCAGAGTAAGAGCCTATACCTGGCTGCCACAAATAGGCAGGAAGATTCTATTGGCCAGCATGAGAGCCAACAGCTGACTGACATGAATGTTAACTAGCATGCTAGCATGAAAAAAAAAAATCAATAGCTGCATTCATCACAAGTGGGAAAAATTTAAATCTGCATGGCACTTTATTCCAATTGGCTCATTCGCTTGCTTAAACTCAACATTGATTCTGATTCTGCAGAACTGGGTTGGGTATGAAAAAGTATTTGTTGTTAACATTCTTTTTTCATTCGGTTTTTCCAGTTATGAGTCCTTTTTTAAAACTGATCGTTTTGTGTTCATTTTGTTTAGTTCTTTTTTCGTAACAAATTTAATGTTTAGTATAGTGCTTAGAAAAAATTCGCAGTGTGAGATAGGCAAGAAGTAAGGCATGTAGCAACATCAGCACAGCAAAGGGCACTCCTTTAAAGGCAAGAAAGGGCAAAAATATTTTAAGTCAAGTGATAGCGATTGCTGTATGAGTTGTATGATTTTTGAATTAAGCATGGGCAACACCGGGTCATGCTGCTAGTAAGTATATAAACTGCACAACTAAAATTTGACCTGAGATGAAATGATAGGGAAATATCTTAAAAAGGTATCAGAAAATATTTTCATTTAGAAAGGATTGTGTTTTCTTGTTATTTTTATATACTATACTCCTTAATGCCATGACTCATAATTTCTAACTAGAAGCAGGTATGAGATAGAAATTCTTAGATAACAATTAGTTTAGAGTTTTAAGCATTTAGTGGAAGATAAATATTTTTTTCAAAATTGAGCATAGATGTAAAATCTAAGATAATGCATTGTTTGGGGGAAACTTTTAAAATGCAAATTGATGTTCAATGTTGTTTTCAAAAAGATACATACATACATACATACATACATACATACATGTGTCTATGTATTTATTTGAAATTATACTAAAACTTACATTTTTTTTGACACTTCAATTCGTAGTTAAGTGCTCAAACCTTAAAACAAAATTATTAAAAATATACAAAATTACAGTAGTAAAAAAAAAAAAGACTAAGAAAACCTGTCCATTTGTATCATTCTTACAAAGTGTAATTCTGTACATATTTCAATTTAACATTTGAATTTAATAATTGTTCCATTTAGCACAAGGTCATATTCATAGAAAGAATTTACCATCAGTGATTAGCAGAGTTGTAGATCATTAACTAATGCAAATTATGGACAAGAACAAGGTTGTTCTTTTAAAAGATATTGCTAAAATTTTGTTTTGTTATTTTGTTCATGTTAGGAATATCTATAAATTTGACAAGTTTTATCAAACAATTTATAGATCAAATAATGCTACTTAACCACATTAATAGCTAGTTATTTTATGTGAATACAAATAAAATCTTTTCTTATTCCTAATCTTTTTATTTATATCCTGTTTCCCAGAAATAATGATTTTATCTAAAGATACTTTCCTCTTCATTGATTTGACCAAAAATAATTTGTTCTTTTATAAACATGCTTTTCTGGTACTCTTTGTTCTGGTGTTTTAAATATCTTTTGTGCACTGACCTGGCACTGAGAATTCTTCTGTATAGAACTAAACACACACAAACATGCACATGAAAGGGAAAAATGATTGAAACATGAAACCATCTGCCAATTTTATTAGAAAGACAATGAAACTATTTTTTTTAAATATCCTATTCTTAAAGGATTATTCATTAAAAACTTACAACTTACAAAAACATTACATAATGTCACAAGACAAAATGCTTTTTTTTTAACCGATTTCTCTCAAGCAGGAAAAAGTATCATTTGTATATTAACCATAGTAAACTTACATTGTAAATATTTATGCTTATTATTGTATAAATTTAGTGTAAAAATATTGATGTTATAACAACACACTGCATATACATGAAAATACAAATATTACTTCATCTACCTATCTGTATATATAATTAGCACTCTTCTTTTTATATTAGTGAGTTACTTTTTATATTATTAAACTATGTACAGAAAATTATGACATGCAAATGACCCTCATTCCTATTTTTGTGGGAGACATTCTGACATGGAATCAGTGTGTATATGCTTGCTACTTACAATAACATAATACACATTTTGATCTATCATGATTTCTCCATACAAATTTCCAAAAAATAAATATGAAAAATCTGAATTAAACATTTCAAAATATCTATTAGAAAAAGAATCGTTCAATTTTTAAATCATGAAGTGACTTTAGGTCACTATATATTATATACACGTATATTATTTAGATGAACATTGTCTTTTATATAATAGCATTTAATTAAAAAAAAGTTAATCCTCTTTTTGTCCTCAGATGATCATTTAATTTTAACTAACATTTAATAAGATTATTTGGATTTTATTATGACAGCTATCATATTAGCGTGCATTTAAATTGTCAAAATTGGAATATTTTTATTGATTCTACCATTGAGGTTAGAAGAAAATAAGCACTATTTTTGGCATATTGTTTTTTTTACTTTCTGGTAGCTAAAAATACAACCCAAATGCAAAAATTGATTTGTACAGTTTATAGAGAAGACACTGCAAATGATAAAATGTGTTAAAAGTAATTTTCAAAGTTTCCATGTTGGATATTTCTTGTTGAATGTTGTCCAACAGTTGAGTGAGGTTAACACAGGAGGTAGCAAACATACCAAAAATATCAGAATCAAGTGTTTAAAATCTTAAGTCTAATATGTTGTATTTCTGTGTGAAATTCAATACTTCAATGTAACAAAAATTGTGGTGAAAAGTGGATACTTTATAAGTATATGATGTGCAAGGGATCATGGAACAAGTGGAATAAATTTCTACTAACTTTACCAAAGATTGTTTACAAAGTAATAGTAGGATTGGAAGGAGTCCTATACTATGACCAACTTCCAAAGAACTGAGTTTGAACAAGTAACTGCTCTCAATTAAACCAAATGAAGGCAAGAATTGACAAAAGACATTCTAGATTAGTTAATAGAAAGAGCATAATATTCTATCAGAATAATTCTAGGCCACATTTCTTTAATCACCTGGCAAAAATCATAATGGTTTGGCCAGAAACATTTTATTCATCTATTGTATTCAACAGATATTGCATCTTTTGATAACCATTTATATAGTTCTAAAAAAATTCTTTTAATGAAAAAACAAAAAACAAAGTCAATTCCTCAGATGTGCATGCAAAATGGACTTAGAGCAGTGGTTTAATGAGAATTATAAAACATTCTGGGAGAATCGAATTATACAATTGCCTGAAAAACGGGTAATGATGGTAGAACAAAACAATCAATATCTTGTACAATAAAATTAATGTTATAAATCTTTTAAATAATCTTTAATTTTATATTACCCCAAAACAATTTAGTATAATTTATGAATGTGATTAATATAAAAGAGTGTGTGCCAAGAGTTTAATTTAATGTTGTAGAATTAACTAGACATGACTATGTTTAATATTTATAATTCTTTAGGTAAAATAAACATCAGCAAGGTCATGAAATCCTAAACTCTCATTATAAATGTATGTTTTTCACTATATAAAGATTTTTAAGTTTGTAGACTTAAGATTCCTATTTTACTTATAACATTTACATATGGAGAGGTGAGGAGGATTATCTGGATATTTCCATCAAGGAAATAAAAGTTGATAGACAAATTAGTAAAAGTACATGAGTTATCATCTCTAGGAATTAAAACATTTCTGATTAAGATATTCCTGATTTCTAAAGTGACATAGAATGGAAATGTATATAATCTAGCAGATATTGGCACAAAATGTGGAATCAATGTGCTGAGTTTACTATTAGAGTAGACTGAGCATTCTAGTTTTAGTTTACAACCAATTTAGGAGAAGGACAACTCAGAATTGAAAACAAGTTAAGTCTGGGGGCTGGTAACTTTAACTCATAAAAACCTTCTTGCTATGGAAACTACAGCAGCAAGAGAGTGTGGTGAGGCTATGGCCATGATGTTGTGAGGCTGTGGCTCCATACTCCACAGAAGTGCTTAACAGTATAATTTGGTAACCTTTTTTTATAACCTTATGTAAAAAAATTGACGAAAACATTTTTGGAGAGAATGATAATCAAAAGAAATAATCAATAAAGGCCAACCACAGTTGGGATCATAGGGTCATTGGAAACTCCCCAATCCTTTCATTAAGTGCATACTATGTACTTTGCCAGGGTTACAGATAGTTTTGAATTCAGAAGTGTCCTTCTCCTAGACTGGTTGCCACCCAAAGCAGAACAGCCTGGTCTGCCCTACTGTTTAACCCACAGCTGTAAGAATCAAACTGAAAAAAACAAAACAAGATCATACTGGATATGTTCAAATAAATTAAAAAAATATATGCTTTTATTGCAATAAAATAAAGATATAAAGAAAGCTTTTCATATTTTATATATATTTTGTTAATTCACTGCCATCTTTGATTCAATTATAATTAACAGCAATGTTTCATATTTAATCACATGAAATTTAAAATACTTGTATTAATTTGTAAAATTAGCTCTAGAGAGTTGCCAGCAATCACTATTTTTAACTGAAAAGCTGTCTTATCAACCATGCATTGTTTTTTTCTTGCATTAATGTTTAGAACGTTAAATGTAGCTTCATGAAGACTCAGACAAAAAAATACTGCTGTAAAAAAAAAAAATTAATTTTGATAATCAAATTTGCTTTTAATAATTATTTTCATAATTCATATAGATCTGTCATCTTTGTCCACTTGTAAGGTATTTTTCCATGGATATTTTTGGGGCTCCTGTTTCCACTACTCATTCTTAGTTATCCAGTTTGTGTCTTCAGTAATTGACATTCCATTCCTAATACCACTGTCTTAGACACAGTGTAATATTTAGATCTCTCTCTCTCTCTATCCTTCAGAATAAATTTTTATAAAAACTAGCAAAAACAATATTTATGTCAATCTCAAAAAATCATTATCAATGACATTATTATACTTTTATAACTAGTCTCTTAACATAAATTCTTATTCTGTCCTAATTTCAACCAAAATCTACCAAATTCCAAAGTACAGCAATTTGTTTCATTTTGAATTCTTTTTATGAGAGAATAATAAAGGAATAAACAGCTGAACTGAACTTAAAGCAATCCTTTAATTTACACAATTTTCACATTCAGTCCATAAAATCAAAAATATGTTATACACATTGTTATTCAGAAAATTATGCTCTTTGGCATTGTACTTCCACTGATATATACTAATATAGATTTGGATCTAAGAGAATGAATCAATAAGATCTATACCTGCATTGTCTTGGTAAGTTAAATCAATGTAACCCTGTACTTAACCTCAGAGTTCATGGTACATATATGTATTGATTATGGTTAAACTACAATAGCATGTAAACTTTACAGTATGAGAAATGTAACCATATAAAAGTTACCTATTTTATTCATCTATATTTCTTGACTTTACAGTGGTGACTTGTTTTTATCTTAGATAGACAACTGCAGGGAAAGTTGTATATGCAATTCTAGGAGTTTTATTCAAGTTAAAAGATACATTAAATGTGAATTTGATATGAAAGTATCAATTTATTTCCTACTAGCAGTATAACCCATCTTTGACCAGGTCTTTCATTACTGGGAATTTTTACCATTCAATTGGAGCAGTTTAAGTTTAAAGTTAGCCCACCCAAAAATCAATATTATTTGAAGGGGTGGGGTGGCTGAAGAGGGGACTGTATAATAATAAATAATATTATTATAATAATTTAAACTATTTATTTTTATTAAAGTTTTTATGAAAGATATCCAAAACAGATGGTAAATAGTAAAACATTGCTGAGAGTTATGGTGGACAGGAAGTAACAACAATTTGAACTCAAAACCAGCACTGAAGAATTATTTATCAAACAAAAAAATTTCATCAAAATCAGATGAAAACTGTGGAAATATATAAACAATATCCGATCACACACACACACACACACATTTTGAGAATTATAGATATAGATTTCATTTTTCTCCATATACCAGAAATTAAAACTAATATGCAATTTTTTAATGTTCATTATCATTTTAGAATACTCACAATTATATTTTGTTTGATAGGAGTTTGTTTCTTAATCATAGAAAGGTGATGTATCTTATGATATATACCATAGCTGTATTGGATGTTGTATACAGTTTTTCCAATACTAAAGCAGTAGCCTTCATTAATTTTTAACAGGAATAATGTAGGCTTTCAGATTTTTTTTATTTCATATTATTTTTATGGAATGTTATTTTTAAAAAAATATTAGGATCAATTAAAGATTAAATAAGAAACACTAAAACCTAAATTTTACTAATTTCCCCCTGCAGCAATGTAACACCTAAAAGAATTTTTTATTTCGTTTTATTATTATTTCTTAAATATTAAAGCATTATCAAAATAAAAAAATTGACCTTTTTTGCTTACAAAATGAAATTTTCTTGTATTTTGATCTACAAATACTCACTGATGGGGATTCTCTTAACAGGATTCAACATTTTTACAAGTGTATTTAATTGCCTGTGTTCTGAGTATTGTCTCTTAATGAATATAAAAAAGAGGCAAGGGAAAAAGCTGCAGTGTTACAAATTTTATATTTCAATCATATTTTTTTTCCATTGAAAACTAATGCACACTTCATAGATAATATGTATGTATGTCTTATGTCTCAATAATTATTATACTACTGTCTATGTGCATAATGCCCTGAGTATAAAAATGTAACTTCTGTTGCTATGGTGAGGCATGAAATATGTCATAGATATCCTATGTTAGGATGAATGAAAGAAAGAAAATGAAGAGTAAAATCTGAGTGAAAAAAAATTGAACAAAGCTACTATCATTATTAGCTCAAATTCCACTGTTATAATATTATTGAAATTAAAGGTTCATTTTATTCTAATAAATTACAATGTAAAATATATTTTCAAACAATAATTATGCATGCAGTATTTATTTGTTTTTTTCTTTTATTGGTTACTTTTTTTTGAAACATAACACTTGAACAAATTGTAATGTTTGATAGTTTAATGAGAGGGTGAGAAGAGAGAGAGGAGGGGATTTTTTTTTTCATGGAAGTCTTAGATTATCATTGGGGTGTAGAAAAAGAGGAATTAACATATTTATTTTTATTCTGTTAATTAATGGATTTTACCTTTGGGAAACTTATAAACATGCAATGATTGAAAATTACCAGATAGGAATACAAGAGATTGGAAAATGAAGTTTATCTGGAGTATCTTTGTCTGACTTTCCATTTAGACTTAGAATGTAGTCCTTATAGAGTGATATGCATATAACTTCATCCATGTTTTCTGCTATTAACTCTAAACTAGATCCCTTCAAAGCATGCGAACTTGATAGCATCCTCACAATAGTCTGTTGTGGATTTGAATCAGCCCACAACAAAGAAAAAGGTGAAAAAATGTTTAAATATAAAAATATAACATATTTTTATTTTCATGTGTTTTTACAACTAAATTCTTCATAGCATGTATGAATGTTCATACAGTCCTTGGTTTGTAGTTATTTGTTAAGATGAAAAGAAATGTGATTTCTTCATGTGTATGTATGTGAAAGAAGAGTCAAGGGAGAAAGAAAATGTAAGTGTCCTGTAGATTGGTGAATGTGTAAGGGAATTCTTTTAAGATCAGTATCATGACCTGTTGCCACTGTCTCCCCTTACTACTTTGTCTGTCTAGAAACTTTGCTTAAATACTCTTCAAAGGGAACACAAAGTATTTTTTTTATTGTTGCCGGTAATGCAACTCATTGGTTCAAGTTTCTGTCCTTAACAACACAGACGAACCATCTGAAGCCTTCTACCTCTTCTTGACAAAGTTCTAGAGGCTCTAGTCAACTCTAAATTTGTTAAGCATCTCATTTCTTTGGGTTTTCTTTCAGATAAACAATATGGCTTTCACTTCCTAGGTCAACAGTTGATGTGTTAATGGCTATTGCTAAAAGAGTTTATCAAGCTTTAAGTAAGAATGGTGAGCTCAGGCTGCTGCTTTGGATATCTCTAAGGTTTTTACAGGTTTTGGCATATTCCCAAATTGAAAGTTTATGATATTTCTGAATAAATTTTTGAACTGATTCAGTCTTTTTTATCAAATTTCAAAATGAAAGTTCTCTTGAATGGCCACTCTTCTAGATCTATTTCCCCCCAAAGTGCTATCCTTGAACCCACATTGTTCCTAATTTTCATTAACAACCTTCCTGATAACATCAGTTCTCAACATGATATCTATGCTGATGACACAAGCATTTATTCCTTTCTTGATAGTAAGTTTGAGCAGTTTGATATAGTCAAATTGGCAGGTGATCTAAAAAATTATCTACTTTCTGTTGTTAACTGAAACAAGGAATGGTTTGTTCATTTTAACAACTCCAAAATGAAGCTGTTCCCATAATCATCTGAGAGAACACTTTTTACCGTCTATCCATTTATAAGTCTACCATTCAACCTTGCTTTGAATACTACTGCCATATCTGGTCTCCTTCTATATATTTTGAGATTCTTGATAAATTCTAAAGAATCTGCAATGTTATTGGTCCTGATCTGGCATCTCAGCTTAAGCTACTTTCCCACTGCCATAATGTTGCTTCCCTGTGCCTTTTTTATAAATACTTTCATGGTAATTGTTCTGATGAGCTTTCCTCTTTGGTACCTCTGTGAAGAGAGTTCTGTTTTTGCCGACATCTTACGACAGGTGGTTAATGCCAGATGTATTATTGCGATTACCTGAGAACTGTTTTGATTTTCAACTTTTATTTTTTGATTATATTTTTTCCTTTTAATTTCCTTTTTAATTTTCAGTAATTTTCCCCCCACAAATCTTTTTTTTCATTTTTGTTTTGTTTATTTATTCCACTTTGTTTACATATTATTTCTATGTGTTTCATTGTTCTTTGTCATTCTTTGTTTAGATATCTGTTAATATTCTGTGTTCCTTTGTTTAAATCTTTTGTGTGTTTATTCTAACTTTTCGTATTTATTTTTATAATCGTTATTTCTTCTTTATTTTAATTTATGTGTTTTGTTCATTTTTCAGCTAACTAGAATTTTCTAGTGGCAGCCATATTGTATTTGTGAATTTGTTAGGTATATTTTGTTTCGTATTTACTGTTGTATTATTGTAAAAAAAAGATTCTTTTTGTTTATTTTCTGCCTTAATTTGTGAGTTTTTCTTCACGTACTCGTTTTCTGTGAGTCGTAATTGTCTACTGTTTATATTTTTACCACTCATTGTCTTTTTTCATACGTATTTTTAAGTAACCTATTCATGTGTGTTTAACTGTTTTTGTGTTGACTTGTAAAATTACTTTTGTTATTGTGATTTATACATATTTAGCTTTTGTTTAATTATATATTTTTAATTATTTGTTTTCTGTTTTGTGAAAAGAAATAAAAACATTGTTCTAGAGAAAAATGGGTGCTAAGAGAGTGGCAAGAAAAAATCTGTTTGGCACTAAAAAAAAGAAAAAAAGATCCTCTTGATAAAATTCCTGATAAGGAATTAGAAATGGAGCATAAAAGAGAGCCAAAATTTGGAGGAAAATCCAAATTCCTCAAAAAAAAATTTCAAAGAAGAAAATAAAAGAAAAGAGTCCAGAAAAAAAGTATGGTGGCCGCAAATGGCCTAAATTATGTAACAGAAAGCACATTACAAGACCAAAGTATGGTGGCCGAAAGTGAGCAAAATTCAGCAAATCAAACCCCCAAGAATAATGATGAAAATGTAGCAGTTGGAGAGACGCCCTCATGCTGGAAGTCCCCGCCAAAGTGTAAAATCAACATAATGGAGTTCCTGGAGAAAGCCAAGAGCTACGCATATCTAGTTACAGCAGATGGGCTCTTGTCAAATCCCAAGGAAATAAGAAAGGTTGAGAAAAGAATTGTGTCAGTCTTTGTGGTGGACAAGCGCTCGCGTAAAATTTGTCGCTCCACAAAAGACACTGTAATTAAGGCCTTGACTTCTCTCGACATTAAAGCTCAGAGATTCATCAAAGGGAAAGGCTATTTTATGTGGGATTGTGAAGCTGCAACGAAGAGGGAACTTATAACAAAGGACCTAATTCTGTGCACAGAATATGAAGGCAGGCGGAGGACCAAAGTTTCAGTATATGAGGTTCCTCCTCAGATTGTCGGGGAGCATTTTGCCGCCTATCTGTGCCAGTTTGGACAGATACTCAGTGCTTCCTTGGACGATCTAACCAGGAGGAGGGAGAGAGGGGAGTTTTGAGTTGATGATTGACAGAAAGGCCTTCATCTCCATCCCCAACTGTCTGGATGTAGAGGGCCAGAAAATGCCGATAATTGTAACAGGGCATAAACCGGCATGCTGGAAGTGTGGACAGACTGGTCACCTGTCCTCTTCCTGCACAGAGAAGAAGGCCTCTGAAGTTCTGGCCCCCACCCAACCAAATTCCCCTTTGGTCGAGTCTGTACAATCTGTCTCGCCTATAATGGGCATGTCAGCGATCGGGATCGGTGTGGAAAACCCCCCGGTTGGGTCCAAATTTCAGCCCCCCCATTTCCCGAAAAGCCTTTTGCCTGCCACTAGTGTGGTTGCAAAGGAGAGGGGAATGGCAGGTCGTTGGAAGGGCAAAAGGGAAGACCCAGGCAGCGGGACCTCATTCCACAAAAAAACAAAACAGGGAAAGACCAAACAGTCTAAAGGCACAAAAGGGCGATTCTCCCCCAGGAATCCTGAGATTTCAACAGTTTTGAGAAGAAAGAAAAATTACAAAAATTAAAAAGACTCTATCTGAAAAACATAAACCATCTGGCTCTTCCTCGGTTTCTTCATCCCCATCTTACAACAAAAAGATGACCTCCCTTGACAAAACCATCCCCATTTCAAAATGAGAAAAAGTCTCCCAGTCCCAAAAAAATTACCCCTCCACTTCCCAAACCCTAAACCTTTTCCTGTCCAAACACCCATCAGTTCCCGAACAAAATCGGAAAAACAAAAAAAAAAAGTCCATCCACTGATCCATTGATTTTGTGTGAAAAAAAAAAAAAAAACCCCCAAAATTCAATACAGGGGAAAAGTTTGTACTATCACAAAAGAACAAGAAGAGAAAAATTTCCCAGATGCAAAAAACTTCAAAAAACTTAGGCATTTGATTAAATTTCATAAAATAACAATGACCAACTTTTAACACAAAAGGATACTAACTGTAATAAAACATCCCTGGAAAACAGTATGGGCAATGGTGACAGGGAGGCAAACCAGGTCGCCTTTTCCTCCAATTGCATTTTTCAATAATGACAATGTTAAGAAATTAAATCAATTTTGTTCAGGGAGGTTCCCCTTTTTGTTCACCCCTCCCTGTATAGAGCGCTAAAATTAAACTTTTCCCTGGACATTGGTGGCTTGTCTCCTGATGGCTCCATCAAGACTGAGATGGGCACTGGTTCAATGGGGAGGCCGTCGGTGTCCTAACCCCGGCCATGTTCAATGCAGGAGAGCAACCCTAATCGGTTTCATCAATCTCTCTGGTTAGTAAGTGTGAGGCCTGAGGTTGAGTCTTGCAGGGTGAGGCTCTCTCGTGACCTTCAGCGTCTCAGGGTGAATATATGTTGTGTGAAGAGACCCGTTTTTCTTCTCGTGACTATGAAGGCATTCTGTCTAGGGGTTTTCCCTCTATTCAGCATGTTTTGATGGACGCTTAAGGGGTGTCTCTTGGCTGGTGAGCAAGTCTTTGAAGGCTGTGTGTGTTCTTGTCTTTCGCAGATCCGGCCGGCAGACTTTGCGTGCTGGATGTTACCATAAAGGATAAGGCTCTTCGTCTCATTGGGGTTTATGCTTTGTTTCGGCAGATCGAGCCGTTTTTGACATCGCGTCGGGTAGTTTTAGTGGGCGATTGGAATGCCGTCCTTGACCCCGATATAGATCGTATAGGGCCAAATTTGGGTACTAACAACCGGGACGTGAAACCATTTCAGGATTTTATCGACAGGTTTGATCTTGTCGATAAGTACCGGAATGAACACCCTCGAGAGGTAGTGTGGACTTGGACTAATAGTGGCGACATGGCTACAGAGGTGCGTTCTAGCTACCTTGATCGAGTCTTAGGAGAGTCGACGTAGGGCTCTTAGGGTGTCCAAGTTTCCATGATATAGTTTATTCGGATCATAGGCTTGTCTGGGTCCGTTTAAACTTAGATAAGCCTAGGGTTAAAATGGCTGGCTACTGGAAATTAAACTCATCATTATTTGGTGAGCAAGATTTCCGGGACCAGTTGCTACTAATGACACAGAGGGAACTAACGGGAGCGGTTGTGGGAAATGCCTGGTGGGATAATTTAAAATCCAAAATCAGAACGTTTGCTGCTGATTATAGTCGTCAGCTCAATCTAGATAGATTAGCGGCACAAATGGCTTTAGAGCAGAAAGTTGAGCGGGCGATCAAATCCCAGGGACGTAGCTTTAGCTAAGGCAGAGTTGGCCTCCTTGCTTATCAAGAATGATCAAGCTCTGGTAGTTAGGGCTAGGTTAAAAAGAATGTCCTCTGAGGCAACGAATATGGCCGCTGAATTGCGTGCAGAGGAAGCTCGGAATGCATCTCGGCAACATATCGCATGCATCACATTGCCGGATAAGTGGGCCGTGACTACAAATGAGGGCATATGTGAGGCCTTTCGTGAGTACTTTCAGGGGCTTTCTACCAGGGAGCCCTGCTCAGTTCGATACTTATTTAGCTGACTTTCCCTGCCTTAAGGCAGCTAAAGCGGCTAGGTATGAGGGTCCCATTACAGAGTTGGAAATCTGGGAAGCGCTGAAACAGGTTGGCCTGGACAAATCTCCGGGATTAGATGGTCTTCCGTATGAAGTGTACTTGAGACAGTCACCCGTTTTTGTTCCCTTGCTGGCACTGATTTTCAGCAACTGGATAAAGCAGGGGTCTATACCCCAACGCTACACCCGGGGCGTGATCAAGTTACGCAAGGACAAAAACGGTGGGGATGGGTTAGGTAACTTTCGCCCTTTAACTATGTTAACCACAGAGTTAAATATTTTGGTTAAGATCTTAGCGAACTGTTTGCAGGTTGTCCTGTCTAGTCTGATTGGCTCGGAACAGACTCGTGCTGTGAAGGGCAGGACTATTCAGGACAACCTTCATATGGTACGCCTGATCATCGAGCAAGTCGACAGTGAATCCGCGCTGATCAATTTAGATCAGTCCAAGGACTTCGATAGGGTTGACCATAGGTTTCTGGAGGCTGTGCTTTCAGCGGCCGGTTTCGGGCCGTACTTTCGCACCTGGATCCGACTTCTGTATGCGACTCCCGGTGCGCTGGTGGAGATGAATGGGGTACGATCGGAGCCTTTTGTATTGTCTCGCTCCATTTGTCAAGGTTGTCCGCTTTCGCGCTTATTTACGTTCTTGCGTTGGAACCTTTCCTTCATAAGTTAAAGGCGAATCCGGTCCTATGCGAAATTTTTCTGTCCGGTGCTACCACATCGGCCAGGTATTCTGCCTATGCTGGTGACCTTTTGGCTCTTGTGTCGAGCAGAGCCGAGATTGACGAAGAAATCATTGGTTATGAGATGGTGACAGTGGCCAAAATCAACCGCGATAAGTCTGTTGGCTTGCGGTTAGGTGCGTGGAAGGGAGTTTCTCTTCCCGGACCTTTCCTCTAGTCGGATGGGCCGGTCAAGATTCTCGCGTCTGGTTCAGTCCTGATATCCAGTTGAAAATGAATTGGTCAGAGGTACAAGGGAAGGCCGAGATTGCAATTAATTTGTGGTCTCGGAGGAATTCAGGCGGAAGTATGTGTTTCATACATCTTGATTCTCCTTTACCGACTCTCTGTACTTCCACTTCTGTATGCCACACTAATTTTTTTTGTTTTTTTTGGAGAGACAAGGTCGCTATGGTATCTCGGGAGATCTGTTGCCTTCATCCATCTGAAGGTGGTCTGGGCATGCCAAGCATTGAGATTCATCAATATATGCTCCGCATCGGCTTCCTAGATCGAATGTGTCGTGAACCGGATGAGGAGGGCGCCTTCTGGAAGGAAGACGCCCGTAAGAACTTCCCATCCCTAAGAAGTGTGCACTCGTGCGAGGAGGAGGCCCATCGTTTACCCAGAGACGAATGCTCCTTCTATCGTGAATGTCGTATTCCTCGGAAATGCCTCTTATGGGCGTTGGATGGCCTCTCCAATGTCCAGGCGTTGTCTAGTAGGGCATTATATCAAGTGTTTCAGGGGGTCCATTCAGCTGATTGATGAGTCGGTCTTACGAAGCAGGAGGCTCAATATGGCCTTTGGGTGCCTGGGTTGAAATGTCTCAATAACGATGAGGCATCACTCACCTGGCTGGTGATTCATGGGGCCCTCTGAGTTCAAAAAGACTTTGCTCAGCAGGCTTGGAGAAATCTCCAAACTGCCGACGCTGTGATGGGTCACGCCTTCTTTCATTTGAAGTTTCGTTGGTTGGTTGAAGGCCGCATGGTTATGCTTCAGGGAAAGTTCTTTGTCCTTGAGGCCTCTTCTGTTTGTAGCAATGTGGCACCGCCGCTGATGAAAACCTGAACAATATGTGTTCCACTGCTTGCTAGGTGTTATGAGTTGTGATTTGGATGACACGTCAGAAGGGATTCTATGGTGGTGAGAAGTTCACTTCTTCCCAACTGATCTTGTTCTTTAAGCATCAGCTTAAAAGTCAAGATTAGGATGGAAAAGCGGCAGCTCACTTCATCAGAATTTGGCAAAAGGTGGGTAAATCTTGCGTGTTTGTGTCATGTGAAAGGGGCTGACCTGGGTGGCACTTTGATGCCGGTTAGGTATCAGGATATTGCTCTTCCTGGGTTGAACTTGTGCAACCCATCCCGAAACTAGGCTAGTTTAGGTTTGGTTTTGATGCTTTTTTTTTTTTTTTCAGTTAACTTAGCTGGGGTATGTATGCTCATTGGCCCCTTTTATTTCTGTCCCTATTTTTTTCTTTAAGTTTAATTTCCCATCCCCTCCCTCATTAGGTGGTCAGTGATGTTAGTTCACTGGTGGATGTGGGGCATCTTTTGTTTCGCGTAAGTATTTTTCGTTTTTGTTGAATGAGTGCATGTCAGTGTGAGTGCATGGGATGAATGAATGTTTTATACCATTATAGTCCCGCATTGATTTTGGCCAGTGAACTGATATTTCTGCCACGTTTAGTGATTGTGAGGGGTTTTATTACTAATATTATTTTCTTTAGTTTCTTGTAAATAGTTTTGTATTCATATTGTAAATACTCATTGGGGCTAGTTTTTAAGAATTGTTGTTTAATCCCCCTCCTCCCACAGACAATGAATTGTAAATATGGGGACTAGTTAGTATTTTCATAGAGACAATGAGGTGTTATGGTGGATGTAGTAAGAAAGAATGTGTTATGTATGAATGTGTTGTTTTGGTGTAAGGAATATTGTTTGTACAATTGGGTCAGTGTTTGTGGATAGCTAAGTTATAGTTAAGACAGAAGAAAATGCAATGTCAATCATTATCTACCGTCTTCTTAATTCTTGTTCTTTTAATGTTCTCTCACCTTGAGAGTGGTTTTTTCTTTCTTTTGTATCATATTCTGTAACACTCAGTAACCATTTATGTCTTAGTGGCTTTATTGCCTTGCTTTTGGTGAAATGATTAAAAAAAGATGGAAGAGGTGTATAACAAAGAATATAGTTTTCAAAGTAATTCCTCTCATAAGACCACTCCTTCAGTACAACATATGATTTCATGGTTCTCTAAAAACTTCCAACAATCTTAGTTTTTAAAGTACTAGAATTCCAATGGGTACTGCTAGTAGATTTAAAGATATTTAATAGATGATATATAAAAACAACAAAGCAAGATTTTATGTCCCTGTCTTATCTAAAATGTGTGAATTTTGTCAAGTATAATATTCTATAGAGATTCAAATTTTAAACTATCTCACACTAATTTTGACTGAAACTTTTCAATCTATTAACATTTACTCTAAACAGTCATCTTATCTCACTGCCTGTTGATAACATTATAAAACAAACTTGATACTTAGTCTATGATTCAGGAGTATTCCACAATATACAATGATACTGCAAATATTAAATTTTAAGTATATTTTATAGATTAATGTAGTTGCCAGGCAAATGTCACCATATAAATTTGAACATTTTATAAAAGCATATCCAGATAAAAAAAAGAGAACATTTTTGTCAATTGGAAGCAATTATTCAAATAAGAAACAAATACACTTACCTATTATATTATTGGTTTTAAACTATAATTTGATTCAGGATTCCATAAATACATGTAAATACAAATTCCATCCTGGGATTGGTGTTTCAAACACAAGATCCTGGTCAACTTCATATGATTTCATTGAAAAAAAAAATAACTGGAAAGTAAAATATATTGACAAAGTTTATATTTCATGCTGGAAAAACTGAGCTAAAAATTTACTAAAAATAAATATGACTAAATGATTTAAAATAATAATTGTATGAATCATGCAGATAAATTTTGCTTGCTTTCAGTATAGGTTTAAAATTAATTTTAAAATCACTCATACCATGTCTATTAAGCAAAGAAAATTTATATGCAATAAAGTATTTGATTAAATTATCTCTATTTTCAGCAGTTGAAACATTTGAGCATTTTCAATAAAACAATACATGAATAAATTTATAAAGTTATGTATTCTTATGACATTTGGAGACAAGTAAATTTTAAGATAACTACATTTTCTGACAAAAACTGATAAATCATATCTGTTACTAAGTTTGGTTATGTATAAGTAATATTTTAGAATGATAATACGATAGGTATTTTGAATCCTTTTGAGATATGACAGTAAGGATATAAATTTAAAAAACCTGTCATTAGAAATGTGTGTGCATGCACAGATATTTATGATAGAAATTAATAGAGAATATAAAATAAAAATGTTACTCAAGTAACAAAAATGATTATTTTCTTTAAAAACTCAATTAGTTTATGAAATAATTTAATAGGCAACTGTTTTCTGTACAGCATTAATCACCTTTGAGTGAAGTTAATCTATATGATAGGTGGCCTATTTTGTGAAAGAGAATTATATTCAATTATATTTGATGTTATTGGTGAAACCAGATTTTCAAGGCAAGCAGATACTCATGACTTGGGAGATTAGGAAGATTGTGTTGCACTAACTACATTTTTCTTTAGTTGGCTTTGTGCCATACTAAGAAAAGAAAATATCTGTCATATGCACACACTCACAAACTATATATATATATATATAGAGAGAGAGAGAGAGATATTGGGTCGAGGACAAAAGTTCATAGCATTTAAGACAATATTTAGATATTTGTACATAGATTTATTCAATCACAAATGAGACATTTTGTTCTACCTTTTGCCATCTTTGAGATGGCTTCATGATTCAATCTTCTTAGAATTTGACATTTTTCTGAGTGATGAATTGGACTAAGTGGTTTTTACATGCTTCCAGATAATTGAAGTTGGAACCATTAAAATAATGTTTTAAAGATTGAAATAATTGGTAATCTGAGGTAGAAGATTAGGTGAGTATAGCTGATGCAGTAAAACATCCTAGCCAAATGGGCCTGCATAGAAACTTGAAGTTTGGCCTTGTCTGTATGGAAGATGACATCCTACTGATTGGCCACTTCCAGAAGCTTTTCATAGACTAAAGCCTTTAATTGGTCTAATTGTAAATGAAACTTACTTGAATTTAACATCTGATTTTGCCTAAGGAGTATGTAATATACAATTCCCTTTCCCACTAGATATACAGCATCACCTTCTTCAGATGTAAACTGGTTTTTGGACACCTCGGCGTGGTGTAATGGTTAGTAAGCTCGTCTCGCTATTCAATTACTACTGAAAAGTGAGTTCAATCCTCACTAGGTGCCACATACTTTCGGCCTTGTGCCACATCTAAGCTATGCTTAGAAAATAAATGTAAACTGGTTTTTGGAGTGGCTAACAGTAGCTCATTTTGTTTTCTCCAGGACCTTTTTTGCTCCACATTTTTGTGACCATTCTTTTCTTTTTCTTTTTGTTGCATTTGAGCAGAGAATTACAGATGGAAATGCAGTTCATTAAATTTTTTTCCATTAAATCTTAAGGCACCCAAACATTGTAGTGATTCATGTATCAAGTTTTTTTTTTAAATACCTTACAATGCACATATGAAATATATAAAGTATCTGTGTAATATCTTGTGTCACATAACCTGGATTATTTTTAATCAGCATTTTGACTTGGTTATCATCAATAACTGCTAGAGTGTTCTTGGTCTTCCAGATCAAAATTTCTACTTTTGAACATAGCAAAACACTTAAAAATAGTACTCTCAGCTATAGAACCATCTTCATAAATGGCACATATTTTTTTTACTGTTTGTACAGTGTTTTTTCTTTTCTTTTCCTCCATTTTCACTTTTAATGCAAAACCATTTAAAATTTACAATCCACTCACAAATCATATAGTAGGACATGTTGAAATGTCACTTTTCAGAATATATATATGATAATATTCAGTCATGCATAATATGAAACCACATGTTCAAATTGGAAAATGGCACAAACTTTTATTCCAATCCTCTCTCTCATATATATATATGTGATAGAAATTATTAGGAGGATTTCAATTCTTGGTAGTGGATGCGCACTGCTGATGAGTCCTAAATATAGAACGAAACGGCCATCCAGTGCTTTCTGCATTATGTTAAGGTTTCTTCTAGACCCAATGAATTTCTTAATTATGATTATCTCAAATCCTCCTAATAATTTCTATCACTTGTATATCATTGCTTGAACCGACTTCTAATGTTCTGGATGAAGTTGCTTGGGGATAATAGTTGTGGCTCGTGGGGGCACAGTCCTATGGGTAAGGGAAACTCGGATGAGTTCCACCACGGAATATGTAATCGAGCGGCACTATATTGAGTCTAATTCATTACCTCTTTGTCACTGAGGCCTATTGGTACAGTTGGTACGACATTTGCCTGATAACGTAACTGTCCAGGTTTCAATTCTTGGTAATGGATGCACACTGCTGATGAGTCCCAAATATAGGACGAAATGGCCATCCAGTGCTTTCTGCATTCTGTTGAGGTTTCTTCTAGACTCGATGAATTACTTAATTATGATATATATATGTGTGTGTGTGTGTGTGTGTGAATGAACAAACTCAATCATTAGAGAGAAGGAAAGAAGTCCTAAATCCCAGCATGCACTATTTTCACTGCACTCTATTGCTCTGAGTTAATTAATAGTTAATGATCATCTCCTTTATTTATTTAGATGAGCAAAGCAGATGGCAATAATGAAGCAAGTCCTGGTGAGATACATGCACTTTAAATTATCATAATTGATACTGTTGGGACTGGAAATACAGGAACTAAAAAAAATAAAATGAAGGAAGTTAAAAAAGGTAAACTAATTCATTTTACACTGATGTAGTATACAATTTGTAAGGAATTTACTTATCTATATACATTCAAATAATTCTAATTAAATAGTTCTAATTTCAATCAGAGTTTGAAACAAGAATAAGTGTTCAAGTAAAAAACCTTAAAAATAATTTTGACTCAAGTAAAATCCTGGAAAAGTAACACAATGAAAATAAGGATGAGGAAAGTTGCGATGATATACTTTTTAAATTTCACTGAAAGTGATTTTCTCATTTTTTTTTTTTTCAGTTCTGTTATACATGGATGTGTGTGCAATTTGGTATTCATACACCAGTTAGGTATTGAAATTGTTAATTTCATTATTTTACTTCTATAAATAAGATGAACTCAAACATAAGATTTGACTTTTATAACTAAAAAAAACTGATACAAATACCCTTTCCTTTACAGTATTTCAGGAATAAGCATATATTACTAAAATAGTTTTTCCAATCATATCACAAGGTTTTCTTTAATGGGATTCTACCATCTATAATGTTTTTGAGAAAATTCTTCAATATTTATGATCTTTTCCTACTTTACATTTCTTTTACAATTAACAACAAAATGTTGATAATGTTTGTTTTATCAATTAAAAATTCAGTATCAATTTTCAGTTGATCCAATATATTTTCTATATGGTATTTTTTATAAGACTGGAAACATTTTCACATATATCATCATCTCTGCTGCTTATATGCTGTTTCCCTCTGCCTTATAAAACATTTTTATAAAAGACATATTACTCATCATATACTTGTGAGATGTATTAGTACTGAAGAAAGGAGTAAGTCAAAAATATTTATAGATAATCTTTGTGATAAAAAATAGAAAAATAATATCTGATTAATAAATGCAGTAACCTTCTTAAATATCATACAAGAGAGAGAGAGAGAAATAGATTTTGCAGAAATGGACTCATCCACATAATTCATTGGCCCATAAACTTGCCAATTCTAAACCTCACTGAGCACATATAGGACATCAGACCTCACTACACTCCCTGCAGCTACACTAAATAAAGGCAACTGAGTTATTTGTTAGTCCTAGAAATACCTAGACTAATATACCCTTGCAATGACTCCAGTACCTCATAGATTTTATGTTATGGCATGTTACATAACTGCTTTATTCAAATGAAAGGAGGAATTACACAACATTAGATAAATAACTCTAATTTTCTGACATCAGTTTATCACTACACTAAGTTTCTTTTGTTTATTCAAGAAGCTGATGACGCAAAACTAGTTCTAGGAAAAGTCTATTCATACAGACTTGATGGTATAGTTTATTGCATATTTCACTGAAGTATCTCATCAAGTCTATCAAATGAAATGGAATTTGAAGATATACAACATTTTTATCTATAAGGAGTGAAACATTGAAAATGCAAAATGTATGTCTAAATATTTATTGGTTGATTTTACTCTGCTGGATAAACTTCCTTGTTAATTTGAATAAGGTGATGGAGGAAAAAACTGCAAAATTTAAGTTTCCATGTTGAGATTTTTATGTCAAACTAGAAGAGAAATGTTTAAATAATAAAAGAAAAAAATCTTCTGTCTCATAGTGAATCAAGCACTTCTAAAATTGATAAAACATTTTTATTAATGGATAAAGATGGACATCTTTTCACACAAGCCAAAATAATTTCTCTGTTTTTGAAGATATTCAGAACAGATATGATGAAAATAGTAAAAAAAAAAATCATCTGAAGCTTCTTGAAACAAGTAGAAGAAAAAATCTTTTATTTGAATGAAAAAAGATAAAATGAAATAGTATTAAAACAACAATAAAGATGGAATACGTAAAAGAGGACAGGAAGAAATTATTACAGAATATAATTTAGGATTCAGTTACATATTTACAATCCTAATTACTCCATTTACTGCCAATAATGGAGTTCCAATGATCTGAATGATTGTCTACTAAACGTGGAATTATTACCAATTATCTAATAAGTATAAATCATAGAAAAATGATAATGATGAGAAGAATTTTAATTAGCCTTAATCTATAGAAGAAAGAAATTTATAATGCATTAATAACAAGATTTGTTAAAATCAATTTTTTCAGCAGTTTTCCAGTAATTTTCCAATTATATATTATTAGACTGTCCATATCCCATCCCCATGTTAACACATCTCAGTGAAACAAAATACATTTATATAAAAATGAATATATGAATTCTTGCTCTGTAGCACTAATTATCAATTTTTCAATAATTTTCAATTTTTAATTTCAGTTTGTTTCTGTAAATAATAATTATAACAAGAAAAAGAAAAACAATAAGAAAAAGCTCCACTCCTTTGTAACTCAGTAAAACATACTGCCTGCCTTGAAGTGACAGCCAAGCAATTAGAGCATAACACTGGAAGCTATAAGGTTTAGAGTTCAATTGCCTGTGTTATGAAGAAACGGAATCAAGAAAATTTTCCAAATAGTCAGCCATTGTTCATATAAAATCCATGTTACCCAAGAGGTACACCAATTCATGGAAGCAAAATTGCCTTTTATTTATTAGTACCAAAAGTTTAAATGAATGACTGACGGTTAAGTAACATTTACTGATGGTTATGAGATTTAAAAATAATGATAGGTAAAAAAAAAAAAAATTGAATATCATTTTATAAAATAGGTAGGCCCTACCCACTTAGAAGAATGGTGCAGCACAAACTTTCTTCTCTAAACCTACCATTTAGCTTTGCCCTACACTACATCATTTTATATATGTTTGGTTGTGTCATAAGTAATTTCCATTTTTACAAACCAATTGTCATGATAAATGTATCATCCTAACTACTAATCATACATGGTAGTTAAAAATAAATTTAGAATACATTAACATACTTAAGTTTTGACAATAGTGGTAGTGTACACAGTGAATTAAAGAAAAAATTATCTACTCCATGACAGTTCAGTACCCCATGGCATACAGTAAGAATAACACAGGGAAATATTTTGAACTCAGTTGGTCTTTTCTACTCTAACCATCATATTTACCTGGCCTTGAACCAAACAATTATTAACTTTTTTGATTTCAGCTGTTTACTAAAACATTATTTATGTTATACACGAATACTATTAACACAGAAGACTGATTATAAACATATAGTTTGTATATTACTGCCAAATATATAATAATCAGACCCAAGACACCAAGGAAACACTCTTGCAACAAGTCTAATAATAATACTATGGTACCATTAAATATTTTATGGCTTATATGTACAACTTATTACCACAAGGAATACATTAGAGAAACTTCAAAGAATTTAAATAAAAGATTATATGAACACAAAAGGGATCTTTTACAAAACAACACATTAAACACATTAGTTGCTCATTATAATGAGACTGACTACAATTTTGATATAAAAAAATGCTACTTTAATTAAAAGTGAAAACAATTCACTAAGACAAAAATGTTTAGAAAGTGCTTTAATTGCTAGATCATCCACAGTAAATTTTCGTCCAAGTTCTTTCACTATTCTTGGTAGATCTTTTATTATCACAATGTAGGATATTTAATAACAAAAGTGATGGAAACACAAACAAAAAGAAAAAGAATCTAAATGAAATTGGCTAAATTTTATACCCAAAACACATAAGAAAAAAAATTATCTTTAAATTTAAAATTCCCAGCATATCTTGTTTGTGTGCATGTATAGTTGCATCAATGTAAACATAAAGTTAGTCTGCATTGCATGAAAACTTTTTCCACTTTATCATACATCTTTCCCTTAAAATTGTTCTTGATATATAAAAATGTATATATCATTATTTCATTTACAACTTATATCCCAAAATTCTCTTTCTATATATTTTAACACTAGTTATTCAAACATTTGCATGATATGAAATAGAAAAAATCTTCACTAATACAAAGAATAAAAAATCAGTTATTGATTCAATCCGTAATAAATTACAGCAGGTAAGATGAATAATCCAGGTTTATATTTCAGAGAACTGACAAGAGTTCCTTACTGTGGTTATGGATTCTGCCAATTGATTGACAACTTGCTCAGTTCCAAACCTAATTTTGGATGATCCAGAATTATTGAAATACTATATTGAAATACTATATTATATATTATATATATATATATATATATATATATATATATATATATATATATATATGCATACATTTGTGCATTTATATATATTGTATTTATTAACATAAAATGCAGACATTTAATTAGCAGAATGACTTTAACACAAACTCTGGAGGAAATATTAAATATAGAAATGTGATCATGCATTGTTATCTCTACACAATTTTTGACCTTTCATTCTATTTAGAGTTGGTTTCCTACTATTGTGGAAAATGATCTTTGAAAAACAGTTTGAAGGAAAGCATTGACTAAATGTAAAATCTGTTCAATTTATTTATTTTTTAAGTTTAGAAGAAGAAAATGATATAAAACATTAAAAGAGAATACACAAAAAATCATAAGTTTTGTTGTTAGCAATAAAAATAATTTAAGTTTATTTTTATTTTTCTATCTTTCATCAAAGACAATCCCACAAAAGAATTAAAACTATTTTTGAAAATATAATCTTCATTCTCTTTGATAAAATTAACATATCAGTACAGTGGTTTACATATTGAAATTATTACTATGGGAAAACAAATTCCAACAACATATTTTGATAAATAGAATGAAAAATTATTATCCTTAAGAATTTAAAACACCAAAGAGTAAATATCAACTGTCTAAGTATTTTAAAGGAGGGACCAGTTTAGAAAAGGTCTTTAATATTTATTGTCATCTGAATAATGACTAAAATATTTTTAATATTGCAACCGAGGTAAAATTTTATAATAAAAGTTATTGAAATGTATTTTTAAATAGACAAACAGAATATTTTTGACAGATAAAAGCTAAATATATTATGAACATTGTGCATGTGTATTTGACAAATCACTTCAATTTCAAAGCCATACTTTTCGACAATTAAATATTAATATCAGTGAATATTTATTCAGTTTATGCTTTTGTTTGTAACTAATAGAATATTTTAGGACAATAAATACAGTGAAATTTAGGAATGATTAATTTACAAATCTACCAGCTAAAAATAGAAGAAACATGTTGTTATAAAATAAAATATGACATATCTTGGCTGATTTACAGGCAAATACTCAAGAGCGAGAGCCGGATGTGAATGGGACAAAACCCCGTCACAAAATGACCATTATCTTCATTTACAAATATTCCCGACACACATGTTCCGGTCAAAAAATAAAATAATATTTAAAGAGTTCTATTTTTCGTCCAATAAAAAATGCTTCCATCCTAATTATACTCGCTTCATTTTTCGAGCCTGTTAAGCCATAAAAAAACGCTATAAAAGGGGTCACACGGAAGTTCAACAGGCAGTCCACAGGTGGCCTGGGAACTGACCTGTCACTGTAAGCAGCTGTCAGCAAGGGAGCGGCAACCACCGTCAACATGTGTGAACTACTATGAGAGATCGACCTAGATCTGAAGCCGGCTTATGAACTTTAGCACAAGGTAGCTGTCCCAAACCCACACGTTCCTGTAAATCTATTTCTGCTGTTGTCATATTTCTTTCGTGCAACCATACGCTTGTTTATAACAATGTCAAAATGAAAAAATGTGAATAACAATTATCTTAAATATTAGAAAAAATTTAAGATCAGGGAATTTCATGCCAGAATAAAATTTGAAATATAGTTTTAAGATATGAAGTATTACACCTAACTTGAAATTTCAGTCATAAATGTAAGAATGTCTTCCTCACCCACTAAAATACATACACTGATAGCTAATGATTTCTTTTCATAAATATTAATGAAAAAATAATCATGTTAATGTCTATCATAGAATTAAATATTGCAGATGCAGGTAATGTTGGTTAACAGCATAGCAAATGGAATTGGCAAGCCAAGTTCAAATTTCTGCCAAGGCTACTGTGTTCATCCATCTCTTATCCCCATTGTTATGGGTTAAATATCAGGGTAGACTGAGCTCTCCAGCCTTGGGATGTAGTTAGATAAACAACTCTAAAATTAAAACCATGGAAAAACAATAGAAATCACTCCACTATTTTTCCCAAGATATTATGGCAATTGACTAATATCAAAGAAAGGAATATGTGGCAAGCCATGATAATCTACTTCCTGAAAGGATATGACATTTAAAAAACATTATGTATTAATATAATTTTTGTAATATATATTTCTGTATATGTAAAACCCCAAATACTCAAATATACCAATGAGTTGAGCATGTATGTGTGACTATTATTGTTAAGGATTTTTTTAACTTACTTGCGATATAGATATTAACTAAAGACATATTACTGTGATATTCAAAATTATACAAATAGCTTAATTCTGCCATATAATATCACAATAATTTTCTATTGCTTGCAGTCATTCTATGTCTAGCTATTTTGTTAGTTAAATAATTTTTATTTTACATTAATCTACTGGAAATTCAAATTCATCTCTAGTTATTGTTCCTACATACATTTACATATTACAACATGTTGAGTTAACTTTGAGCAAATCTGTCTGGATTGACTGATTATACTAATTTTTTCACTTTTTTATAATATATTTGAACTTCATTTTCTGTCAAATTACATATGCTACATGATATCAGGTGATAGTGCTTTTTATCATTAATTTGTTAACCGATTGTCAACACATCTGTTTTTAGTTCCATCTTTGAATGTCTACAGGTAAGAATCTGTCTTAAGGTTATTGAAATGCATTCAAAGATATTAACCATTTTTCTTTTGTTTTAATGGCTTTCTCATGAGCATTGTTGCCATGACGTCATTTGTCAATGTTGAGAAGAAAATAAAAAGAAATAATAATTCAGATGAAGAGAATATTCACAAAGAATTAAAAAAAGGTTATCAATTCAGTTATTGTTGAAATGTTTGTGAAGATTCACAAACAAAATGAAAGAAAAAGAAACAAAAGAACATCTTTTTCCTGACAGCAATTTTAAATTTAGGAGACAATAATTTTTTGTGTTTATATTTTAAGGTAATTATTTTTTTTCTTTTCATCTGTAACAAGTTTCTTAATTATGATAAGTAATTATTATTAATCAACAAAGACTTCTGAATATTTGTCCCAAAATAAATGACTGTCCATAAGCATTCATGCACAGCAGGAATTGCATACTCAGTTTGTTTTTAATGATATATATGTTGAAATATATTTAAATGAAAAATTGATTTTGTTTTAAATTTTCACTTTTTTATCCTAGTTTTATACAAAACAGTTTGCAAGTCATACTCTTTTGTAAGTCCATATGCATCCAGTGAAATTCCTTTCTGACAAATAATTTATCTTTGAAATACATGTATGCAAATGTAACACAACACATTAATTAATATGCATTAAGAAATAAGTAAATGTATTTAAGAGACAAAATTTAATTTTTAAAACACGAGAAAAATTAATATTTATAATAATGACGTTTTTGTTTTACTATTTTAATGTATATTTAATTTTTATTGCAGATTTTCCATAAGTTCAATATAATTTATAATGAGGTTTTATGAGTCTAATGAAATTTTGCTATTTCTTCTATTCATGCTTCTGATTATTAAGAAAAGGAAGAAGAAGAAAAAAGAAAAGTACAAAACAACAATTTACAAAATATAAAGAAGCAAAAGAGGAGGAAGATGAGAAAGAAAAAAATCAAATAAAGAAAGAATAAAGAAACTAAAAAGAAAAGAAGCAAAAATAAGGGAAAAAAATTAATCCTTTTGTTTTAGTTGTGAGCCATGTTCAATACGTTACAACTGACTACAAATAATGAAAAAATTAGTAGTACAAAAAAAAGTAGTGTAGAGATTTTAAAAAAATCCCTTGGCATGATTTTTTTCTATAATGTTTCAACTGAAAAAGGAATTAAACCAATTGTTCCATTTCAAGTTTCCATTTTAAACTTTTCTGAATAAAACTAAAAGTAAAATGAATAATGTAAAACAAAAAAGAAACATAAGAAAAAACAAAAATAATTGCACAAAAAAACTGACCTACCCTACACCAGCAAAAAAAAAAAAAAAAAAAAGAAAGTTTTTTTCAAAATTATTTCTCAGATACATTAAATTTATCTAGCTCTCAATTCTTCAAATCTTTTTAATGACAATGAAAATAAGCACATCAAGATTTATGGTAGCATGTTAGAATAAAGATGAATAGACAAAATGATACCACAACAAACAAAACTAATTTTTCTAGATACCATTTCTGTGTCAACTAACATCAAGAAAATTAAACAGATTAAAAAAAATATTTATTAATTCAATTCAAAGATACTTTTCTATCAATGTCTTATCTTCCTGGACTAAAGATCTCAAATGTATTTAAAAGCTTCTTGTACTTCTTTCATTGTATGACTGTGTAAATGTCCCATTCTTTGAAGGTGGAGTCATTTTAAATACCTGGGTAAAATAAAGGCTTTCTATTTGCTTATAAACACTATGATCATCACCCAGATCAAATCATGTTTTATAAAACGAATCTTCAAGATACAATTCACTGGCTGCAATTGGTTTACAATACAGTATATTGGAGTTTAAAAAAGAAAAATACAGAAAAGAAGTAGTAATGTCTTCACTGACCTAAAGTTATAAAAATGGAAGCTTTATTTGATTTTTAGACTGTATATTTAGCTATGAGATGACTATCAGCTTATCTTTCCAGTAATCTGTTTATTAGTGTGTTAGTGTTTCCAGTAGGCTATCAATTCATTTATTAACTTGCTTAATTGTCATTTCATATAGTTATCTGTCCTCCTATCACTTAACACAATCTATTTAATTCTGATCTGTTCAATAGTTAAGCTTAGCTTACTATGAAACAAGATCAAAAAGAATCTATGTATCCATCCAACTATTTCTTTATCTATTCAGCTACCTTATAAATACATTGCTTTTCACATTTCAGAGCAAATCGGTTACTGGCAGAAAGTTGCAGTGAAGCATACCAATTTGATAACAAGCTAATAAGATCTCCTAATACTGACTCCAGGAATTCTACATTTAGTGTTCAAGTACAAAACAGAAGGTTACTCCTGTCTCTAAGCACTGCTGCTACCTCTGTTCTTTTTGCAGACTTTCCAAAAATAGTATTCAGGAAGCCAAAATAAATCAGGTTGTCATGAGTGGCTAGTTAAAGATTCTAAAATAACAAAATGATTCCTTCTTCCATTCTTGTTGAAATTTATAAGATTCAAATTAGCCATTAATCCATGCCACGTAGAAACAAGAACAAAGATATGAATCAATGTCTCAGTATTAAAACATTCTAAGAGAGAGGAAAAAAATCAAAGTTCAAATCAAAACAAATTAGATAATTTGTTTATTAGTTTCAAATTGTCATATTAACACAAACAGAATTAGGAAATAACTATACACATCAAAATTTAAGCTGAAAATGAAAAACTAAAATGATTATGAAGGATCAAATAATAACAGGTCACTTTATTAAAAATATAAAATATACATAATATTCTGCTTTCTGTTTTGCTAAGTACGAGAGAGCAAAATGTACTGTTTTTTTTTTTTTTTTTCAATAGATCATGAAAAATTCTGTTCAGTTTTAATTTTAATATAAAATTCTTAAAATTATATAATGTAAAAAGATTTTTCACAATAGGAAATGATAAAATGTATTACCAATCCATGAATTTAAATTCCAAACTAATTCATGTTGAACCTCAAACACTCATTTGAGTCAGAAATTTTTATAGATTTTTAATCTATGATCTTAAGTAAAGAGGGAAACAAGAGAATATTATAACAGTTGATATTATTGATCTTAACATTATCTAATTTACATTTCAATATAGTATGAAGAAACAAAGACATGTTGAAATTAACTGTCAAAAAGAAAAATGTGATATAATTCCTCTCACATGGTCAGCTTTTCAATCAACCATTATCAAAGAGGATCAGTTAATTTCAAGTTAAGTTTTATACTGTTAAATTTACACTTTCATTTTTTGAATGTGATTCTCCTTACATATTATTTGGGTTTTAGTAAATTTAAGTCTTGTCTTAAATATGAGTTTTCATATTTAAAAATTCTAAAAATATATATAATATAGTGTCTGCTTTTTAAAAGCTTTTTAAATTATACTTAAAATCTTCATTAAATTTATGAACAATACTCTTGAAATTTTAAATATGAATTCATTTTTTATTAATTATTAATAATTTCACTTTTTAGAGTATTATTTTTAAAATTAAGGTTTTAAAATATTAAATGACCAAATTAATATTAAATTCTTGATCATTAAAAAAAATAATCAGAGAATTGAGACTTTCAAATTTGAACTATAGTCTTGACTAGACGCTTGCAGATTGCATATCACAAAACATTTCTTTTTTAAAAATAGTTTAATGATTATTGCAAACAAGACAGTTCTTTGTTATCTGTAAGGCAAGTATACACATAAAGAATATATCTCCCTTACAATATCTCTCCTTACAGAAGTTGTAAAGAATGATTAAATTTTATCATATAAGAAATCAATACCACAAGCAGGATTTTATGCACACAAGACCATATGTTTGTTATCTTAGATAAACTTGCTAACCAAAATGAGGCATTGTTTTCAAGTTTCAGAAGGAAGAAATCCCAGGAAGGGCTCTTTCAATTATTAAGTCCTTCCTAACAGGTAAGGACTTGAATATTGTTAACAGCCAGTCATTGGAAGCCCATAAGATCAATGCTAGCATTCATCAGGATTCTCTCCTAAGTCCTCTTGCTACTGTATATTAATTACCTACCTAAGGACATACTCCAATCCTTAGTGAACATCTATGCAGATGATACAACAGTTTATAGTTGCACCTCCTAAAATCTGGAAGAACCTAGTAGCTCATCTCTCCTCAGACATAACCCAGGTGGCTCAATGGGGGAAGGACAGGCTTGTTAAATTTAATACAGCCAAAACCAAACTAGCAACATTCATCACCATCGAACAGACCTATCATGATGGATAAGTCTTCTCTCAAGGAGGTTCCTTGTTTTGAATATCTATTGGGATTCAAGCTCTCCTCAGACCTTGTAGAATATATATATATATATATAGCCTATTTTTAAAGATGATGGGAAAATGGTTGGTTTATTGTATCACTTCAGTAGGTATCTGACTCCTACTATAATCTATCTTTACAAGTCAGATCAGAACAAAAATGGAGTAGTGCTGCCATATCTGGACTGGAGCTACTCAGTCCTCACTTGGCTGTCTTGATAGAACTCAAAATCATCTACTTGGACTTGGGTGATTGATTATTTTCCAACCTGTAACTCCTTTCCCACAGATGAAAATGTCATATGCCTCTCACTACTCTATTGCTATTTCAATGGAAAATGTTCTGATGAACTACATTCCTTAGTTCCATCAGACCTGACATTTACAAGTGAGACCTGCCATGTTATATACACAAATATGAATCATTCCTTTTCAATTAGTAAGAAGTAAATCCCACTTAGACAGCTTCTTCCCAAGAATTGTTGCTTTGTGGAACTGATTCATAGCAGGATTTTTTCCCAGTGACTAGACTTCTAGGGTTAACTGTTCTCTTTCTTGCATAACCCTTAATTAACTTTTTGCCTTTTCTTATGCTCATACAACACCACACAGTAACCCTCTACCTTGAGTGACTCTTGAGACTTGTATTGGGTGAACATTAGAGTGTGTGTGTGTATATATATATATATATATATATATATATATATATATATATATATATATATAAGGAAAGGAAAAAAAAAAAAAAAAAAAAGGAGCAATTTCATATTTGGGCAAATCAACTATATCATCAATATACAATAGAAGGAAGGCTGAAACATTCCCAGCCTGAAAAACTTCAGAAATTTGACCAAACATCAGATTTTTTGAAAGAGCTTTTTGGGTTGGGCCAAGAACTTTTCAGCACATCCACAGATATCCAAGAAATCTTTTATAAAGAAAAAAGTAATTTGGGTCTACTTTTCTTGTACAAAAGAAAAAGATGTCTTTACTTAAAATAAACAAAATTTCAATCACATGATAAGTCAATCCTAAAAACAGTGTTTTGGAGAACTCAAAATAATTTTATTTATCTTTTACAAAATACCAGAAAAGGAAAGGTTTTCCTTACACTGTTGTCCACATAAAAACTATGTGTGTGTCTACGCATGAGAAAGTGAACGGGAATTTGATAAAAAGAAGCAATTTGAGCAAATGACAAATCAATGTCAAGGGTTTTGTTTTATAAGTGTCATTTCAATCAACCTAACTTGAGCTAATTCACTGACCACACAAGCACACATATGCACATTCCTTCCAATTTCCTCAGTGCTTGGTTACAAGAATACAGGAAGTGATGCTGAATGTTTCACTAAAATCCTTTTAAGTAATAAATTATATATGGAAAGTAAATGCAAGATAAGAGACAAAAAAGAAAAAAAGGGTCAGAAGAGATGAAATTGATCATATTATGATCAATTCAACTAATATTTAATGTAGGGAAGAATGTTTGATTGTAACAGTTTTTCTATTTTTGGAAATGAAAACATAACCAAATTCATTGCAAGAAATCTTTACAAAGTTAAAATGCTTCAAGGATTTTGGGGTGTATATTTTGCTAAAATATTTAATTTTTCATGATATTAAAGAATAGTGATGAACTGGATGTTTAGCCATTGTATGTTTCTTCTAATCTCCATTTCAAACTTAAAAGGGAAAAGTGCTTTGTTGTTACCAAAACATGACAGATCTTGTGCATTCCCTTTATTTTTTTTTTAATCAATTTCAGCTAATTTACTGTCTTTGAGACTAAAAATGTTCAATTACGCTGATTCCCAAAGAACAAATATTACCAAAATATCAAATACCTTTTGTAAGCAATTGTTATCAACACCTGCTTACTTTGTGTTTTATAATCTATTGTACTGAGTGTATTTGAAATCTTGCTGTTTAAGAGGATTTTTAAGCTGAGTAAAGATTTTTGAAAACATGTACTTGTGTATAATATAACACCCTTTTTCGCTTTTAATTTTCATTCAAAATTTCTCATATTATACACAAGAAAATACAGTATTGTCATTATTTTATTATTATATACCATAAACGTAATAATACATTGTGTTTAAACAGCAATTAATAAGTATGTACCAAAAGTTCCTAGCACGTTTTTTGTAAACTAAAGACTGAATACACAATAGTAAGCCATTCTTTTATTGTTATATAAAATATGTTGGAAAATTTTGCACACACCTAATAAATATGCTGTCAAAATTAGCATTACATATTTATATAAAAGGTGAATCATTTACCAATGAACATCTGACATAACGTGTAAGAAAATGCAAATATATTGTTTTCAACAATAACTGAATTGAAAAGAAAATAATAAAAATGTTAAAATTTACCATAGAAAAAGAACATTCATTTTTTCAATGTTTAAAAGAAACATTAAAACAATGTATTTACTAAAGTGATAATAATATAATGTTTGAAATTCCACAATAAAATATTATTATGAATTATTCTGATCAGTATTTTTCTCTGTGTCGTTTCAAACAGTGTTTCACTTGAAAAATCCTCCATCAGGTGTATGTTTTATCTAATAATGTACAAGAAACTTTAGGCAGAATAACGCATCACAAGTTTTGCTTTTACAACTTCAGATATCCACTTCAGAAAGATTCCTGTTGCACTTATGACTCTGTACATTTCACTCATCTGTAAATTGTCCAAATTAGTGAATGTCATCAAAAGTCATGGTCAAGATAAAATTCTCTTCAAAACTTATTGTAAATCTTATTGGATATGAAGTACAATATGTTTCTAGAATGTCAGAGAATATATCAACTGAAATTTTGCGATTGAAATATCAAATATGATCAAATATAAGGATATATGTCCAAATAATTCATTGAATAATATTTCATCTTAGAACTTCAAAAGATTAATTTTTCTGGGATCAAATTTTCAATCTTTGTTCTGAAAACTGAATTCCTCTTTTGTGTTGTTGTTATTGTTTCAACAACATTTCAATTGATCCATTCTACATCCTTCAAGTGTATAATCTATAAGGAAAGTAAAAAAGGAACAAAGCCTAGAATGTTAGTTATTCTTCTAAACATTATAACAGAATTTTATTTATTTTTTACCACAATTGATATGTGGCATTTTCTTGACAAGAGATTAGGTGATGGTTAATATTAAAATTCAGAACTAATTATAAGAATGGAGTACTTATAAAAATAGAAATGATAGAGGTTGTTATAGACAAGCATATGGTTGCAAGAAAGAAATATGACAACAGCAGAAATAGATTTACATGATTTATTTCAATAGGAACGTGTGGTTTTGGGACAGCTACCTTGTGGTATAGTTCATAAGCCGGCTGCCGACCTGGGTTGATCTCTTATAGTAGTTCTCACTGGTCGGCGTGGCGCTACTGCTGCTGACGGCTGCTCAGACCGACCATGACCGATCTCTTCCCTGGCCTCCTGTTGACTGCTGTTGTTCCCATGTGACCCCTTTTATAGCGTTTTTTTATGGCTTAACAGGCTCGTAAAACAACGCAAGTATAATTAGGAGGGAAGCATTTTTATTGGTTGAAAAATAGAAACACTTTAAAATATTTTATTTTTTGACCAGAACTCGTGCGTTGGGAATATGCGTAAACGACGATAATCGTCATTTTGTGATGGGGCCTTGTTCCGTTCACATCCGGCTCTCGCTCTTGAGTATGTTAGTTTATTTGCCTGCAAATCAGCCGAGATATGTCTTATTTTATTTTATAACAAGATTTACAAGGGATGAGCTCAGCTACTGAAATAAGAAAATGCAAAATAAAAAATATTACTCTGAATTCTGATTGCAATATTAGGGGAGAGTGAAAGACAAAAAATCTAAACTCGAAACCTGATTTTGTGACAATTTCCTTACTTTCTCTGTGCACCAGAATTATACATAAATATGTAAAGTAGATATGATATATATGTAAAGTAGATATGATATATATAACTGCTGATAATGAAATCAGAAGTTTATATTGAGACTTACAGACAAAAGGAGATTTCAGGAAACTACTAAAGACTTTTGGAGCATGTAATAAGTAAGGAGGGCTTGGAAAATCTGATACTCACAGGGCAGACTGAGGGAAAGAGGGACAGAGGAAAGCAGCAGGTAACATACTTGATGGCCTTGAGTAAATGGAGGGCTGAACAAGGTTTGGGAGAAATAACAAAAAGTCAAAAGAGCTACAAGAAACAGAGATGTGGAGGGCCATGATCACCTCTATCCTGAAGGGAGACGGCACATAAAAGAAGAAAGATGTGAAATAATAATAAAAAAAAAAAAAACAGCAAACAGTAATGTATAACATTCTGGGATGAAATATTGCTATTATTTGATAAATTGTTCCCAGCTTGTCCAGCAATCTTAATTAATGGATTTCTATTCTGAACAATGCTAAATAAGAATATTGAAAAGAAAAAAATTAAACATTTCCTTAGTCTGAGAAATGCTAGGGTACCTAAATGCTGAAATTAAATATGAACAAGAAATATATAGATAATAGACCAAATAATTAATTGCATGGAATAAATATAAACTTTTCCTTTTAAAAATTGCTATTTTCTGATTGTGGTCTCAAGAATTAAGTAAAATATCATCTCAAATTAGCAAACATGAAAATAAATCATTGATTAAATTACTACTAAAAATAAACATTTCTTTTAACATTTTCGAAAATAAATAGAAAAAGAAAGAAACAAAAAGTAGAGTTAAATTTATTATTTCTCCTTCTTTAAAAATAAAATGGTCAACTTAAGTCACTGATCTTAAAAAGAGCAGACAGTGCATTTAAATTACGGGTAAGGATTCATTAGAAACAATGTTCAATAGTTAAATTTTAAACCAAAATTTGTTTTGCTTCTACCTAAAAATCTAAGCCTGCATAATGTTTTACCTCTACCTTTTTCATTTACTTGCAATAAGATAGGCATTTAACATTTCAAAGGGAAATGTTTAATTTTTTTTTCTAGTAAATAAAAAAGATTTTTATGACAAAAATGAATTAGTAGAATTTTCCAAAATAAAAATTAAAGATCATTTCAACTGCATAAAATCTGTTCATACAGAATATCTGAAAGTTTCAGATAATTCATTTTCTATCTTTATTCATGTAAAAATTCCAACAGTTTGCTTTGTTAATCATTATAAATTATACAAATCATTAACAGCATATTTGAGACATCTTTGCTTCAAGTTACAAAGATTTCTTGAGGAAATACCTTACTCGTAATCACATACATTGTCTTGAAAAAAATGTTATGGTCAATACATCCAATACAAGATTTAAGCCATACAAAATTATGAGCAAACATTTGAATTTTATGCAATTGCCAGACTAAATTACTAGGTGACCATATGTGCCATTGTGTGTGGTTTATAATCATTTAATAGCTTGGCATAAGTTTTTAACAGTTGATAATTCTGTAGAGATATAAGAGATGCATAATTAGGGGGTCAGAGGAGCACTGCAGAATTGTTATTACATGTGTTGATTCAACGTAATTCTGAAACTAAGGGCAACGGAAAATTGGTGATGCAGTAGTAATTTTAATAATTGCAAAAGTTTGTTCATCTTTTTCAGTTTGCATTGTATCTATTCTAGTCTTACACATATTTTCAAAAATCAGTAAAAAGACAAAGGGATTTTAAGAAATTTACTCTTTCTTGAATGCTGCTTAGATTTTATAAGTATCAGATTTGTACAGTGCAGCACCTGCATATTTCATATGCTTTGCAAAAACAAGTTTTCCATGAAAAAATATTTGAGACGCAAATAGTGGTTACAGGTCAATATTATAGGAAAACAGGATTACTGTTATAGCTTAAGCATCATCAAATGAACAAGCAGACATCGTTAGATAGCACGATTTCATGTAATTATTTGTATGCTTTGGTTTACTTTCTGCTTCTTTAAGAAGATTTGAATAGAAGTTGTCAAGTCCAAATGAATCTTCTTTACACATATACCTAGGTATACACAGATATTATCATAATATTTTAAAGATGTATTTCCCCCATAATTAAAAGCAGTTTATCCATATAATCATTTATACTATGTTCAATTTTGTTTGCATTAACATGCAAACAAAATTGAATTTTGGTTGCTCAATAAAATTGAGCAACCACAATTGATATTTTCAGGATGTTAACTATATCATGTGAATTTCAGCTTATAAGTTGTTTGTGATGTAAGATTTTATCATGAAACTTAAAGTTTTTGAAGTTGCAACAGATTGTAAAAATTATATATATATATATATATATATATATATATATATATATATATATATATATATATATATATATATATATACACAGTAGCGCTATAATATAAGGAACGGAAACAACAAAGACATAAATATGTGTATTACTTAAAAAGTAATGCATGATTAGCAATGAAATTTTACCGAATAAAGATTAGGTGTAATGCATAAATATTATACAAAGTTACAAAAATTTACATAATAGTTTTTTTTAAATAAAGATTAAATGGAACAAGGGAAATAAGCTACTGGACAAAAGTTAAGGAACAATGTTAATAATTTGCATAAACTTTTAATTTACATTGTTAAAAAACTCGATGGAGCTTTTCAACAATAAGTAAAAATTCATTTATCATTAGGACTTTATTTTTAAGCAATATGGCAAATTCTACATGCAAAACACTCTCTTTTGAAGAAAAAAAAACTCATTATCGCTAACTATCAAGAAAAAAAGTCAATTTAAGAAATTTCTGATATTGTTCATAGGTCTAAAAGTGTCATTCATCGTGTAATTAGCAGGTATAAAAGCGATAAAACGTTAGATGCAAAACCAAAAACCAGCAGACCTCCAAAAATATCACAAAGAGAAGATTGAAGAATTGTTAGAATATCTACAAAAAAACATTTTGAAACTGCTACATCAATTGCCCGTAAATTTAATGAAGAGACAGATAATAAGATCTCAAGGAAAACGGTTGCTCACAGGTTAAAAAATGCAGAATTGCATGCCCGTATTCCAGCTTCAAAACCTCTCATTTCAAAGCAAAACCAAAGGGCACGCCTGGAGTATGCGAGAGAACATGTTGTTTGGACTGATGCACAATGGGATACAGTTCATTTCAGTGATGAGTCCAAGTTTACTATATTTGGTTCTGAGGGCAAAACTTACGTATGCTGTAGAACAGGTGAAAGACTCTCTTCTCAATGTGTCAAGAAAACCGTTAAGTTTGGTGGCGGCAGTGTGATGGTGTGGGGAATGATTTCATCTGCAGGAGTTTGCCCTATCATCTGCGTACATGGCAATATCAATGCTGAGATTTACAAAAGGCTTCTTCAGCAGCATGTGGTACCAAGATTACACCATAATCTTTATGAATCTTCTATTTTCATGTAAGACAATGCACCTTGCCACAAGGCTCAGAAGGTCATGGCTTTATTTGAAGTAGAAGGAATCACCCTAATGAAGTGGCCAGCCCAGAGCCCCGACCTGAATCCAATAGAAAATGTTTGGAAGATAATTGGAGAAAGGGCTCAGAAAAGAAACCCGAAAAACAAGGATAACTTATGGGAGTTATTGAACGACAAATGGGAGGGAATTACTGCTGATTTTTGCAAGAAATTAATTAGATCATGTGGTCATTTATGCAGAGAAGTCATTGAAAATAAGGGATGTTTACCAAATATTAAATTTTGTTGATATTTTGTTCACAATCAAGTATTAACAAGATCGTTCTTAACTTTTGTCCAGTAGCTTATTTCCTTTGTTCCATTTAATCTTTATTTAAAAAAAAACTATTATGTAAATTTTTGTAACTTTGTATAATATTTATGCATTACTTTATTCGGTAAAAACTTCATTGCTACTCATGCATTACTTTTTAAGTAATACACATATTTATGTCTTTGTTGTTTCCGTTCCTTATATTATGGCCTCTACTATATATATATATATATATATATATATATATATATATATATAGAGAGAGAGAGAGAGAGAGAGAGAGAGCAAAAGACAGAGTACAATTATGGATATTTATTTCTATTTTTATAATTTTATTTATTTTTTAATTTCAGATATATTAACATGGGTCAAAAGAAATATATAAACCCCAAAATGGAAGATATTGTTAAGTTATTGAGTGATAGGAACACAACCTTGGAAAATGTGAGAAGATTAACGAGAGAACAATGAAAATAAAGTTGAAAATATTGGTAAGATATGAACAAGAAAAACAGGTTTTAAGAACACCCAAAAAAAAGATTTGAGAAAAATATTTAAGGTAATAAGCAAGAAAAGTGGATTGAGCTGCAAAAAAAGCTGGTGTTGCAAATGTAAACAGAGAGAAAAGATAGGAATATCAAGTATATTGGCTAAAGACATTAAAGCAACCAAACTACCAGCTTTACATTAGGTGAAGTAGTACATGAAAACTGATATATTCACAGCTGTGATTAATACACAGCTATATTTGATAGACCTGATAGTTGGACTAGATATTAGATACTTCATGAGAATAGTCAACCAACATAACAGAAGGCAATAAGGAGGATGTGGTGTAATGTTTCAAGTTAGTATGGTAGCTAGTAAAATTAGTAGTCACTTCAAAGTCAATGATGACATCAAGATGAATGCAGATCATTTTTGTTGTTTTGACAAGACATTTTGAGTAATACAAATCACAACCAACAAGCTTTAAGCTAAATAGTATATTCAAATAGATTTAAGCTAAATAGTATTTTCATACAAGACAATATTCCTTCACATTTTTCAAAACCCACCTTGTCAAAAATGCTTACAAAGGCACTAAATTAATGGAACAACACCCCAGCCACTCCAGATATTAATTGAACAGAAACTTGTCCATTATTTAAAAAAAGATGAATATTCCTCTTTTTTTAAATAAAAAATATTTTTCATTGAATAGGAAACAATATTCAAGTGTTATAGATTTTTTAAAAGTCAATAAATCTTATCACTGCAGTTAATTCTTTAAAATTTAAGAATACAGATTCTAATTTCTGGAAAGCATGAATGAAACTAACATACTTTCCACCTTTTTTTCAAATACTGCTCACCATCCAAGATGTATTAATCTTCTTTCACATTGCTTCATAAACAAACTAACAAAGATATATATATATGTTTGCAAATAATATGCATGTGTACAAATAGGTGCTGAAAGGTTCTTGACTCAGTCTACTTTCCAAAATCTATATCCTGAAATACTTTTGGGAAGTGGATCAGTCAAAGACTTTTTAGCACCTCTTTGTACAGTATTTTGCAAAAATTTAGAAACCCTTGCTATCTATGTGGTATTATTATTATTATTACTAGCAGCATGGCCCAGCATTGCCCGTGTTTGATTCAAAAATCGTACAACTCATACAGCAATTGCTATCACTTGACTTAAAATATTTTTGCCCTTCCTTGCCTTTAAAGGAGTGCCCTTTGCCGTGCTGATGTTGCTACATGCCTTACTTCTTGCCTATCTCACACTGCGAAATTTTTCTAAGCTCTATACTAAACATTAAATCTGTTACAAAAAAAAGAACTAAACAAAATGAACACAAAATGATCAGCTTTAAAAAAAGGACTCGTAACTGGAAAAACCAAATGAAAAAAGAATGTTAATAACAAATACTTTTTCACACCCAACCCAGTTCTCATGGAATCAGAATCAACGTTGAGTTTAAGCAAGTTTAATGAGCCAATTGGAGTAAAGTGCCATGCAGATTTAAATTTTTCCCACTTGTGACGAATGCAGCTTTCTATTTTTTTTGCATGCTAGCATACTAGTTAACATTCATGTCAGTCAGCTGTTGGCTCTCATGCTGGCCAATAGAATCTTCCTGCCTATTTGTGGCAGCCAGCTAGAGGCTCTCACTCTGGCCAGTAGAAAATGGCCACAAACTACGTGAAAACTGCCATAGAAGTATGAAAAAGTCGATTATTTCCACTATCGATGGGAGTTGGGAAATGCAAAGCTGGTCTTGGCCTTCCCGCTAACTTGGAGCATGTGCATGTAAATTTTGGTGCAAATCCGTCGAAAATTGCAGCTGTGCATTTGTTACACACACACACACACACACACACACACACACACACACACACACACACACACACACACACATCCTGCCTTTTATAGATAGAGATTATTGCTTAAACATTTTTCTTTAATTGAATTTATTTCAGTCATCAGGTGTATGTTACATACAAAAAGGTACATCCAGGAGTAAAAATATGACTTGAAACCAGCAAAAAAAGGTAACCAAAAATATGATGGTTTATCCTGTCAAACACCTCAGACTTGCTCTAAACTGATCAACATGACTTGATTGTGAACTTGCTATGTGATCATGTGCACTCATACAGCAAGAGTAGGACTACTCTTCACTGTGTAAGTATGTTTAAGAGCTATTAGTATCAGAGCCTGCAATTAGTTTGACTCAAAAACCAATGTCCCTCATGAAGTTATTTCTGTCTGAATTTCTGGTGTGGGGAGTTATCATTATTTACATTATGCAGACTGTTGTTCTCATTGTTGTTGTTATCACAATGTTTCATTCATTGTGTTCTCCAGCCTTCATCAGGTGTATGTTAATCTAGTTAACCTACAGAGAATTTTGAATCAAACCCTGCCCATGTTTAGAGATATCTCATCTAGTTCTTATTTAGTACTGCTCAGTTATTACTTGCCCTGTTTCCAATGAATTTAAGAAAGCCCAAAGATTGAACTGACAATTACTATATCATCAAATTCATGAACCAATTCTTTAAATCAACTAGGTTATTGTCCTGTAGAACAATGCTCTGTGGAGAACTTAAGCCTAACCTGCCTGCTGATAAGTGATGCTGCTGCTTGTCATGTGTGACTGCATTCACTGAAGAAGCTTCTCTTTTGCTACAGCTGCTGTTGAAAAGCTCCTATATCATATTTATTTCTATGCTAGGCCTACTAAGGATATCCTCATAGCCTAGCATATGTGTTGCTTCTTTCAGACATCTAACACTACAGTGATCTTCATTGTCTAGTATTTTCATTCCACAGGAGTTTCTGACTATCCTTTCCCTCCATAACTGATTTCATTGTCTATCCCCTCTTTTTTTATAAAGAAATCTCTGCTCAGTTATGCCTAATATGGAACTGCTTCTGAATATTGTCTTGATGTTGTATGGACTGCAGATGATCTGAATCTGTTCCAGTAAGCCTTTGACATAAGGAAAACAGACTGTGGCAATATTCTGGTCCGCCTTCTCGACTCTTCTGTTTCCACCTGCAGATATTGATGTTATGTTTGCAGAGTAGTTGTTTTTTGGAAAAGTACACTTGATGCTGTTCATTTCCTGTTGGCATGCATCTTGGTCAGCACTTATGATTTTTGTACAGTTTTAGAAATGTCTTGAATCCATTCTCTGTGTGAGTTATTAGTACATCCAAGAAGGCTAGCTGATTATCAATTTCTTCTGGTGCTGTTTCTAAAGCCATTTTCTCAAAATATTCCATCACTGGTGACAATGGTGAAAATATTGTGATAACAACAACAAAGATGAGAAAAATCTTGCATAATGTAAATAACTCAGGAAGTTAGTTTTATGCATCATATATCGATACTGAAATTTACAAATAAGTCTAACACATTTAAACTGAATTTGGCTTCCAGCCATTCAAACTAGCTAAACAGAGAGCCATAATTGTTTTACAGGTGAAAATCATGACAGGTGTGAAGACACTGATGTCCTTCAGGAAAGTTAGTTTTTATAGTCTTATAGAAGGAAGATTCATTTTTTACAGCTTATCAACCATTTGCAGGTTATTTAAAGCCAGAAATTGATTGTAAGAATTTTGTGGGGAGATAATAAGGGTTTAATGATAAAAGTCTTACTAGTTAACCCATAGCTGGGGGAGAAGAGCTGGATTACCTTTCTGAAGAATATTTGCATGTAAGGGAATATAATGAACCTAAAGGGGAATTGGAACTTGGCTCTCCAGTTAACAAATCTGAGCTATTTTCCATTACACCACCCACATATTCAAGCTTACAGCACTTGGTATTCCAAAACAGTCAACCATCTAAATACTGACCAGCCTTGACATTGCTTAACTTCTAATGGAAATCATCAGCACAGATCACCTGAAAGAATTAATGAAGACAATTTGGATACCACAGTCAAGAGTAATGTGCAAAAGCATTCTCATTCCCTTCTAGAATCAAGGCAGAGATCAAAAATAAATACTTTCTTTGTAAATGCTAACTTTTCTATGTCATACATATTTCTTATTTAGTAGATTTTTGTGCACAAGTACAAGATATTTATACAATTAGAAAGTTTTAACATTCTTTGAGTGATTTTTTTTGCAAGATTTTTTATCTTAACAACAATTAAAAAAAATTCTAACTAAATTTTTTTTAGAGTGATTAAGTTATTAGAAAAAAGTAAAACATTATTGTATAAAGGGTTAAAAGTTAATATTCTAACATTTATTGGCATATATTCTTTTTTCTTGATTCATATATATATATATATATATATATATATTGATATTATTTTAATATCTATACTCAGGCAGTGTGGAAAAAACCAGATAATACAATTTGTAAATAGAAAATATTGAACAAGCTGATAACAGGAAAAGAAATAAAATAAAAATAGAAAAGACTAAAAACATCCATGCCAGTTGAAAATAATCAGCACCACAATGTCTAGCCAAAAGAAAAAACACCAACAGAGTAACTTAAGTTAAAATGTAAAAGTGCTCAATACACAGAGTAGAGCCACAACCTTCTTACCTAACGGACCATCAGGGTAATACTGGCTAAAGAGGGTTGGCCCAAACAACATTTCATTGGAAAAAAAATGGCCACCAGTAAAAATAAAAAATTAGCATTAAAACCAAAAGATATTTTATTGGAAAAATAGCCTGTATTACTCTGATGATCTGTGGGGAGAAACCTAGGTAGGCAGGTTCTAGCTCACTAGGTTTTTTATTGATATAATGGAATATGCATACACCTGTGTTCCCCCTCACTGGTGTCCATCATAAATACTGACAGACGTGTAGCAGAGTCAGAGCCTTAGTCTGAGAGCTAAGTCTATAACGACGACCATTGGACTACGCCATTGATCTATATTTCTTACCTGAGACTACGACGTGTACCAATCGATTACTGCTACCGTATTCTACTTGGTTATAGTAGCCAAAACCACTTAGTTACTTCATTCAAATATATCCCTTTCTGGGACATATCATTTATATATATAGATATATGTATGTATTGCATTTTCTTTTTGTGTACACTATGTCAAATGTTATGAAAGTCAATGTTTTAACAAAAAATTGATAATAATCAACTGATGTTGGTAAAACTTTCAAGATTTACTTATTTATTTGTATGAAAACAAAGGTCTTTCATCTTCCTGTGAATTTTAGCCTTTAATATCTATTTTTATTATAAATACTTACAAGTTATTTGATAGTGTGATATTTTATTATGCAACTCAAAGGTTGTTCATTTTATTGTAAATAAATTTATATAATATTTATAGATATTTAATTTTTAATTTTAGAGATATAGCCATGGGTACTAAAGAAGATACATCAAAAGAGAAACATGATATTCTAAAGTTATTGAGTAATAGGAAAACAACTTTGGAAATTGTGAAAAATTTGATTAGAGAACAAAACATTTCAAAACATTGTCAAAAATGGCCTTAAAAATGTCACAAAAAAGATTTGGGAAAAATGAAAACTAATAAGCAAATGGATTGAACAGCAAAAACATATCTGAAGATGATAACATTGCAAATACTTTTAAGATAGAGACTTGAAGGCAAGCAAATTAAGTAAACATCATAAAAGAGAAATATACAAATTGGATGAAGTAGTATATGAAATCTGATTTCTCAACAGTAATTTTTAATGATGAATATATAGTTACAGTGGTTGGACCTGATGGCTGAAATTATGGTCATCAATTTTTTTTTCATCACCATAAAATAACCATCTTATCTATATTTGTGTATTTATATACCATGAAATTTAGCCAGAGTTACTGCAAAAGACTGGACTGGACCAAACTGAAAAAAGAAATTATATACTTAGAAGGGTGTGCGGAAAAATTCTTGTCCACGTCCACTCCCCCAAATTTAACTAAATATCCAGAATTATTTTTAGAAAGGCTTCTTAGGCCATGAACATTTCAGCACCTCCTGATAGACATGAAACAAATCCAGTTGTTTAAAGAGTCAATATAATTACAAGAGAAGCGATGACACCCATCCAATCTCATCTCACTAACCTGTTTTGGCATAAACAATAAAATCATTTCAAACAATGGTTGCTTCATATAATTGTTTATTGACAGCATTTGATTTCTTAGAACAAATAAAGATGAAAGTTGTAAAGTCACAGAGCAAATATGAGGCCAAAATTCTCTTTGGAAACTATGATAAAAAGGCTGCCAATAACATTTTCAATAAAGGAATCTTTTATTGGTTTTCTCATTAGTTCAGCCATTTCCTTGGAGTCAGTTCAATGCAGTTTATTATGAACATCTTGTAGACTTCACAGAGTTAAAATTCTGCCAAATTATTTCATCTTTAAGACATGTACACAAAGCTATAATTTCAGAATCTTATTGCTAGACAATCCAGCTTTTAGATTTTACAAGAATAGGTAGGTACTGAATGTCTAGGTGAGAAATGTGTATCATATCAATTTCAAGAGATATAAAAAAAAAATTTATAAGAAAGTAATGTGAAATAATTAAAAGGTAAATATAAAATACTACACTACATTTGTTTATTTCTCTTGATGGGAGAATATAAAAATTTATATAAAAAATATAAATTAAATGATTAACAAAAAGTGTAGATAAAAAATAAATATTATAACTATCTATGTTTGTTTATTACACTTATTTTAAGAGAAGAGTTTTAAAAAAATTAAAAGAAAGCCAGACAATTAATAAAAATTAACTAATAAATTGGATGTGAAACATGTTCATTAAATTTTCTTAAAATTGAATGACTCAAAAAATAATTTTCTGTTGTTCTAAGAAATCAAAAGCTGTCAATAAACAATTATATGAAGCAACCATTGTTTGAAATGACTTTATTGTTTATGCCAAAACCAGTTAGTGAGATGAGATTGGATGGATGTCATCGCTTCTCTTGTTCTTTTCAGTTTAGTAAAACTCTTCTCAGCTATGCCTATGAATTATTTTTCAGATAGTAATTTAGGATCTTAAATTCCATAATTCATTATAGAAAAGATAGCTAGCAAAGAAATTAATAATACTGTAAATGGTAAGTAATTTCCACAATCAAATACTTAGTGAGTAACAGTGGTAGAATTAAGTCTAGATAGAAACAAGAAGTGCACAGGATGTCACATGTTTAAGAAACAGAGAAATGGCATTTTATATTATGCTATGAGGCATCCTGGGATTAGGTGCAACTGAAATCAGTATTCATGAAAAAAATAACACCGACAAGATAGAAATAATCTGAGGCTAGAGAAACAAAGCAAAGAGTATGCATGGGTGCATGTTGCCTATATAACCCCATGTATATATGGAGTTAGTTTATAAAGAAATGTGCTTTTGGACACTATTTATTCCTTGCAGGTTGAATTCAATGAATTTTGATCAGTGTGTTTTCCAAATGTGGCATTTTATCTATAATTTTCTAGGATGAAATTGTTACTTCTGTATTTTATTTTCAGTAAAGAAAAATGTAAGTTAGGTTTATTTAACTTTTATCTTCAGTTTTATTTAAATTTATTACAGGATAACTGTCTATATAACTTGAAAACCTTAACATATATATAAAAAAATAATTGTTTTTATTATCATAAATCTATATGCATAACAGAAATGGATTGATAGTGTTAAGCCCTTTATAGAAAAAAAGATATACAATCAGGTATAGAAAAACTACATGAGTAATCCTCATTTGTGTTAAATAAGAACTAAGAAAAAATAACACATTTTTAAATATGAAAATGTTCCAAAATAGATTTACTTTTCAGATTTTGTGCAGATAATTATAAAATTGAGCTTTGTCTGGAAAAGGTTGATATTGACTATCAATGATTTGCAAGACTAATTTGTTAAATAATGGCTGCTATCCTTTTAGACATCTTTATATATTAGAGAGGCTACCTAATGACATCATTTAGACAATATAGGAAGCTAATGCATTTAAATTATCACTACATGATACAGTAATTTAGTAGTTCTCTTTTAAATAATCATTAAAATATCAATTTTCATATCTTCAACTGACAGGAACACTTATTTAATTTAGTAGTAGGAATATTATTGAACTATTTGCTTGTTTGCTTCCCACTCAGCAAATACAATTGCCATGAATCAGTTCAATAATTAATGACACCAAATGTTTGTTAGTTTCCTCATATTTCACCAGTGGTAATTATTCCAAGTAAATTTAAATTTTCAATTAAATTGAAACATCTTGCAGTGATGTTAGACATTAGTGGATACAGCTTAGTTATAACATTTTAGATAATAGATCAGGTTTGAAATTAAATATTCAGAGAAAAGGGATTGAGTCTTACAAATAAGCAAATAAACATTATGAGGAGTGATTCAGTTTTTCAATACAAATTTAAAGTAAAAACCCGCTTTGTCCTAAATTTCAAGGTAGAACCTCTGTTACTCTGCCCTACCACTTGAACCAATCCTTCAAATGCAAATTAAAATAATTAAATATTTTTGCAAAATGTAAGGACAGATTTGGTGGCAATAAAATTGTTAAGGAGGTTTTTATGAACTGAAATCATCAGCTTGATTTGGATCAAGTAAATATTCAAGTTGAAAAGTTATTAAAATCCAAGAACTTTCTCTTTTGAAACTTATAACTACATTTTAATCATGGTATTTTAATTTTTTTTAATCCAATCTCCAAATTGAAAATGCTATATATTTTCATAAATGAATGATTATAAATGGTAGAGAGAAACTCATGACCAATGAAATACTTGTATTAAATGAAATCTGAACTTTTCAGGTCAAAACAATTTTATATATAAAGTACAGTGTATGTGTGTATGTCCAAGCAACTCCTCCACTCCCACTGGTCTGATTTCAATGGTTCATAGCTCATCCAAAAGCCCTAGAAAAGTTAGGCACAGGGAATGATTTTTGTTGAGCTCAGATTCAGGGTTGCCAGATTATGCAAGGTTAAAAATATATATTAATATATTATACTAGCCATTATCATTCCTTTCATGGTTCAAGGTTGCTATCAGATAGTATTTAAGCTAGCTCCTGTGGAGGACTCTTGGTTTGGCCATCATCACAATAGCTAGGGAGGAGTAGATGCGATAGGCATCAATAAACTAGAGAAGAACTCAAAATTGATTGCTGCATTTAAGTGTTGAATTAATGTTTAAGCTTACCTTTTAAAAGTTCAACGATAATTCTTCTGCTGTCACTTAATTTAAAGACAATTTGATGTACATAGATCCTTATTTTCCATACAAACAATTATTTTTAATTCATGGGTGACAGAACAGGAGACAATTTATAAGATAAAATTAATATAGTGTAAAGATGGAAAAACAGAAATTAGAATTAGTTATACATTCAACATTTGAAGAGTTAGAGAAACATAATAGCTAATTAAGTAAAAGCTATATTATGGAATCTATATGAATAAATACAAAATTGGATCTCAATTCTCCTACACTTTCTGAGATTAAAAAGCCTTTATTTATTTCTGAGATTTAAAAAGCCTCTACTTTATAGTAATTTGGTATTTACTTGAACACCCCCACCCCATAAAGTCGTATTGTGACACAAGGTTAGCTTAATGTGGGGAGCCTGTGCATATATCCATGGTCTAGGAACAAGAATTGCACGAGTCCCCACAACAATTGGTTGCACTGGTTTCAGTGCTCGCACTGATCCCTCTCTCTGGTGCAATGAGAGGATGTAGCCTTGAGCAGCTGTTCTTCAGGGTTGGCACCTTACAGTATAATTTTCCTTATAATTGTCCTATAACAGAGCCTCCCCTGAGCACGGACTGTCCATAGACAGAGACACACTTAGAAATGATAAATAGGGTGTTATAAATTACTTTAGGATAATTTACACATGCTATTTACTCTGTCTCCCCACTAAGACGAGATGCAACACAAGGTCAGTTTTTAAAGTGGGGACCCGAGCGCATACACCCGGGCTAGGAAAAAAAAATTCCCCAAGCCCCTGTAATCGTCAGTTGTGCTGGCATCAGTGTGAGCACCAATCCCACTTTCTGGTGCAATGAGAGAGTGTGGCCTCAGGCAGCTGTTCATCAGGGCTGGACACCTCTCAGTATAATTTTCCTCAGTTGTGACTGTCCTTTGAGACAGTTTAATATCTGTATTATATATTATCTACTTCTAGACAATATCACTCTTCAGGTTTAACTAATTTGCATATTGATTTTAAAAAAGTTTATTTCCTTCATTACTGTTCTTTTATTCGGGGATGGTTTTGATTTTCAAATCAAAAATAGTTCTGTTTAGGCATATCATCTTATATAGTGTAGAAAAGTCTTTGAAATTTGCAGTTTATTTGGCCTTCAACAAGTTGGCATCTATTTGTAAAACATTCCTTAACTATAACAAGCCAATTTATGAATGAAATGTTCATTTAAAATTTTTGTTTCAAAGATTTCAAGTAGTGAATATATCTTACTTTGCAAAGTGATAGCAAACAGGTGAAGCCTGCTAGTAATTTATAAAAAAAGCATCTCAAGAATGATGGACCAGTTGAAAAATATTCAATTTAAGAATTAGGATTAATGATGATAAATGTCAACAGTGATAATAATCCTTTATTTATATTTCTAATCTCTGCAGTAGGTTAGAATGAGAAATTGATAAACCAAGTTCAAATTCTGATTAAGTTTGTTAAATTCACTTTTGCACAAATACCTTTGGGAAAAGGTATGAATCCATTTCTTCTCCCTCCATCTGTGGATTAAATTGCAGAGTAGGTTGGACTCTCTAGTTATGGTTGGAAACTATTCTAGAGAAAGACAACTTTGAATTCAAAATTATATGAAACCTTTGCAAAGAACATTCTACTGCAGCCATCAAAATGGAGTTCACTATGATCTTGACTGCAGTTAATGTGATAGAAATTTGTAAGATTTCTTGTGATTTCCTTTCAATAAATCAATCAACAGATAGTACCTTAGAAAAATATCACTGATTTTAAAGTCTTAAAATTTTTATCTACATATATATTCTTTGGTAGAGATTAGTAATTAGCTCAATTTTGCTTTGACTATTTGGTGTTCAGATGCAGGTAATGGCTAGGATTGGATTGTAAAACTTTGTAGCAACAGCACAAGATCGATTCTAAGAAGATTGGTAAGTCTAAAATCTTTTAAAAATAGGTGATCTTGTGACAGAGTTTCCTTCAAATAATAGTATACAGAATTGAGATGAGTTCACCTCTTCTGCCTGCAATTAGGGTTCAAATTCAGATATAATTTGAATGCCAATTTTTGTAAAGCAGACTTCTTATTCTACTGATAAAGAAGATCATCCTATGCAATATTCCATTTCTATCAGTGTTAAATTTGTGATATACAAGTCATTTAAATATCTGTTTAGAATTGGCTTCATAAAATATATAAGTCTTGAAATATGGACCTGATAAAAAGTGTCTCAAACAAAAATTTATACCTAAAAGAATCCATAATGCAAAGATGAGAAAACAGATTTCAAAATTATGCTTTTGCGTGTAGTTAATGTATAGCACATATAGATTCATATTTATCCTCAGAATTCCCACATATTGCAAGAGCAAAACAAAAAATTGGATTACTCATATGTACTCTTCAAGCAGCAAATATTAAGTTGCTTCTCTAGCCAAAAGCAGTAAGATGGGAAATCAATGAAATGGGCTTTTCTCATTTGGGTGGGCTAAGCACTTGAAATATTTTCTTCTCTTCTTAAACCATATAGATCCATTAGGGTTAGCAGAATATGCTGAAATAACTAATACACTGAATAACAAAAGGTGTTGAAGTTCATTCTGAATGAAACAGAACTGAGAAATAACAGTAATATGGAAAATGTGTTGTTAACAGAATTGAAAAAGGTTTATATACAAGACAAATAGTTACAAGTAGTAAGAAGAGAACACAAAAAGTGTTTAAAAGGGTATTTCTGCATTTGAGGCATCCTGGTAATGTTTGCTCAAATTAGAAAGCATCATCATTTCAGGTGATTTCACATGCTAATTTGGGTTCTAGAAAAAGAAATAAAGTAGCTTATTGGTATTGAAGAGTGGAATACCTATGATATTTATATGATGTAAAACTGCAATGATACATTGGATAATGAGTAAACAGATGAATAGATGGTGTTATAATAAGTGTTTGGTTGCAAAGGGAAAGGAATAATGAGGATTAGTTTTTTGAACAATGTGTATTTATATAGAGTGTCTTACAGAGTTGTTGGGAAATCGGTGAAATGTCAATTTCTGTTGCTGATTGTCAAGATGGCAATCAGGTGTAAGGGTAGCACAAGGAGTTGGCCTGTTTCTTGTGTTGGTTTGACCGAGGTCACAAGATATGGTCATTCACACGTGTTAGTCGATCAAGGTCATGGTGGTGGGTCAATTCATTGGAAGTCAAGGTAACATTGGATTGGCTAGTAGACTTGTTTTATGAAATAAAGCTGTGGTAACGACTATAAAGGGAATTCCTGTAGTGAGTCAGGTATGCCAAGGTGACAGTGGTAGGTTGTCTAGGTAACGAGTTTGCTGTATTGGTTGACTGGAGTTCTATGAGACAGTGGTAGGCCAAGTGTGTTGCATGCTTGTCGAATCAAAGTTACTTGCTTGCAGAGTTGGATTTGCCAAGGTGATAGAATTGGTGAAAAGGAAGGCATGTAGCTGGATGGTGTCAATGTTGAGATGTTATCAGTAGTGACAGTTGGTATCTTGGGCCTGGCACTGTCGAGGCTCAATAGTCAGCTAATGTAGTGAGTTGGGTTTACTGAAGTGACAGCATTGGTGACAAGGAAGGCTTATAGCGTAGTAGTGTTGACATTGAGATACTATCAGTTGCAATGATTGGCATCTTGGACCTGGTGGTGTTGATAATTGGCTGCTGTAGTGGGTCAGGTTTGCTGAGCCCACAACTGCTTTTGATCTTTATTGGAGACCTACTTTTAAGCAGATCTGGCAGTCCCCAAGGACATCTCCTTTTCAGTGGGACTGTTCATGATTGGCTAGTGTTGATTTCATTGTGGGGGCTTGCTTCGGTAACTGGCCATGATGCACAGAGAACAACTGTTTTTTTTTATTTTGTTTTCTGCCTTCATGGCATTCACATCCAGCCGACATGCAGAATGAATCAAAGATCTAATTGCAATAGAGTATAACAATGACAAATTAGAAGAAAGATATGATAAATTCATGTAAAGTAGAATAGTTAAATGGTGAGCTGAAAAAAAGATTTATGTGCAAAGTGAATAAATGAACAAACCATAGATAATAAGACAGAGAATAGATAAAATAGACAAAAAGATAGAAACAAATATATATTTAAAAAAGATAGAAAAAAGGTTGTCTGAAAGACACAGCTATATCAGTATAGATAGCTAACTCAATGTTTTTTTTTTTTTACTAATGTATATCTTATACAAGGCCTATAGCTGTGAGAGTTAGAGTTGGTGGAACTAAAGAATGAAGCAGATCTGAACATTTTCCATGGAAATAAAGATAGAGTAGAGAGGCTTAGATGTAAATGTCTGAAATGGTGGAACTAGGGAATGGAGTTCGTCAGAATATTTTCCATGGAAATAGCTTGCAATGTTTCATCTGTGGGAAAGTGGTTTATGTAGTTTGGAAAATAATTAATCAACTACAAGGCCACATAGATAATTTTGAACTCTATCAAGACTAGAAAGTGAAGACTGGCAGTTCCAGCCCTTATATGGCAGCAGTACTCTGTTGTCAGTCTGATTTGGCTCTTATAAAGATAGAGAATAACAGAAGGAGTCAGGTGCTTACTGAATGGTACAAGGAACCAGCCATTTGCTAGCATCTTTAGCAATGTGGTCTGATGTGAGCTTAAGTCCCAATAGACATTCAAGGTAAGGGGCCTCCTTGAGAGAACACTTATCACGATAGTCAAATATTCAGGGTTTGCTTGGTGATGATGGAACTTTATTAGTTTGGTTTTTGAGGTATTGAATGTGACCAGCCAGTTTTCCCCCTCATAGAACTAGGTTAGAGGAGAAATCAGCTGCCAGGCTCTGTCAACTAGATGGGCTTATTAACAATGAACTCCATGGACCTACCTGTTATGAAGGAGTTGATAATTGAGAAAATTCTTCCAGTAATTCCATATCTATAGAGCTTGTGCACCAATCCCTATGTCTCACTTTGTCAAAGACCTTTGATATATCTAAGGCAATCATCCTTGTGATGTATTTAGTGCCTAATGTTTCATTGATTCTGTGTGTAATGATAGAATATCACTAATGGACTGAGGAGATCAAAATTTGTATATTTTGTCGATCAGGAGGTTGTTTTTGTTAACATCAAAGAGTTTGCTGATGACACTAAGGAGGCTGACAATCATATGCTATGATGGGGATGAGCACTCATCTACATTCTTAAAAAGAGGGCATACACTTGACACCTCCCACTGACTTGAGAAAGATTTTTCCTTCAGGCAGTGATTAAACAATTTTGCTAATATCAGAGATAACTCAGGACTAATTTGTCAAGGATGATCACCAAGATTTTATCTGGGCCTTGATAAGTCTGGAGATTTTCTTGGCCACGAGATATTACTAAGTTTGTGCTCTGTGAAGAAGTGGGAAGTCCAGAAGGGGATGGCTCTTGTCATCTAATATGGAGTTAGAGGCAAAATTAATTGGGAAGAGCTTTGTCTTATCTGACAAGGATGAGATGACTTCCGGGCCATTTATGATAGTAGGCATTGATGCTTTGCCTCTATTGAAAATTTGGTTTTTCCAGAACTCACAAGATGCAATTCTTTTGCTTTTAACCTTGCATTGGACTGCTTGTGCATAGGTGCACTTTACATTTTCTAGAACTCTTTTGTGATGGTTACAAGCAGTTCTGAATGCAGCAAGGGTCTTAAGGGTTCCCTGATATTGTAGTAGCAGTTACTTTGAGCTATGGCTGCAGTACATCCTGATGTGAACCAGGGCTGTTTATTTGGTTTCTTTTGGAGTTTTTTCTAATGTATAAAACTTTCCATACCAAAAAGGATTCATACAGAGATGAGGGTAGCAGTTCTGGAGGGTCTATATTTGAAGAATGCTGAGCTTCCACAATGTAGGATCTAAAGCTGTCCCAGTCATTATTGATGTACCAAAAGATCATCCCATGAAATAGCACAGGGGGACGCCTTTGTTTTGACATCAACTGTAACACTAATCAGTGAATGGTTTAAAGTGCCCAATGGAAGTAACACTTCATCAAGATATGCTGAAGAGGCCTAAGAGGTTAGCATGATATTCTGTTGTAGTAGGAACACGAATGAGCTTATCAATGATCTGTGTCAATTTGTAATTAATGAAGAAATCTTGACAGCATTTGCCTTCTTCATTGGTTTTATTTGAATAGAATAATTACTCTTTGCAGTGAATACTGAAGTTACCATAATTATGAATGCTAACTGAGGGATGTTCAGTGAGGATATCATCACTCTTCTCAGCTATTTTGTTAATCATTATAATTCTGTCATCTTGTGGGTGATAGACATTGAAGATGAAATACATACTGTGAACAAGGGCCACACAAAAGCACATGAATGGGAAATCAGAGTCCTTGTTTTGTGGATCTCTGCCACATGGGAATCCATCCTTCATATAAGCATTGAATCCATGGCAATTTCAATGGTCATGTCTCAGCATTAGGGGTGAGTAGTCCAGGATTGCAAGTTTCCTGCACTGGGATAGATAAAATAATGCTAGATAGGAACAAGAGTTCATGTTTGAAGATGGAGTTCAACCTCTAGAAAGTTGAAATGTGGACCTCTCACATTGGTGTAGAAGATGGTTAATCTTAGGTCTACTTTTGTTTTGGGTTGGGTTTGGTTTGTTTCTTTGGTTTGATTTTGTTGTGATCATAGTTAGCTAACAGATATTAGTACAGGTGTGAAACAGTCATACCCACAGGTAATGTGTGCATCAACAACCTGGATTGAATTGTCTGGAAGTACAGCCACAACTCTATACTTCATCATGGTATCAATTGGCTCCAGTGGAGACTACTACACAGTCCAGATACACCTGCTGATAGGATAGCCTCCTCAGAAGTTACTCTAAGGTTTGGATCACTGACTATTGGGTAGCTAATGCCAACCTAGAAAATGATTACCTCCAGTACCCTTAATGAAGAGACAAATAATCCAAGAAATAAGATACAATCATAATACTCTGAGTGAACATATTTCATCTACACAGAAATCAAGGCAACATACATTCTCCTAGAGTCAGAAACAATGTGAATAAAGGAATAAGAGGGGAAATTTAAATTTATGATTAACAAAAGAATACAGTTAAAGGTACACTCTGAGAAGAGGATAGAAATATTCCAACTTTTCAAAGAAATGAAACAGAAATACATAAAATACAATAAGTAAGCAAATTAATATATAAAATTCCTTTTAGAGTACATCAATCATTACCAACTGACCAGTTAAAAGCACTCATAGATATATGCATGAAAAACAATAACAGAAAACATTTCTAAAAAAAAAAAAAAAAAAAAAAAATTAGAAATAAGAATCCATACACTAACTAGTGAGTCTCTCCTTAATTGGTCAAATTTCTCAGCATCAGCAACCTGATGACTGAAGAAAACAAAATTTACCTACCAAAATTATAGCCATCTTTCCACTAAGGCTCTGGAAGTGTGTGTGTGTGTGTGGAGGGGGGGGAATCATAATTAAGTTCAAAATTAACAAAAGAATACATTTAAAGGTACACTTTGAGAACAGGATAGAATTATTCTAACTTTTGAAAGAAATGAAACAAAAATACATGAAATGCAATAAGTGAACAAGTGAAATATAAAATTTCCTTTCAGAGTACGTCAATCGTTACCAACTGACCACTTAAATTTATAAACAAGAGAGAGATAATTAAATCATTTTTCTTTGTAATTCTGTTCCTATTTATGTGTCCATTATACAAAAGGATAAATATTAGCATTGAACAAATGTCATTTTCACTTTAAAATACTTGTTAATTTTTTTAGCATATTAAAACAATTCATTTTTGCATCATTGAACAATTATTTCTGCTGCAAAAAAACATTCAGTTAAACTTATGAGCAATTTCTGATTAAATTTTAGTCATTCAAAATTTAAAGTATGCTATAGAACCGACACTTATCACTAACAATTGAAATCAACTTGAAACTTTAGAAAGACAATTTTTATATGCATTCATTGAAAAAGAGTTTAATGATTGTTGCTTAGTAAGACAGGAAAGAATAGGAATAGTTTTTATTTGCTTTCAAAGCTTGGGATTAACAAAGCTGAAATAATTTGATAGAAGATTGATATTTTACAGTTAGATTTATTGAAATAGAAACTACAGAGAAACTGCTAAAAATAAAATGAATGCACTTGATTGTGAAATAGATAATCTTCATTATCTTATTACATAAGTCAAAATTCTCTTCTAGTACAATTTTGACCCAACAGTGACATTAACCAATGTTAACTGTTCAAAAAGATATATACTGAGGAGATGTATTTCCTAAATTCATTTTTTCATTTTGAAAACACTTTCTTTCCTGTCAGAGAAGAGAATGAAATATTTTGATGATGTTGAACATCAATCAAACTCAATTTACATTTAAACAAGTTTCTGAATCAAAACTTGTTTACAAAGTCATAAAATTGCATTTTTGGTTTGCAGGACTGTCATTTTCATCTACAACACAAATTTATATATAACTATTTAGTGTATATAATTATTTGAAAAAAATGTAAAAAGACATTTTAAGGTACTCAGATATTATTACATCTTTAAAAGATCCTCCATGTAAAGTGAGGACATTTTACTATAAATATCTATGGGATGGTGTTGCAAAACTTGCAAAATTGCTGCAGTCTTCAAAACTTGTTTATTATGCATAATAGGATTATTAATACAAAAGTGTATAGATAACATCAAAACAAATAATTTATTGGCTCCCATTATTTTCAACAACCTCAAAAAGCCGCACAACTCTTAGCCACAATGGCCTTGGACATCTTGGACCACTCCTCTTTGCAGGTACTGATGATGAAATTGGAGGCCTTGTTGGTAGCCAGTTTTAAAATGCCTCAAATTATATAATGGATTTAGATCTGGACTAAAGAAAGGGCAGAAGTTCAATGCTAGAAAACAGTAAAGTTAGCTTTGTATAAATGCACATTCTTGGATGTGTGGCTGAGAGGTCATTGTTGTTGTGAACATAGTTTAGTTAGCATGAGACATGGCAAAATATATTACCTCAAAACTTTTTCTCCAAACTTGTAAAAGAATAGGAGCATTTTTTCCCATTGGAAGCAACAAAATCCAAAGGCAATCCAAAGACTAGATGTCTAGCTATGGAGGTGACCTTTACATCAACTCTTGACTTCAAAAGTACTAGTCATTTCACCATTTCAAAACAGCATTCATTGGGAAAATTTTTTAATAAGATTATACAAAGTGCATAAGGTATTTGAGGACATGCAATTGTGCACTTGCAGTTATGTGATAATTAATGTGCTTTATCTTTTCAGAGCATCAATGGCAAACTATCAGCTGATGTAGGAGATGAAACAACATCCAATAATTGTTGCGATACATGCAAAGCAAAATGGTGGTGAGATTGTACATTTTTTGGAAGCCGCCAGGACATTTATGCACAAAGTTAGAAGCCTTCAGCATGGATGTATTGCTTGTAGTTTAGCATCAAAAGCTGAACTGAACAGGATAATAGGCTAGTGGGTAAAAGCATTGGTTTGTGAATTTGGTGACTTAGTGGTTGTGAACTCAATCCCTGGGTTAGGCAGTGTACTTGCACTCAATAGGAATAGGTATGCAATAACTGAACAGTGCTAAATAAAATCTAGACGATATCAATGGGCATGAACAGTGTAATGAGAACAGTCTACTCCCATAGATTAAATAAAGATATCAGTCTGAAATTCTCTGTAGGTTACCAAGATCAATATACACCTGAGGAAGAAATCATTGTTGACAGAGTGGATTAAAAATCATGAGAGAGCATTTGATATGGACTGAATGGTGACTGTACAGATCTTGCAATGTAGATTGAGTTTTTTTCCTCAGTTGGTGCTATTTTTTGTATAAAATGTAATTTTGTATTAAAAGGTTTATTTTGTAGTAGTATCCAAATATAATAATTGTTATTTACCATTTTATAAAGTTCAAATCAATTGGCAATTAGCTAATGTTTGACTAACCATTCCAATAAACAATCTAATAAATAAATAGTGTTGACACACCATTTCTTTGCAAGCACAAAAGTAAACATTGCCAAAAAGTTCATTGAAATTATGAAATTGCAGTTTTAAATTTTAACACAGTTATTGGTAGTTTACTTTACTATATTAGATTGGATTATGACTAATTATCAATAATGCTATAATTTACTATAATTTTAGTATACCTAAGGTTAACTTGTGTTTGAAGAGCATTGGATTATTTTATATTTTTGTATTATGAATCTGATTATATTATAAACATCAAGGTTTCCTTAAGCTGAAAAGGAAGTTATTTAATATATCCATTATAGTAGCATATATGCCAACAGCACAAAACATGAAAGAATAAATTGTTAAGTTTTACAGCATATTAGATAATGCCAAGACTCAATGTAAATTGCAGGAAATTGCCATCATCTTGGAAGACCTAAATACTAAAGTAGGAAAGAAATGAGTGAAATAGTTGGCAAGTATGGCATGGCTTCCTATACTACAGGCCTACTCAGGCCATGAAGTACAGTTTAGGATCCTGTAATAAGCCCAGAGAAAAATGTGTCCAATGGTGCACAGCAATAATGAAATAATAACAAATAGCTGTTTTCAATTGCACCAAGATGTTGTGGACATGGAGAAGCTCAGGAGAAGACATGAAGAATCAGACCAACTATATAATAATAAAAGATTCAGGAATGCAGTTTTACACGGCATTCTTATCAAAGACCAACTGCAAGAGTGAACACCTTCCAGCAAATACAAGCTAAAATTATAGAAATTAAAGAACACAACAGCAACATCTAAACTAAAATATGCCAGACTTCAGAATGACTTAGCTTGCAAAGAGATGATGTGGCTAGACTTTTAATGCAGAACACATTAAAAGAAGTTCTAGTGACATTAGCAAACAAGATCATCCTAAGGAAAGAGAGAGAAGAAAAAAAAGACGTAGATGACAGATGAAATTCTCAAAATGAAAAGAAAGAATGAGTATTATAGATATACAGCAGATATGAATAAAAGTTATCTGAAAGTTTTTTAACAGATGACAGAAAATGTGACACTGAAATTGGAAGGTGAACTGTAACAGTGAAAGATGCTCTTCAAAAACTAAAAGTATTAAGGAACAGGAAAAAAGAAATTGCTATGAAAGATACATAAAACAAAAAAATAATGCTGAACTGAATTATGTAATAAAATCAATTCTTATAATAGAAAGGCAGTAAATGATGAAATAACAAAAGTGCTCCTTGAAAGGATTTCAGATTAGAAAGAATGGAGACTTGATATGAATAAAGGTAACAAAACTTGAAAGATAAAATGATTCTAAAGAATTATGCTGAATAAAAGAAAAACCATGGCCTGAAAGGATACATAAAACAAAAGGTGAGTAACAAGGAAATTTTAAAGAAAATAGAAACTAAAAGACACATGCTTAAAATCAGAAAAAGACAGTTGAAATTTCTGGGAGATACAGTAAGGAAAGAAGACTTGGAGGATTTGACACTCACAGGACACATTGAGAACAGAGGGAAATAAAGAGTAACCTATCTAACAAGCGTGTGTAAATGAACAACAGAACAGGGAATGGAATGGATAGTAAAAGACAGATTTCTATGTTCTACAAAGTATAGGATTTGTGGACAACCAAGATTGCCTATGTCCTGAAGGGACACAACATATAAAAGGAGGTTTTCTTAATTAGTTCTGGTAGATCCATTGACTAAATTCAAATCAATAACAAAAATTAAATCAAGAAAATTTATTTCATTTCTAAATGATCAGTTTTGTATCTTCAATAAAAAATTATTTTAAAGATAATGAATCCATACTTTACATCAAGGTGATCCTAAAGAGAACTAGAAGTCCTACAAGGATTTGTAATATTATATAGTTCTGTTAAAAAAATAAAAAAAATGATAACAAATTTTGTTATTCTATAATAGTTCATTTCAAACAGGAAACCTTAGCAACAGATGAGTGAACAGCTATGAATTTTACTATTTTAAAGATTCTGTCTCATATAGTATTTTTATCAATAATTTCTGATATAAAGATAAAATTTCTACTCAGAATCCAACAAGAAAAATAATACATTGACCTTGAAATGATAAATCAATAAGCACACAGCGTGTGTAAATGAACAACAGAACAGGGAATGGAATGGATAGTAAAAACAACATATACATACACACAACATATGTGTGTATGTCAAATCAATAACAAAAAATTAAATCAAGTTCAATGGTTTAATCAATCAATAGATCAACTTAGTTCAGTATAGAGCAAATTTTATCCATAGTTCAATGAAGAAAAAAGAAAAAAATAGCCTATTATATTTTTTCAAAATGTTAACATGTAAAATTTCATGAAAAATGTTGATAGTTTCATTTTTCTTATTATGAGAATAATAGTTCAATGAAGAAAAAAAGAAAAAAATATATTGTACCAATGTAAGCTTTAACAAAATGTTGATAGTTTCATTTTTCTTGTGATACACACACACACACACACACACACACACACACACATATATACAGAGAATATAATAAATAAAACTAACAAGCTCATTCTCATCAACTGAACTCCTCTGAAATCTGTTGCCAAAACAATTGTTGCTATCTAAGCTGATCTGCCTTGAAAATTACAGCACAATTTTATATTTGAATAAATTTTGAAAATTATCCAAAAACCAGATAAATCTTTAAAAAGGTGCCAAATATATTTTGAATCACAGGCATGTTTATAAGATAAAATCAAATCCTTGTTTGCAAAAATTACTGATTTGCATTCAGGTAGTAATATGAAAAATAATGATTTTGAATGACCATACTATGTTTAATTGACCTGTTTTTATCTTAACTGTCTAACATTTCTCAATACACACACTTTTATACTATTTTTATGTAATTACTTCATTGTATTAGTTTTGAAAGTGTTTATTTAATAGTTTTACCTAATAAGACTAAGTTCAAATAACAAATGACAAATGACATTTGCCCAAATATTATACATAGAACAAAAGCTATTTGCATTGTCCATATATTTTCTACTTCTCAAAATTCAGTTTTGTGATGGGGTTTATCACTTTAAAGTCAGCCTTTTTACTGTTTTTGTTGATGGGAGAATTTTCATCATACCAATTAGCAGTTCTCTTTTTATGCTTTCTCTTAGAGTACATCTATTTGATAATGGTACATTATTGATTATATTCCATGAATATTATGTGATACTTTTGAGTGCATCAATATGTAAGAATATCTTTTCTACTGCTTGTCATATCTTTTTCTACTGCTTGTTATAGCCAAGTGAGGATATATAATTCTTATATGATTTATAATGTATTCATAATTATAATCCTCTCCATATAGAGAGAAGAGTTCAATTTAAACAAAATAATCAACCCAATCAATAAATTAACTCAGAACAATTCAAGAGTTCTTGAATAAATTTATTAAAAAGGTAAATAGACAGAAATCATTATAGTTTAGACATTAAGATTATTAGTTTGAATAAAAATTAGACTTTTGAGTGCTTTTTTTTAATTTTCTGAGATGAAAACCAATAAACACATACACTAACTTTAGTGAATATAGATGGTATCTAAAATGTATTTATACTTTATCAGCCCATAATTGGAACATTCTTTTTTAAGTAAAAGTTGGCTTGAGAAATAGACAATTATATGTGGGAGAAAATGATATATAATTATCATTATATATACCAGAACAATGTCAGAAAAATTAATGACAAAGTGGAAATTTTTTTTGTTTTGACACATTTTGTCAGTTAGGACTTTATCAAACTAAAGTCATGTTTACATGTGTAGACACATATACATGTAAAAGGGAAGGGGACACTGAAATTTTAAACTTTTAATTTTAAATTATTTTTTAATATGTGTATATAGTCAGGTATATAGTCAGGTCAATTCCATTTAGTTTTTTTTTTTCATTCATTATTAAATATCTGACATTGTTATAATAAAACCAGCTAAGAAAGGCAAAATGTTATAAGAACCTGGATGCAAATTTACTTTAGATGATCTAGTGATTAAAGCACTTTTTATACACTTTTGTCTTAGTAAATTGCTTTCTATTTTAAGTAAAGAAGTATTTTTTAAAATCAAAATTATGGTAAGCAACTAATGCATTGAATGTGTTATTTTATAATAGATCCCTTTTGTGTTCATATAATATTTTATTTAAATTCCTTAAGGTTTATCTTATGTATTCCTTGTGGCAATTATTATGGGTGATAGAGTAAATTCCTTCTTCAAGTTTTAGCATATTATTTTGTTTTGCATTAATTAAGTCAGTGGCGTAGCTAAGGAAGTGGGGGAGGGGGGACCGCCCCGGGGGCCAGCACAGGATGGGTGACACAATGTCACCCCCAACAAAATTTTTCAACCAGGCTAAGGTGCCAAAAATAGTCTGAAAACAGTGGTGGAGACACAGGATTTCTCAGGCAGGCATATGATCCCCCAGAAATAATTTATGACCCCCCAGTTTTGTCCCCCCATCAGAAATTTTCTAATAAATTGTTGGGAAATTTGTGAGTAGGAAAAATAGCAATGTTTTCAGCTTTCATGTGTTTCAGTTGCTACAATCTTGGTTACTAACAAGAGACATTGTTGTAACATTTTATCGGATGATATGGTGTTTTAACTCTGCATCATTAATAACAACAAAGCGAAATACGAAGCCAAAAGTGCAACAATTTCAGTCTTGCCTGTGTATCAATTCACTGAGATACAATTTTCCATTGAGTGAGCGATATACTTTTGAATATATCTACTAATGTTGGGATCATTAATCAGAATCGGAATCAAGAATTGGAAAACTCAGAACTTTTGGGGGTATCGGAAACGGAAAAATTTGTGCCTATTTTCTGACTCCAAAAAAGATTCTTTTAAATTTTTAACTTAATTTTCCATTATTGGTACTAATAATAAATATTTATTGTTTTTAAATTATCACTAAAACTAAAATCATAATAACATCAAAATACAATGTAACTTTATTTTACTTGTATAAAGAAAAACAAAAAAATAAACTTTGCATAAATTCTCTAGGTAACCTTTAAAAGAATGCAGTTGATTTACAATGTTTTGAAAAATGCTTAAAAATTAAATAGCACATTTTTGTCAAGAAAAATACTTTCAAACATCATTGATAATTAAATGGTACCCAGAAAATGATGCAACAGAAAATTGGACACCGGAAAATTTGCAACAGAAAATTACGTCAACAATGAGCCAGTCGAGACTGTCAGATCTGGCTGTGTTGTCCATTGAAAATGAGCTTATAAGACAAACAGATTTTGACAATGTCATTGACCAGTTTGCCACAATGAAAACAAGAAAACATTCATTCTAAGACCATAGTATCGAATGTCATTCTTTTGTGTATTGCCGTGTTTTGTATTTAGTTGTTCTGAAAGTGAACAGTTGCATTTTAAAAATCTTTTGATTTGAACTGATTATTTTGTGGTATTGGATTTTGTCTTGGATCATACATGTAAACAGTAACGTACCGGTCAGTAGAGTAAAGTAGAGGTAGAGCATGTATGAAAATTTAGCTACAACTAACCATTCAGCATAGGGTGAATCGGGGTCATTGGGGTGACATTTGAGCAGACTGCCCCGGGTGACATTTACTCTAGCTACGCCACTGAATTAAGTCTCTTATTATTTTAAAATTGTAACAAATTTTATGTTAAGCTTAGATAAATTCTTTTCAACTGTAGTTGTGATAGAATTAGTAGGTAGGATAATATATTTTGATTCATTTAGTTTGTACAAATGTCTACTCTTCTATTTTGAAATATTTAATGAGCCTTTTGTTTCACATTGAATATGAAATAATTAGGGTATTGGAGGAGCTTAAAAGTATTTTCAATGTATTTCTCCTTTACATATAAATATGGAGTGCTACAAATTCTAAGTTCTCTTTTATAGAATCTGATAATTATTCTGGATTTTGTTGTTATGGTGAAAATAGAAATTTATGAGATCACATTTATTAGTTGATTTGTGTTTTAGGTCATTTTCAGTACAGTGTAATGTAATATCTAGAAAAGATAAAGTGTTATTTGTTTCTGTTTTGTAAGTGAATTCTATTGTATGCTCAGCTTTGTTTAGCTTATCTATAAGGTTAGGTAATGTAGTTTTGTGGAAATATATTAATAGAGCATCATCAATATATTAGAAATATGCTGATTGTTTAGATAAAATACTCTGGAAAGGATCAGATTCAAGAAATTCTAAGAGAATACATGCTAAAAGCCCACTCAGAGAGGAACCCATTGGTAATCCACATTATTCTTTAAAAATTATTTTTAAAGGTGAAATAGTATTGATTGGTGAAGTTAGCAAATTGTAAGATTTTAGTTATTGGTAGGGAGAGGTTTATTTTTTATTCAGTTAAGTACTTTTTAAAGAGCTATAAGCATTTGTTAACTGGGACTTTGATATAAAGAAATTTAACATCTAAACTAGACATGTGTTTATCTGTCATATTTATTCCTCTTATTTTTTTTTTACCAGATTGTCTGAATTTTTAATGTGTTGGGCTAATTGTTCCAACGAGAAGTGTTAAAATTTTTGTTATGGCTTTCACCAGTTTGTGGGGAGCACTACCAATAAAATGGAACACATCAGAATACCTGTTTTGTGGGTTTTAGGTAAACCATAAAGTTTGGGTATTCTAGGGTGATATTCTATTAGTCTATACCATGATTTGTTTTCTCTAATCACTAATTAGTAATTATATACATTTATTTATTAAATTAAATGTATATCCATATATGCCAGTAGCTACAAAGGTTTCTATACATCACATGTATTCAATACATACATGTTTAAATTAGAATTATAGCATTTCTGAAATAAAACCTTTTCTCTATTGCAGTGATTCTCACATGGGTAACACACCTTGGGTTACTGTGAACACCCGAGAAGAGTGGTGAGTGTCCAGAAGCCCTAATTTTAGTGATTAACCCTTTATCACATTTGAAACAATTCTTTGATCCCCAGCTTGGTTAAGTTACAGAATTTCATATGTTCATTTCTTTAATCTATGTATTTACAAGGATATGCTGGTATTAAAGTGTGTTCAAATTTTGGGTTGCATCCATTTTCACACTAATATCCTTGAGAAAGACATGAATCCATCACTATTTCTCCATTCAGCTATGGTTAAATATCAGGCTAAACTGGGCTCCATAGTTTTGAGTAATAACCAGTTTAAAAGAAGGAAAGCTCTGAAATCCAAATCATGGAGAAAATAATGGGGAAACCATGCCTTTATGTTTCCTCTGTGACAATATAATTTCTCACACATCCTTAGGAAATATTCTTTTTCCTTTTAAGACAATTTAATGACCAGAATTTTCAGGAACCCTGTCTCCAGCCTGCCTTTGAATTGGCAAACATAAAAATTTGTTAGTGATTTTAGATAACCATAAAAGTAGAGTCCTTTGAAAAACTAACTACCTAAAAGCTGAATAGGTGGTTTCTTTTTCCAGAACACAAGTGGATGGATAGGGGTGGTGGGACCCCAGCCAGTGTCCATATAATGGGCAGTCAGTCAGGAGCAATCAGTAAGGAAAGGACTGGCAGTGAGTGAGTCAGTAGTTGCCAGGTTGAGCAGTGAATGTAAGAGTCCTCTTTCCATAGCCAGAAGTTAGTAAGATAGCAGTTCACCTTGAAGAAGCCAAAGGAAGATATTGCCAAACCTGTGAACATAGTGAGTTGGGTGTATATGAGTCCATAGTGGAAGATGATGATACAGGTTATATCAAAATAATGCTAGCTACTAGTACTATTAACACAACAATAAGGGTTCGCAAGGAAGAGAAAGTAGGGGAGGCTATACCAGCTATTACCAAAGGGGAGGCAGAATGTGCAGAAGACTATAGCAGTAGATATAAGAATTCCATAATTAGGGAAGGGGAAATATTAGCTCCACATATGTACAAATCTTGCAATGGGACAATATAGACGTGGTAGCTGACTTGGATGCTGACTTAGGGCAAGCAAAAACAGTAGACAGATAATCATCTGCCTATAAAGCTAATACTATACTGGACCCCACTACATAAGCATAAATTCACACAACAGATAGTTGGGAATATGCTGGAAGCAGGGATAATAGAACCCTCCGCATCACCTTGGAAGGCTCTGAATAAAATAACCAAACCACTAGCGTACTCCATACCTTTCATTGACAACATATTGATATTGCTGGAGAAGTCTACTATTTGACCATCCTTGCTTTGAGGTCTGGCTACTGGCAGGTAGCCCTTGACAAAGCCGATAGGGAGAAGGCTGAATTTGCCTGTCACATTCCATTTTCAGATGGTAGATATATATACTTTTAATGCACATATACACCATCTGAAAATAGCATCATTGAATGGTCCCACAGACTTTTGCTTTTAGCAATTTGTTTCTCTCCTCACTTCAAACCTAAATTGAATACTTCATAGAAAATTAAATTTGTTAGAGTTTTATAAATTTGTATGTGGTGGAAAAACATCATGTTCAATGTTAATTTGATTACATTGGCAATCTTAGAAAATGCAAGAAAAAGTTGTCCATTTAGAAAAAAAGAATCTATCAAGAGAAATGACAGATTTTTAAAGTCAACAAGTTTATTACAATTGTGTAAAAGTAAACACTGTGCAACTGAGATTGGAGCCAGATTAAAAATTTAATGAAGTGAAAAATGAAAAATTTGTGGCGAATTTCACCACATTAATTCAACTTAGATTAAGAAACCAAACTGACGTGAAGAAAAAAGGATAAGCCAAAGACATCATTACACATAAAATATGTATTTAACAAGATGTACAAATAAGGATGTGAAAGAAAAGCATGCATTGAGTAAAACAAGAGTTGTCTTTCTTTAACTATCAATTGTTCCAAAGTTCACTGAAAGCAATAAGGTTGTAATAGTTTCTGGTAATAAATGTTTTCAACAGTTTTGCTGTGTAAGGAAAAAGATTATGTGAGTGTAGGGAATATTCAGCATGTCAGTTGTAGTGTGAGTGAGAAGACTGGTGCATGGTTTCAACTGTTATGGATTCATTTGGCAGCTGAATTCTCACTAATTATCTAAGAATATTTCTTGCTTTTATAGGTGATCATCGGCTCCGAAGTGCTGCATGGGGAGAATCATTCTTCATGTGCAGACAATCTGATTGGTTGGCATTGACCAATCAGCGAGCGAGCTTTAGAGAGACTAATGAAAGCTTCTGGGCTCCATTTCTCCAAAGAAGTGCACAAAATTGACTACATGAAAATATAGCGATTATAAAATTGTCGCATAGCTGCGATTTATAAATTGTTCATTACACAGTAGTGCTGATTTATTATTCAATGAATACTTGTTGCTGTATAATTAGAAGTTGTGTAAGTATATATGTATGTATGTGTGTGATGATGATCATTACAACTTCTTTTTGCATGCATATAAGTTCATTTCTCTCTTTAAGGTAATGAAGGGTTTAGTAATCCGTGTGGATAATTCCAAAGAGGATGTAATAATCAATGTAGCAAATAATTTGATTAAAAATAAATAAACAATAGGAATTAGGATTACTCCATATTGATGATCATTATTTCTCCTTGTAAGAAAATCAAAATAAAACTGGCTAAGACTAATTTTAAAAGCCAGGAAGAAGTAAAGGAAAAAAGATGGAGAAAAGAAAGAGAGAGAAACTGAATAGAGAGAAGACAAGTAAGAGAGAGAGGGGGAGGTGGGAAAGGAGAGCATATAGGAAGTAGCCATGTCTAGACATGGTAATAGTGTGAGGATACATACGCATAGAAACATCCGATTTAATCAGTAACTGTCTATATTTCTGAGATGAGGTATTATGTACATTATTTACATTATTCGGACTATTGTCCTCATCTTTGTCGCCATATTTATCACAACATTTCGGCTGTTGTACGCTTTGGCCTTCTTCAGGTGATTGGAATGGGATAGCGTACACACAGTCTTTAGTCATGTTCTCCTCTGTGGGGGGGGTCTTACTCAGGAGAGATATCTGCGAAGTGTTGTCTTCCGAGTAAGACCCCCATAGAGGAGAACATGACTAAAGACTGTGTGTACAATATCCCATGCAGCCACAGAAAGAAATACAAAGGCTGCCTATGTTGGCCAGGGTTAAGCATGGGTAGCATCCTAGTTGTCTGCTTGATTGCAGCATCAACGTCTGTGACTGTAGAAGCCAATGCAGGAGCGACAAACTCTGTTACAGAGGTTGCATGTGTTTTCTGTTTCTGGTCTGTTGGAGCTGTCACTTTGCTTTTTGCAGGGCCACCTTTCCATGGCAACTTGTGTCAGCTTCTCCTACCCTGATTTGAGGTGTTTAGTCAGGGTTCCTCTCCATTCAGATTGTATGGCTGCCAGGCTCTCCCAGGACTCTGTGTTGACGTCCACAGCTTTCATGTCACACCTCAAGACATCGAAGTACTGAAGCTATGGCTACCCGGTGGGTCTTCTTCCAGTGGCCAGCTCTTCATACAGGAGATCTTTGGGAATGCTTGCCGTCTGTCATGCAGTGGATGTGACCCAACCAACAGTGTCTGTGCTGTCTGAGCAATGTGAACATACTGGGCAGACCTGCTCAAGACAGGACTTCAGTGTTGTACACATTATTCACAGGATGCAGCAGATGCTTCTCATGTGAAAGATGTGCAGACACCTTTCTTGCCTGCCATATGTGGTCCAAGTCTCGCTGCCATATAGCAGTGTGCTGATGATGCAGGCATTGTATACTAACATCTTCGTCTTGACTGTCAGCTTGGGATTGGTCTCCACACATCGTGAGATGTGCAAGGGTTGTGGCTGCCTTCCCAATTCTCTTATCAATCTCTGCATCTAAGGAGAGGTCGTCAGTGATAGTGGAGCCAAGGTATGTGAACTGATGGACTGCATTGAGCTCATAGTCATCAATGGTGATGGCTGGTAGTGTTTTGGTACCTTGTCTGAGGACATTTGTCTTTTTCAGTTTGATGGTCAGCCTGAAGTCTCTACTGGCCTGGGAAAAATGGTTCATCAGTGACTGAAGTTCACACTTGGTGTGACTTGCTACTACCAGCAAAAAGCATGTCTCTGACAAGGGCGTCATGTACTTTGGTCCTGGCTCTGAGGCGGGCGAAACTAAACAGCCTGCTATCTGATCTTGTATGCAGGTAAATCCCTTCTCATGATGTGCCAAATGCATGTTTCAGAAGCAGAGTGAAGAAGATCCCAAAGAGAGTGGGAGTGAGGACACAGCCCTGTTCAACCCCACTGCAGATGTTGAAGAGCTCAGAGGTGCTGCCATTAAACTGCACAGTTCCCTGCATGTCGTTGTGGAAGGACTTAATCAAGCTGCAGCTTGGGTGGGCAGCCAATCTTGGGCAGGATTCTGAAGAGGCCTTCTCCACTGACAAGATCAAACACCTTAGTGAGATCGATAAAAGCGATGTACAGAGGCATCCTACTGTTCTCTGCACTTCTCCTGGAGCTGGCAAAGGTAGAAGACCATGTCTACCATTGATCTTTCAGCTTTGAAACTGCACTGCGACTCTGGGTAGACACGTTCAGCAAACATTCTGCCTCAAGTTGAAGTTGGAATAATGTTCCACCCATCTCTCCATTGTTGCCCCTTGTCTGCGATGACTTTCCCGGTGGTGGATTTGAGGGGAGCTGTCTTATTCTGCACTGGTCCCATTGCTATCTTGATGCCATCATACATCCCACTGATGTTCCATGTAATTGCTGCTGTCTGGATAGTTTTGCTAAGCTCTGTACAGTACTCATTGGTGCAGCATCTAGCAGTTTGATGACCTTTGCTCCTGGCAGTCTGGAGCTTCTGCAGGTTTCTGTTGCTGGGTGACCACTTGTATTCCGCAATGACAGGAGTCATCTTGGCAGACTTTGCCTCAAACTAGTCATATGACTGAGGTTTTTCTCCTAAAAGGTGGCCAAGGCAGTGCAGTGCATAGTGTCCCGCAAGGTCACCCACCTCTCCGTGGCAGAGTCTCCAGTCTGTGAGGTGCGCCCACTCGTTCTGAAACCTCTTGGCAAACTGTTGCACAAGGCCTGGCTGGCTTATCTTGCTGACATCAATGCGAGGATTCCCCTGCTTCTTGCCACAGCAGAACCTCTTGAACTGGAGTTTGATCTTGCAGAACACCAAGGAGTGGTCTGTGTCACAGTCCGCGCTGTGGTAAGAACGTGTGTGAAGGATGTCCTTACTGGTGGCTCATCTGACCAGAATGAGATCCAGCTGGTGCCAGTGCTTTGAGTGTGGACATCTCCAGGAGACCTTGTGTTGGGGTAACTGCTGTTCTCCATGTTGTGTTGATGCTGAAGGTGAAGCTGGAGTGTCCTCTCCAGGTGTAGTGCAGGGTGTTTTGGTGCAGTGTTGCATTGTCGGATGCAAACCTGGGAAATGTGATATGAAGGACAGGCTGTTGCCCATGTAGCACATCATCCCTGTCCACATCACCGGTGATAAGACCAAAGGAATGACAGGGTCAATACAGATTGGGACCAGTGCCATTGCAGAAGCTGTCAGATCGTGTTGGGTACAATGGCGAACTGCCTTAGGGACTCTGTCTCCGGATATTTCTTCGAGGTTTACTCCTGAAGCCTTTTCTGTGGCTGCATATGGCTGCAAGGCTACGGAGGTTTGAAATAAGGGTTTTCCTTCCCCTAGGTGAACTGTTTTCCAAGGTTGTTGAGTCCAACCTACCCAATACTGGATGTAGTTTAACATCATACCTAGGACAAATACCTATACACAAATAGACAGGATATTTCTGGGGACCAATCAACAAATTTAACAAATTGTAACATTGAACATATCCACTATATCCAACATGTATCAGTTTTTTTAACTTGCTTAATAAATTCAATTTGTGAATTTAATTTTGTTTTTGAGCAAATTACTGGAGCACAATGGACCAAGGTCTTTATTAGATTTGTCTTTTGTTGTCTTGAACAGAATGAACCCCAATGGTTATATAAATCTGTGATTGTTGATTTCTGGTACACTGACATAAGAAACACCAAATCTGATCTGAACACCACAGCTCTCCCTACCCCACATACAAAGCACAGAGCCAAGTGCAATGTGTCAAGTGTATGTGTGTATGTATATATATATATATATATATATATATATATATATAGATAGATAGAGAGAGAGACAGACAGACAGACACACACACACAGAGATGCATGTATAAATAAATGTGTGCAATATGTTGACCTGTGCTGGGTATATACATCAAAATATAGTGATTCGCCAAGTTTATCATTGATTGTCTATTTTTCACTATAATTTAATTTATTTTTCTGATGATTTACCAAGTCTATCATTGATTGGTTATTTTATAGCATTATTTATGTTTCTTGCGATTTATCAAGTCCTTTATTGATTGGCTGTTTAACACTATTGCCTCATTTGTTCTTTAGGTACACAAATTTCAACCATGTATCTCTTTGGGTGTTTGTCAATAAAGCCTGTTTATCATTGTAGCTGGTAAATGTATTCCTTCTTTATGTGAATAATTTTCATTTTTTTTCCAGTTGTTATTGTTTTGTTAATTACTATATTTTATATATTTTTATGTAACCATATTTTCCTTAACTGTTTTAACCTTCTTCATATGTTTGCAGTGTTTCGCCTACACTCACTGTGGATTTCATTCACCTCCTCTTCCTTTCTATCCTTTGCTTATTTTTTACCCTTCATTCTTACTTTTAATTTCTTCTTCTCTCATAGACTTTTCTGCTTTTCCTCTCTCTTTTTCTTTCTCATCTCTTGGATGTTTTCTCTTTTGCTAGTATATTTATATTTCTCTAAACTTTGGTTTTCATCTGCTCTTTTCTATCTTTTTGTCTTCTTTCATCTTTTAAGTTTGTTATTTTTGCTTCATTTTCTTCTTTTTTTAATTATCTCTCATTCTTTTCTCTTTCATTCTAACTTTATCCTCACTTACTCAATCTTTTAACCCTACTCTTTCATAAACATCAGAATGATATGTATTGATTTTTCCCTACAGCATATGTCACTATCTTTTAAGAAGGAAAAACAAATAAAGACTATACATTCTAATGTCAGAATTAAGTCTGCTTAGACAGTGAGAAGTTTCTGAAAGTGTCACTATCAGTTTTGATAATCTTTACCAATGTAAAGCAGCACATCATAAGACAGTTCTTTTACAATGTCTCTCTCTCAGCATGCACTGTTAGAAAAATCAAAGTTGCAGAAAAAGACTTTCCTCATAACAATGCTTCTCTTTATTTTATTCTAGAGCAACATCAAATCATTTCCAGAGAATCTCCTTAGCTTCTGTGTATGGATAATAGTGGTATTACACTTTCTTTTCTTTTTATTAGAGCAGGTTTGTTTTATTCTTATGGTACTGACAAAGTAGTCAAGATCAATATTGTATCATAACCTTGAATAGACATGTCATGTAAACATTGTCAATTGAATGTTTAAGAGTATCCTCATATTCAATATATCAGATATCCAATATTTTAATCTACTTTAATATTACAGCATACAAAAAAGACATATAGTCTACATGGCATGATATTTTATCAATCTGGCATATGTTTATATTTAAATACCATTTCTGCCTTGTCTGATTTTATCTGTTATCAAAGGAACATCAAGTCATCAATGGATCAGGAAGAAGTTTGCTTCTAGCACAGCACAGCTTATTGTTATCAAAATTAAGAGGATACACAAGTTTACATTTTAGCTTTTAGATATAAGGTTCATAAGCCACTTGCTATTTGTCAAGAAATAATTAAATGTAGTTCTACTGATTTTTATTAAAAAATGTCTTTAATCATTAACATTTCACTTTCATTAATGTTATAAATGCATCAACATATTTCTTATAGATATCTGTCTTAGTGACTTTTTACATATCCAAATAAAAAGTACTGAAATAAAATATTTTCATGTTTTTTATCCTAATGTTTTGTGTCACATTTGGTAAATTCCTGAGTGCTACTCAGCCTTTTTTTTAAACTCCTTTTATCCTTCACAAGAACAATTTTGACATTCAAATTTGTGGATTGTTCCTATATAGAAGAAAAAAAAAAGCTAGTAAGTAACACTACTAGGGACTAATGGATGCTACATGTGCTTGGTGAAGGCTGAAGAACATATCAGCTGAAATGTGATAAAAATAACAAAAATAAGGATACTAGTCCAAATATTTTGTGGAATAATAAAAAGAAAATTCAAATTTCAGATAATATTTATTAAAGAGTTTTGAATAATATAAAAATATACATCAATCAGACACACAACTGTTTTATAGTCACCTGATTAATATCATTGCAAAATATTTATTCTAAAAATGAATATTTTAAAATGTGTTTATATGATAAATTGTAAAGAGAATCCAAAATATACTAAAAATAGGACATGTTACATTTTTTAAATTGACTTTTAAATTTGATTAGACTTTAGTGACACTAAGAAAATATGGTTTACAAATTAAAATTGGATTTTATTGAGTTTTTATATTCACATTATTTTAATAAAAATGTTTGACATTTATATAAAATCTTTACTATTCTTGATGATTTTCTAATTTAATATATTCTCTGATAATTTGAGTTACCTAAAACTATCAAAATTTAAAAAGACATGCATAAAACATATTGGAATGCAGTTTATATGAAGTCTCATTTTCATGTTATAAATTTTATTGATAAAAAATAGCTTAGATTAAGACATCATCTGTATTTTTCATAAACTCCCTACAAAACACCATATATTACAAAAATGAAAAGATAAAACACAGTAGGAACAACACTTCAAATTTGATAATTTTCAATTAAAAGTAAGGACCATATACATACACCAATTTTTATCTTCAGAATTGTATGGGGTCAGGACAGCAATGTTTGAGATAATTAACAATGTTTTAGGGTTTAGGCATTTACTCAGCTTAGTCTGGCACAAGGCCAAGAGTGAAAAATTAATTTCTCCTAATATTAATAGTATCATAGTATTAATAGTATTCAATAAACATTATACTTTACACAATTTCTCATTGTAAAAGTATATAAGCTTAACTCTCTTAGACTACAAGAAAGAATATTTTAAATACTGACAGACATTAAACTCATCAAAAAGAATATTTGAAGCTTCTTTCTTTTATTAATAATATTTGTAAAAGTAAATTTACGCATATCTTGAAAAGTCTTATTACAAGTTTTTAATAATATATATTCACAATAAGGCCGTGGTAAAAGGTTTTAATAAAGAAATGTTCTCAATAAAGTATGATAAAAATGGTTAGTCTACATCTTAAAATATTTCATTAAATATGACATTAAAACCAATAAACATTTTTTTTTTTTTTTTTTACAATAAAAAGTCACCTGGAGAGCAAAAAAATAAACAGAAATTTCTAAGATATTTTTTTTACCTTTTTTGCTTCTTTCAGCAATAATTGTTGTCTTTGCCAAGTAAATCCTTGTAATTGTTTCCCTTTAAATTGCAATCATTCTTTCAAAGAACTTTATTACAGCATAGAATTCTGGTAATCCACTTTGGCCTTGTTAACAAATCTGCAACAGAAAAAAAAAACAAAAATACTGTTAAAGAGAAATTAAAATTATGCCAGCTTACACAAGTATATTTTCACAATTTTTTATTCTTAGGACCTAATAATATGGTCAGCAGGAGTAGATGACACAGCATTGTTCACACACTCACACATTACAATGCCAAATAATTACAGATAGCAAGATATTGGATGATTTTGCCCTCACTCATTTGGTAAAGAAGTAATGTAGTTGTGACATTGTAGCTGCAGCAGCTATGGAACATAGACAGGATTTTATGCTATTTAACCATAAAATGATTGGTGGGATCAGAAACATGAGGCATTATCTCTGAGGTGGCAACTGCACTAGTTTTATTCTTGGGCAACACTAGCAAAGGACATACCAAGATTATGTAAAAATAAGAACAGAATGACAATCATCTAATAAAGGAGAACATTGCATCAAATCACATTGTAATTCAATGCAGATACATCCCAACAATACAGCATCCACTGTATTCCATGGGGGGGGGTTATAATCATCTATCAACAAAGGATACTTTATTGACACTATAACAATAGTTTATGCAACTCATATGGACCAGAGAATAACATCATTAAAATGTGACAGATTGGTGCTATGTTGCCTGGTCGGAAAAGTCATACTTTCAGATGGATGATAGAGTTCAAGAGTGGGGAAAATTGCTTAAGGTTATTGATCCAGCTAGTCAGCATCATGTTGTGCAAGATGGTAGTGGATCTGTAATGGTATGTGAGGGTGGATTCTTTTGGAGTTTATAAGGACCCCTATTGAAACAGGTGTGATATACACAGATATTGTTATGCACTATTTACACCCCTCTATACTTGCCATGTTTTCTAGTGCTGATTGTTTTTTCTAGTAAGATAATGCAGCTCCACCTCATTGTGTGCATATGTGTATATATATATATATATATATATGTAAAAGTGAACACTGAAGTCAACACTTAGATGCAACAGACTGTTTCATGCTAAACTAGATACCTCCATGAGATCACTAAAAAAAGAGCATAGCATGATGAAAAAGACGCCAAACTTGACAAAAACAAAATTATATCGTCTAAATGTTTGTTATTATTAAGAGGAAAGATCAAAGTTTATTTGAATTATTTTTAAAATTTTTTCCTTCTTTTTAGAACATTCTGAATTTTGATTTAAAAATCCTTGTTTCTCTTTGTATAACCAGAACTAGTAAAATAACATACAATTTTTAGCACGTTTTTTTTGTATGAAACATTAATTTGGAAAATCTTTCAAAAATAAAAATAATTGTCGGATGTTAATGAAACTTTCAGAAACTATTCACAGATGATGGAAATTATTATAAATATGTTTTTTTTATTAAAGTCATGGCAGAAATATTTTCTTTATATTTATTACCCACACCCCATAACTAATTTTATGAAAACTCTAGAAATTAAATTGAGTCCACTTTAGTAATTGCAATAGTTAAAAGCACAAGGCTTTGAGGAATGCAAATCATATTTTTTTTGGTTTTAATTGGACCCCCCCCCACCTGAAAATCAGCCTTGAATTGTAACATACAAAACTCAATAAAACAAAGATATTATTTAATTTCAAATGCTTTTATTTGCTTTTAGTTGTTTTTATAAATATGGACAATATTTTCTGAAAGCAAAAAATTTTTCCGATGAAAAATGAATTTTTAATACAATTATTTGTTATTTCTTTAATTATAATAGATTTTTACATTTAAGTTGTTAAAATATTATAAACTTTGTTAAAAGCCGCATCCACTTTCGTAAGTGTCCTTATGAGATATATCTTTTTTTAGCGCGTTATAAATTTTATTGTTTTGACTAATCAGAAGACCGACAGTAATTAAGAAATGTAATTTTGAGTTTAGAATCAGGCTGTAATTATAAAGTATGCAAGACCAACCAGAATACAATTAAGTTGTGTTATTTGAGTTAAGAATTGTTCTCTGCTGTTAAGGCCTTTACTTTTGTGAAACACATGTGGAAAAGTTAATGATTTTTCAATTTCAACTGAGAAGTGTATCTACAAGTATCAGTATCATCTTATGAAATTTATATGACCTTATTTTTATATTAATCTCAGTTATGACATTTTTTCCATAAATGAAATATCAAAATTAATAATAAAATGAATGGAAATACAAATAATACAGTAAAATGTAGTAAATGGACATAAAATTATTGTATTTTATGTACACTTCTGATAAAATTTCATAAGAAAGGCACCTATAAATTAATTAGATACCTTTCTTATGAAATTTAATCTCACTCTTAACAGCCTTATTTTAATTTCTTTATAATATATTTTCCATAAAGCATCATAAACATAAAGATGAAAGCTAAGTACAAAAAACAAAAAAAAAATTAGAGCGCTGAAAGTTTTCCTTAAAAATAACATGGTAAATAATTTGTTCACTTAAATCTAAATAATTTCATTTTTCTCCTCCTGTAGAACAAATTAGCCTCATGTAATCCATCAGTATGTCATTCATCACCTGTCAAGTGACGCGAAAGTTTATGACCTGCTTTGTTTTATTTTCAAATTACATCTTTTCGACACAAAAGCTAAGTTAAAGTTGGTTCAAAATATTTTAAATAAACATTAAAATTTCTGATTTTCTTTAAATAAGTTTTGAAAAAATGATAATTGATTTTTAAAAGAATTTCAAACTGAGATTTCCATTTTTTTTATAAAATGATAAAAAATGGTTGCCATGATTGATTATCAGACAATTTTGCTGACTCAACAAACACAAGATTTTTAACAAAAATTTTGGACGTGCTAGGAACAATTAAAAAATGTAAAAAAATACCCCCAAAATACTTTGATCTTTCCTCTTAATAATAACAAACATTTAGATGATAAAATTTTGTTTTCATCAAGTTTGTCGTCTTTTTCATCACTTTTTTTAGTGATCTCATGGAGGTACCTATACTAAACACAATTGTCAGGCCACATGTGTTGTGTTTTTACTCGACTATTTATATATACAGGTCAGTGATGCATTGTGGGTAATCTATTCTAACAGTTATTTTGGCAGGACTGTTTTGTTAATTTGTTTATTATTTACTTTATTTATTTGGATTAATTTATTTTGTTTTTGCTTATTTTTTTATTTTCGATTTTTGAGTAACATAGTAAAAATTTGTATTTTGTGTCTGCATTTTGAGATAAGTTCTGATCATTTATTTAGTAGTTTGTTTTGGTCGTGGAAGGTAATTATAGATATTTTTTCCTCCAACCAGAGTTTGCAGTTTTTGGATTGATTGTTGTAGGCTGATGGAAAATAAAGAAAAGAACATCAGCTTACAACAGTCACTCCAAAAACTAGTATGTTAATCCTGCTATAAGACCCAAAATAGATAAAAAAAAGAGAATTTGTGTAAGCTATAGTAGCCTTAAATGAAGATAAACAAGTTAGACTTAACTGTTTTAGGTTTATCAGTTTCTTTACAAAAGTATTAAATTTCAATAGAAGAAAAAGAGGAAATATTTTAGCTGTTATTTTTGTGATTATGAAGTTATTAGACAATTTTTTCATATGCAAAAGATAACCACTAGGCAAATAAAATAAATATAGGATATCAGTCAGTCCCATATTAAGATTTGACTAAATGAAATCCACAAAATGCTTTACTCATATTTTAATGATATAAGTGGAAAAGAAATTAAGAAAAAATCAAATATGAAATATCTATTTTCTGATGTATTATTGAAATGTAAAATTTCCAAATAATTGCTTGTCCACAAGCTTTCAACTTAATAGCAGACACTAAGAAGGAAAAATGGTTTCTCAAATTTAGCTTTTTATAACTATTCATTCTATGGTTTATATTGATTAGTCTGGGAGGAGATTGTAAAAAATAAACAAAATCAGTCAATCTATGTAATTGACCAAAATCTGCCAATGACAGAAGTGTCTGTTGAGATTTAAAAATCTGTCCCAAAATCACATTTGTAGAACATCCAATAAAAATTGATCTATAAAAAAATCCTTAGATAAAATTTGCACAAAACTTCTCCCCACCCCCCGCCAAAAAAAAAAACGAATTAAAGAATTACTATATGAAGCATTTTTATTTTAGGTCAAAAAATTATCTCCATCTATTAGATTTAAAAGATGATTAAAAATAAGAGAATGTATCTTCTGAATATAAACTCGAGGCTAATAACAAAATAAAATTTAATAGATTAAATCTGATATGGTCAGTAGAGATTTCATTGTCATTATTCATCAGCTAAGATGATAAATAATTCTCTTTTATTTAGTCATTGAAAGCAGTCAGTTAATAAATGTCTAATAACAGCTTTCTTGAAAAGAACAGGTTATTCAGTCTTATTGAAAGGTTGAGAAAAAAAACATATTATAGAGTAAAAAAGGCAGAAAATGGTAATGAACAGTTAGCAGGAAATCAATTTATATACACACACACACACACATATATATATATATATACGCACACACCAAGTGAAGTGCAGAGCTTTAAAAGAATAATTCATCTCTGCCAGACAATAAATGACCAGTTTGTCTGACATTCTAGGCAAAAAAAAGAAAGATTTACACAAATAACTTCAAGACAAGGGAGATTAGCAAGCAGTCAGAAATAATAATTGTACCATAAAGTAATCTGGCAAGAGATGGTAGTTTTAGTGAAGAAGAGAAAAAGTAAAGAAAAGGAAAGCCAAAAAGAAAGAAGGAAGAAATCTGAAAAGATGAATAAATAGATAAATACAAGAAAGAGTAGATAGAAAGAAAATAGAATAAGAAAATTAGAAAGAAGAGAAAAAGTATCAAGCAAAATAAATTAGAAGTATAAAAAAAAATAGTTTTGAAAACGTGAAAGAAAGAAAATCTTGAAATGATGAGAAGTGAAAATAAACTAGTGAAAGAAACAGAAAACAAAGCTGTAAGGTATGAACAATAATGTTGGAGAGAAAATAGAATGTTGAAAGAAAGAAGAATGAAAAGAGGCAGGAAAATGTTTAGAATCAATAGGAAAGAAAGAGAACCTGAGGATAACAATGCCAACAACCGGAACAGGTCTAGACAAACTTTGTTGCAAAAATATACAATTCAGTAAAGCACACATAAAGAAACAAGCCTTTAGTTTTGAAAGATCTCCATGCAAAAAAAATAAACAATTTCACACAATTTCAATAATTTTCTGGAAGACAAATAACAATGGCAATTCACAATCTTACACCATGTTTTCACTTTTATTTTACTGAATATTTTATTAAATAATCAGATAAAGAAACAACAAATAAATTCTTCTGAGAGAAAGAATTTGATAGCAACCAATTCATCAATTATTAGGACAAAAGTTTCAAAAGTACTTGGATCAAAAGTAATTGCACAAGTGAGTATCAGTAACAGGTGTTTATTTCAACTCATCATGATGAAGCTAAAGTCATGATATTTCTTAGAATTTAGGAGACTCTACCAAAGTCAGCTAGGATTACTAGAGAGAACATCTTTTGGAGCCATGAATATATGAATTGCATTGACATCTATGAATACTTGAAGAATTGTATTAACTGGATTAAATCATCTGCAAAGTTATCACATGAGATAAGCATTCCCTTCAAAAGGAAATTCACAATGCTGGTTTTTATGAGATTCTTTGCATGAGACTCTAGCATGTCTGAGTAAAAATGGAGTCACCCTAATAAAAAAAAGAGCATATGTTCCATTTTCTGACCTCAGATTAACTCAAAATGTTTACAAAAAGATTAATATAAAAATTATTAACATATTTATTAATAATATGAATATAAACGATCAGTATTTCTTAACATTGTTATATCATTCTACTCTCAGCCTCCAATATGACAAATTTCACTTTTCTCATGTTTACTAAACTTTTTAAAAGAATAAAGTGTTCAAAGTCAACTAAACAAGATATTTTGTAAACTAGGAATAGTGTTCAACTTTCTACTCTATTTATATTATCAAAACTTTCTTTATCTGAGAAAGTCATTGTTATTTTTGCTATATCTCTCTGTGTAGTAGCAATCATAGCACAGTTCTCTGTGTTACATTTAGCAAACGGGTTTGCTAAGCAATGCCTATGTTCATCATATGTTCTCTATTTATACTTGTCTATCTCATTTGCATACGATACTACACCTCCCTGAATTGGAGATGTCATATACCCTTATTTTTTCTTTTACTATTCCTGATTATTCTTGTACTGTGCTGTCCTTCCTCATGTCTTTCTTCTTTTCTCTTTAATGGTGATCTTGGTCTCTCTTCATTTTCTTCTTCACTCTTGTTTATTCTAATTTTCTTCCACTTCCTGCACTGTTCCGTTTTTGTGACTGTCTCTTGTTTTTGATCTTCCATTTCTACATCATCCAATTTGTTTCTGCTTCTGAATTGATCCGCATGTGCTATTATATTTTGTCCCTTTTTCTACAGTATAGCTGTGTTGTGTCCTTTTTGTATCAGGAAATTTGCTTCTTCTGGATCAGCCTCTTTATTCTTTCTATACCATACTTTTTCTTTCATTGAAAAGGACATAGTTATAGGAGCTCTGATTTGTTTTCCCATTATGCTGAAGGGCTCAGTTTTCTTCCTGCATGCATACAATCGCTAGTGCTTCTTTTTCAATATTCGAGTAGTTAATCTCTGCTGATGCTAACCTTCTTGATATGTACATGATTAGGCGTTCTTCTTGTGATAAAATAGCAGCAATCACCTTTTCACTCACATCTGTGGTTAACGTTACTTCTTTTTGAGGATCAAAAACTTATTATTGGTTTGCTCCTCAGTATTTTCTTTACTGTTTCAAAAGTGGTAATTTGCTTTTGTGTCCAGTTAAATTCATTGTTTTTTTGAGTAATTTTGCAAATGGCTCTATTATGTCACTGTATCTTGGTATGTATTTACTATAAAAATTTATTAGCCCCAAAAAGGATTCTAATTCCTTTTTATTCATTGGAACAGCTATTTCTGTTATTTTCTTTGTTAGTCTATCATTGGGTGATATGCCTTCTTTTGATATTTGATATCCTAAATATGACATCATCTTACAGTCAAAATTACATTTGTCTTTGTTTACAGTCATGCCTGCCTTTTTTAATCTCACTAAAATTTACTCTGTTTTATATTTTAATTCTTTTTTAGTTCTTGCCCCTACATATCTTGCACATATCATCCTGGTATATTATTATATATTTTTACTTTTCCTAATAAGACTTTTTTAATTACTTTTCAAAAAATATGGCTCAAAATCTTTATCCTAAATGGTAAATGAGTCCATATTAGTAAGCTTATAGGGGTGTTTATCATGGTGATTTTCTTGAATTTCTCATCAATTTTTATGAGTTTGTATGCTGCCTTGAGATCAATTTTTGCAAAGTGCTCCAGTTTTGTTAACTTGTGGCTTGCAGTTTCAATATTTGGCAAAGGAAAAGAGTCTGAATATATCTGGTAATTTACCCCTATCTTGTAATCACCACAAATCCTTAAATCTCTGTCAGGTTTCTTTATCACTACTATCGGTGATGCCCAATTGCTACTACTTTGAATTACTCTTTCTAGTATGCCTTGGTGTATCATTTTGTTTAATTTGGCTACCACCAAAATTAGGATATGAACTGGAACTTTTCTTGACTCTATATATTTTGGGTGATAATTTTCTTTTAGTTGAATGTTTGCTTTATAGCCTTTCAATAATCCTATTTCATTTTCTTCTGCTTCCATGGAATTGATTAGTCTAGTTGTATCTACTTTTAATACATCAATTCCTAGTAATCTGTGATCTTTTTCGCATTCTACAACTATAATGGGAATTACTTCAAAATGCTTGTCAGTTTCAAAATTGCCTTGAAATGTACCAATTAATTTTATAGTCATTTCATCAAATTGCTTTAATTGGATGTTGCTTTTTTTTAATTTAGGTCATCCTAATTTTATCCAAAAATTTTTTGGTATCAATGTGACTTCACTGCCTGTATCAACTTGCATGCTAAATATTGATAAAATGATCTTTCTTTTTGCAATTTGAGCATGTTTTTCCTAGAGCTGGACATTTGTACTTGTCTCTCTCATGATTTTTTCCACAATATCTACATTTAATTATGGATTTGGTTGTGCTTATTGTGTACATCTTGAATTCTTCTTTTGGTTGATTAAATCTAATCAATTCTAATTGTTGTAAAAACTAAACGCTAACTTCTAAACTCATGTTACTACTCTGTAGACATTCCAGTATTTTTCATTTCTGGTTTTGGTCTTGCAAGCCTTCAATTATTCCGAGAAGGATTAATTTGTCTTCTATAGTCATTTTTCGAGCTCCTAACTTTTCAAATTCTCAATACTTTGCTTGTTCTTTCAATCTATGTAAGTATTGTATAATGTACTCATTGGGTGCTTGTCTCCAAAAACTTGGTTCTTGCAACAATGATCAATCTTTTCTTTGGTCATATGTTCTTTTTTATAATTTTAACACTTTTTTCAAATGTCGTTTCTTCTAATTCACTCATGTAACACATTGTCAAAATTTTCTTCACAGGTTTGCACCCAGCAGTAGCAAGAAATAAATCCATTATCTTGTTCTCTCCTCTGTCGGTCTTTGTGTCTCTTAATTTTTTTACTCTTTCAAATGCAGCAAAAGTTCTTATCTATGTTTCTATGTCCAGTGAATTTAAGGATCCTATCAATGACAACATAGTTATGTTTGCTATATCACTGTGTAGTAGCAGTCGTAGTACAGTTTTCTGTGTTATATTAAGCAAACAGGTCTGCTAAGCAATTCCTATGTTCACTAGTTGTTCTCAATTTATAATTGTCTATCTCATTTGCATACAATACTACAGTTGTTTAAGATGTAGCTTCAGTTTAGCTTTATTTCATTAGATTTTTCTTAATTATTATCATTAAAAGTTTAACATTTTAAAGATTCTTATTTGCATTGGGATTAGGCATCAAATAAAATGATTAATTATGAAAACAATTATTTTTGTTATTCATTAATTTAATTTATTTAAGTAAAAATGCTATTAAGAATATGCTTCAAAATGATAGATTTATGGTAGATTTTTAAAATTATCTCAATAACAATGAATGTGCCCTTAAAGAGGCTATATCTTTGTTTCCTGATAGAAATTATACAGTGCCTCATTCTAACAAGTTTGGTTGTCATGACTACTGGCAGCTCTGTAATAGTGTTAAATAAGAGTACATCTTTATTCCCCCTCTCTTCACTCAATTTGAGTTGTTGACATCTACATATAAAGCAGAATGTTTTCTTTATAAATTCTCTTCAAGTTCTACTCTTGACTCATTTAGAGTATCTTTGCCTTATTTTTCACTGAGAACAGTGTCTCTATTGAGTGATATGCATCTAACGCCATCCATGGCTTCTATCATCTCTAAACTGAATCCCCACAAAGCATGTGGACTTGATGTATCCTTGCAGCAGTCGTTAAGAAATGTGTTCCTGAAGTGACTCCTGTTCTCACTAATCTCTATAATAAATGCCTTACTAATTGTTGCTTTCTTGCTTATTGGGAATCCTCTTCTGTAGTTCCAGAACTCGGGCAAATTGTCTAAACCTATCATCCTATTAGTTTTCTACCTCGTTTTGGCAAAGTATTTGAGGCTCTAATTAACACTGAATTGGTGAAGTATCTCTTAAGTATGTCTTATTTCAGATAAGCAATATAGTTTTCTCTTCTCTAGGTCACTGCTGATGTATTAACAATTACTATTGAAAGATTCTATCAAGTTTTGATAAAAATGGTGAAGCTTGGTCTGTTGCCTTGCATATCTTGAAGGCATTTGACAGGCATATTGATCTTTACAAATTGAAAGGTTATGGTATTTCTGGATGAATTTTTGAACTGATTCAGTCTTTCTTGTCAAATCACAAAATGAAAATTGCCTTGAATAGCCATTCTTCTAGATCTTTTTGCCTTAATACAGGCATCCCCCAGAACTATTCTTGGACCTACATTATTCCTAATGGCATCAGTTCTCAACTCGGTATCTATACTGATGACACAACTAATTACTCCTGACTTAATAGTAAGTCTAATCAGTTCAATAAGCTCAAATTGGCAGCATAAAACCTTTAGTTAACTGGTGCAAGGAATGACTTGTTAATTTCAATACCTCAAAAATGAAACCACTATCTTTTAATTATCTGCTAGAACCGCTTTTTGCCTCCCATCAGCATGGCTGATGCTAACCTCCAGGAGAATGACTCATTGAACCTTCTTGGACTAACATTTTCCACTGACATGAATCAATTGTAATGTCTGTTGCTAGAAACATTGGTCACTTGCATTATAAGTTTTATTATCTTGCATATTTATAAGTCTATCATTCTTCCTTGCTTTGAATATTGCTGCCATATCTGATCAGGTGCTCCTGCTATATATTTAGAGATTCTTGATAAAATACAAAAAAAATCTGCAATGTTATTAGTTCTGACCTGGCATCTTGATTTCAGCCCCTTTCTCACTGCCATAATGTAGCCTTCCTGTGCATTTTCTATAAATATTTTCATGGTAATTATTCTGATGAACTTTCCTTTAGGGTACCTAAACTTTATGAATTTAAGCACAGTACTAGATTGGCAGTAAGGTTTCATAATTTTATTATAGAAATATCTAGATGTAACCATAAGTTCTATGCTAATAGTTTCTTCTATCACACTTTTCACTTGTGGAACTCCCTTCCAGCTTCTTTCTTCCCAGTCAACTTTTACCTTCAAAAATTTAAATGCAATGTCAATTGTTATTTTGTTTTCTTAATTCCTGTTCTTTTATTGTTCTCTCTCCTTAATAGTGTTTTTTCTCTAACACTCAGTAACCTCTTGCATCTTAGTGGCTTTATTGCCTTGCTTGTGGTGAAATGATTAAAAAATGTAAATTAATTAGAAATATATCATTTTAGATATAAAATTTTATAACATGTAATATTTGGTATAAAAATTTTGGTGAATAAAAAAAATACAAACAAAATTAATAAAATATTTAATACCTTGACCTGTCAATTTCAGGTGGTGGCTGTTATTTTTATGAGCCAAATATCTCGGGAAGCACATTAGAACAACAACTAAAAGAATCTGCTGCTAATCCCATCTTTTGTTGCAATAAATGATTTAGTTAACCATTTACAGAAATTTCAAACAATCACAATCAAGATTTGGGAAAGGAAGAATGGTTAAAGTATGAATATCTGCTCTTTATAATCTTAAATTTGTTAGCTAAGTTAAAAAAGTTTAATTTTTTTGTTCATTTCTAAAAGTAGTTATTTGATATTTTGTTGAAATTATAATTTACTAAAATATCTACTTGCTTCAATTTTTTTAAACCATGCAAAAACAAAGATTTTTAAAAAATTTCATAACAATATGTGTCTATATTTCTGAGATGAGGCATTGTAATTATTTACACTGTTTGGATTGTTACCCTCATCTTTGTTGCCATATTCACAATGTTTCAGCCATTGTATGCTTCATGGTGATTGGAATTTCGAACTAGAACCTTTATTTCATCCACAGGGGTAGATTGTTCTAGTTCCACATACCATTCCTCTTCTGGATGTTTCAGTTTTCTCCCTTTAACTCAACTCTCCAAGTTTTTGTTCACTCATGCAGTAGCCAGTTATTGAACTCACAACACTTTAGGCCAAGTCACTGGATCCAACCAACACTTATCCACTGGGCCATGTGCCCTTGAGGAAGCACATTAGAATGATGGCATAAAGAATCTGCTACTTGAGGACACATGGCCCAGTGGATAAAAGTATCTGTTGGATCCAGTAAGTTGTGTGTTAAATACCTGGCTACTGCAGTGGTGAACAAAAACTTGTAAAGTTAAAGGGAGATAACTGAGACATCTGGAAGAGGCATGGCACATGGAACTAGATGAATCTGACCTGGTTGATGAAATAAAGGGTTAAGTTCAAAATTCCAATCACTATGGCTGAAACATTGTGAATATGGCAATAAAGATGAATACAACAGTCTGAACAATGTAAATAGTAGTGTAAATTGCCTAGCAGTTTTGTGTAACTGATTGAGTTTTCCTAAATCCAGAACTGTAATGAAGTGAAAAAAAAAAAAAAAAAAAAAAAAAAAAAAAAAAGAATGTTGGAAATTGCTAATACACATATAATCTAATCTTAAACAATTAACAACTTTCTAATACTGATAAAACAAGGATATTTGCAAAATAACAGTTTAAAATTTGCATAAATATTTTATAGTGGGTATATCCAGTGAAATACTACCATAATAGTTAAACATCATGGCCATTTATTTAAACCACTTGTACAAGTGATGAATATCTAAAAAATTTTCAAAGAAAATTAATCAGCAGTTTTCTGAAGTTTTAAAAATAAGTAGTTTTATTATTCCATACATTTTCAGACTTTTGTCTTTATTTCAACTGATACATTCTTCATCCTTTCTCAAGTTAAAATGAAAAAGAAAAAGTAGAAAACAAAATAAAAAGATCAGATACAACAAACATTTTTTAGATTTTCACAAGAGAATCAGCTGAAACATAGTGTTAAAAACAACAAAAATAAAAACAGCTGAAAAATATATAGAACAAGTGGATCACTAGATTTTTTTTCCAATTATATTAACCCTTTAAAACATTTGACTATATTAAGTTTTTAAAAATAATCTATGTAGTGATTACAAAACAATATTCAAGAATTATTCAATCTATCTTTTTTTGTTAAACTTGATTTCAGTTAATACATCTTACAATCATCCACAGGTGTATGTTGCCTAAGACAAATCGTTAACAGAATTACTTAACCAATATTTTTTTAACTTACATCTTCAAACATTATAATAATTCAGTGATCAAAGCAAGAGAAATTCATTCTACAGACATTGGCTGAAACAGAGATAAACAGTACAAAGCTGAAGGTAAAAGGTTGAATAATTGATGGGATAATGGCATGACTACATCTCTGAAATTCACATGACTATGAAAAATAGATGCATGAAGACAGAAATGTATTAATAGAGATATAAATATTGCTGACAGGTGTGTTTTAATTAAAGTATATTTAGTAGATTGATTAAAGACATATTTTAGTCTTGTTCAATCAAATGCATGATCAAAATTGGATATTTAGAAAATATCCATTGTGAAAATTTATCAAGATATATATCTGTTCTAAATGACACCAGAGTATAAGCAATCATAATTAGTTGTATTAATATTATTCATTATACAAGCAAAGAGAATACTTGAATTCAGCTCAAAGTAAGTTACATAACTTCAAGAAGGTGATCCTGCAATGAAATCACTTAATTGGACAATTTGTATCTCATTATGAGGTCAGTGAACATCTATGTTTATACAATTAGGAACAGAATTGAAGTTATAGCACAGGAAAGGAATTTAGTTTTACAATATGAAATCTCATATTACAAACGTGAAAATACACTCAAATAATTTTTTATTTGGAAGTTAATATCAAAATATCCTCAGATATATCAACATACATTTTTAAACCAAAGAAAATCTCAGTGTATCATTTTTTTTACTTGTAAAGGTTACAAAAACTAAATGTGTTTGATTTGGATTTCAGTTTCATCCTATATTACTGTATTTGAAATAACATTTTTCCCAGCACAATCTGGAACTTATCCAAAATAAATATCAAATATTTCAGATAAAATCAATAACAAAAAGAAACTTCCTTTAACAAGTCTTGTACTTGTAGTCAGCAATACCTTAATAGTTCTAACGTGGTACACAATGCAAATGAAAAACCTGGATTACATAATAATTTCTATGCTTTATTGCTGGTTAACTGGAAGTTATCTGGGTTTGGATCATAAATTGCCAAGAGGAGTCACAGCATGTGTTTGAGAGAAAAAAATTTATGATGTTGAAAGACCTAAAACCCCTAATGAACCTCAGCTAGAAACATCACTGATAATGTGTATCAAAGCATCAAATAGTTGTATTTTATGATATTAAAGTGAAAAACATTTATGTACATTGTCCAATGAGTTAATATAATTTCATCTCATTCTCAAAAAAGAAAAATCTCCAAAAATTTAAATTTAATATTTTCAATAAGCAAAATACTTTGGTGTATTTCAAACTGAATTTAAATTGATTGGAATCTTTTTTTTTTCTCACCTTATCAGTAAAATATATAATTAGCATATTGACAGATCTGTCAACACAACATAATTTTTTTTTTATTAAAAACTTTCAAAAATATATATTTTTTCTGAAATGTTATTTGAGAAAAATTAGCTACTTTAAAGTTTAATTAATCTGAATTCAAACAAATATTACTTACTTTTAGTTCTACTTTATTGCAGAAAAACATCTTTAACATGGAGGGGGTGTTTTTGACATGTAGAGTGATTTATTGACAGCCTGATGTTTGGGAAATTTAAGTAGGGTGGGGCAGAACTGGAAAAAAAAATTACATGATGAATACAACATGAATGCCTTTTTTATATAATAATAATAATAATTGCTTTGGCCAGCATCAAAATATCTATATAACAAAATAGAGACCATAATCTTCCATCATAATTTGTACAGCATTTGTGTTTGTACTTGAGTTTTGCATACCAGATAAAATAAAATAACAAGCTCAATAATAATAATAATAATAATAATAATAATAATAAAACTAAAGCAAAATCATGAAAAAAGGAGCATCAAAAATTGACAACATGATGGTGGAAGTGATAAATATTCATTGTATAACTACATTAGGATTTAAATCCCAAGTAGGCTGTAGAATTTGAGAAAAGAAAAACTATCATTCAGAAAGATAGTGATAAATGCATTGTTTAAGTATTGTTGAAAATTTGTTGATTCTGGTTGTTTCAATCACTCTTTATTCAAAATATTTAATTTGTATACATTCCCAATATTACTTGAATTGTTTATAACCATGATTTATTATAAGAACTAAAATTTGTATGACAAAAGTTAGCTTTATGCCTGCATATGAACAAGGAAATTGAAATCTGAAATATTATCAGCTTAATATTAATAAAATTATTAATGATAAAATATTCTTACTAGGCTATTGTGCAATTTAACTTTTACAGTGATTTTAAAAAGTCATTAACAGTTTATAGCAACATATCTAGAATTATCAGTTGCTTAAACATTTTTGTTTTCATAGTTGTAACTTCTGAACATTTTAAAATAGGTAAACAAATAGAACAAAAATCCTTAATAAAATTGTGAAGCTAAGATAATGGACTGGATAGTAGAAGAAACAGTAGAAGATAGAATGAATTTATCAATTTTTCTCATGATAATAATACAACTTCATGTTACCAACTTTGTAACTCCATATTGTTTTTACATCACATGACTTTCAAACTTTTTCTACAGTCTATTTTATCTTTATGGTTCTGTTTTTGCTTTTTTTTAATCATTTCACCCCAATCAAGGCAATAAAGTTGCAGGGGGTTACTGAGTGTGAAAGAATATATGAAAAAGAAAAACATTATCAAAAAGTGAGAACAATAATAGAACAGGAATTAAAAAGACAATAAATAATTGACATTGCATTTAAATTTTTGAAGATCAAACTTGATTGGAAAGCAAGAATTGGAAAGAGTTCCACAAGCAAAAAGTGTTAAAAAAGAATTTATGGTTAAATCTAGCCATTTCAACTGTAAAATGATGAGAATTTGCCACCAGTTTAGTATTACACATAAAATTCATAAAGTCTAGGTACCATAGAAGAAAGTTGATCAGAACAATTAACATGGAATTCTTTATAGAAAAAAAGGTGCAGGAGAAGCAACAACAAGACCAATGACATTGCAGATTCTTCTTTGGATTTTATCAAGGATCTCTAATTATATAGCAGGATCACCAGACCATATGTGGCAGCAATATTCTAAGCATAGATAAATGAGAGATAAATGCCAGATAGATTTGGACAGTGAACCAACTTTCTTTGCAGCAGACCTAGCAACTGATTCAATTTAATCTTTTCACTTCATGTCAGCAGATAATGTTAGCCTGAGAAAGTGCAAGGAGTCATTCCCCTGGAGGTTAGCATCAGCCATAGTGATGGAAGGCAGAAAGAGATCTTTCAGATGATTAATAGAGAGCAGTTTAGTTTTGGAGGTGTTAAAATTAACAAGCAAACAACAGAATGTAGGTCACTTTTTAGATCAGTTGCCAATAAGACCTAATCAAAGTGATTAGACTTACTATTAGGACAGGAATAAATAGTTGTCTCATCAGCATAGATACCAAGTTGAGAACTGATGACATCAGGAAGGTTGCTGATGAAAAGCGGGAACAACATAAGTTCAAGGACAGAGCCCTACAAAAAGATCAAAAGAGTGATCATTCAAGACAACTTTCATTTCGCAATTAGATAAAAGAGAATGAATCTATTCAAAAATTCATCTACAAATACTATAACCTTTCAACATGTGAAGAAGACTGGTAAATGTTAAATGCCTTCAAGATATCCAAAGCACCAGCTTATCTAAAGCTTGATAGACTCTTTTAATAATAATTGTTAATACATCAGCAGTTGACTTTAGAGAAGAGAAAATCATATTGCTTATCTGAAAGACAACTCTTAACCAGAATTGATTAAAGCCTCAAGTACTTTACTAAAAAAGGTTAATAGGCCAATAGAAGGAACAGATGGTTCACATAAGTTCTAAAAGACTAAAACTACAGAAGAGGATTTCTAACAAGCAGGAAAGCAACATGTATCTAGGCATTTATTGTAGAGTTTAGAAAGAACAGAAGTTAGTTCCAGAGCATATTTCTTAAGGACAATTGTTAGGATAGCATCAAGATCACATGCTTTGAGAGAATTCAGTTTGTAGATGATAGCAGAAGCTATGGACAGAGTTATATGCATTTCACTCAATAGAAACTCAATTCTAAGTGGAAAGTCAGCTAAAGATACACCAGCTCAAGAATAGAATTTGAAAAGAATTTTTGAGCAAAACATTTTGCTTTATCAATAGAAGATTGCAAACTGCACTTGCTGCTCTTGTATATAGTCTAGAATGTAAGTCAAAATCTGGTGTTCATTACTTAACCCTATTTTATTTCTCCTTTGATATCTATTTTCTATATCTCTTTACAAGCTGCTGCTTTCAGTAAATTATTTTGAAGATGTATTTATTCTGATAGAGTGCCTCATGGTTGCATTTTTCTTTTGAAAATTTTAACACTGACCCTTCAAAGATCAACTTTTATATGGTGTTTTGCTTGGACAATGTGATCTCATTGAATAGCTAAAATAAATTTAGACCATGTATTTTCAATCTACAAAATACTTTTTTTTTTTACAATAGAAGCATGTCTCAAAGAGATAATCATTTTTTCATATTACTACTGATTACATATACACCTATTCTACATATAGCTACATAAAGCTAAGAGAGATAAAAATAATGTTTCTTTAGAAGCCAAAATTATATTTATTTTATATAACCACACTTATATTTTTCTTCTAACTTACTAATGAATTTTAAGAAGGCAGATATAAATACTTTCTATACCAATACAAATAAAAAAAAAACTTTATCAACAGCAATTAACAGGTGGAGTAAACTGTTTTCCACATTTTAGATGGGGGAAGATTCAAACCTTGTTGCTTCATCTTCCTCATTGCACTAAGAAAGGTGAGGTTGGTGCCCATGTGACAGTAATCATAGGGACTGGGTAATTTTGCCCATATACATATGTATGCACATGGACTCCCCACATAAAAAAAAACAAAAACTTGACCTTGTGTTCCATCCTGCCTTAGTGAGGAGGCCAGATAAACATACACTTACCTGGCACATGCTGGGGAAGCTGAAATTAATATCAGTTCAAGCGCAGGGAGCCATCCTGTCAGGAAGTACCTCTCTTTTGGAAGTGAACTGGCATCATTACACAGCACTTAAAAGTGCTGAGGGGGCATGAGCAATTTTTGTATGGCTTTTCCAAGATCCCACATTAAACTCTGAGTTGCATGTTTTCTTTGTACATGAGCACATGGATAAATATCCATTATGTGTTAGCAGTATGAGCCATTTTGTTCTATTGATTTATGGTTGGAATTTATAAAAGATGACAACTTGATATATAGATAAAATATTCTCAGCTGAAATACTGTCAATATTTCCATAAATTATTCAGACTAGCATCCCCATCTTCGTTGCGTTTAGTTAACATTTTGGCTAATGAGTTCTTTAAATTTCATTTTATATATATTGTACCTGGTAATGATTGAGTGCCATACAGTTATTCAAAGGAGCATTGAAAAGTTCTCAACCTGACCAACTTCCCAATATCTAAGCATTATTTGTCACTGTAGGTAGAATATTGTAAATATTTTGGAATTTCCAAATGTTGTACTCAAAGTTCCTGAAGAAGAAAACTCAAAAAGAAATCCACAAGTTTATGATGCAAACATTGTGTGACAAATGTCCATAAACTTCATAAAAAAATGTTATCCCAACTTCGAACATGTAGATTTTGAAATTAAAGATACATCACACACCGAGAGGCCTTCTATAGTGTCAACTGAAATTGTTGATTATATTCAAGACCTAATTTTGGCCGATTGCCAAATTGCAGCCAAAAGAATTACTGAGACACTAGAAATATCCAAGGAATGCATTGGGTTTATAATTCATGAAGAGTTGTGTATGCATAATCTGTCAGCCAAATGGGCACCAAAATGTTTGAATGACAAGCAGAAATGATATCAAGTTGACAAGTTGATTTTATAGCATCTTCAGTTATCTAATGATCATTTTTTGGAATGACTTGTCACTGTTGATAAAACATGGTTACATCACTTTATCCTAGAGTGGTCAAACTCAGGTTCTACACAACTAAAGAAATTCAAGACCCAAAAGCCATCAAGATGGTAATGGCCAAAGTTTATTTTGGATAAGAAAGGTATTTTGATGAGTGACTCTTCAGAAAGGTCAAATAGTTCATTTGAAAATGTTAAGAATAAAAGTTTATAAGAAAAATATACTTGCAATAGTCATAATTTAATTAACAAACAAGAAAACTGAAATGTCTAACCTCTTATACTTCATCTATAGAAGATTGTATGGATTCTGCATTATACAAATATATTTAATATTTCTTGTCTAATTGTGGTTCTGAAAAATGTGTTTAATAGCTTTTCTGAATTATCTTTCTTCTCAAATTTGATTAAGAAATATTTATATTCATCAGAGTAAAATGAGAATGAAGATTTAACAGCTATGTTTAAACATACAAGCATCAGAAAAAGAAATATTTTTAATTTAACAATGGTACAAGGTAATGGTGCATTGGTGATTATTTTTATAAAGTTACAAATCAACCAATTTACAACAAAGTAGTTACCAACATTGTGCTGAAAATGGGTGTTTGGTCTTTTGGTAATTAGTCATAAAAAAATATTACTTCTAATGGCCAGGGTGAAGGTAAAGAAAATAACATCTTCAAGATTACAGGTAGAATAAAAAATGGAAGAAAACATCTTTAAACATTGCTTTACATTTAATGTCACTGTTGTAAGAAGGTTAAAACATCATATGATAGAATGTATGGGAATAAATAAAAGCTTCTGTTTTTGCATACATTTTACTAAAGAAACAGTACCATTCAACAAATGCAGAACTAAAGTATTCTTCAGAAAAAAGTTCAATGGTGCAAGATTTGCTTTCTAGCAAAAAAAATAAACTCCTTCAATATTTAAAGAAGAATGAAAAATAGCCACTCTTTTTTTTCATTTTTTTCTCATTTTAAAATAATATGCAAGTAAAAAATTAAAAACTAAACAAAGTACAAAACAAGTACATTATGCAAAAAGAAAACTATGGTTATAAAATTCTATAAAACTTAATATACAGGGAATGTGTGATTATGATATTCTTTGATATGGATTTCTACATTCTTACATTAAAAAATGACAATTCTAAAGATATGAAAAATAATGTGCATCTGTCAAATTTCAAAACGTAGTTAATGAGAGAATTTGAAATGTAGCAATCAATATAAGCAATCTATCTTTATAACAAAAAAAAAAAAAAAGACTTTTCATACATATTCATTAAAAAAAGAAAAATCAGTTACCATATTTTAACTCAGTAAAAAGAGAGAAATCATTTTTGAGTCCATTCCGAATGTTCTGGATACAAAACTAACAGATTGTCTCTCATTTAATTCCTGCATTTTCTATATTACTCATCATGCACATTCACTGAAAATACAGTAATTAGAAAAAAAGACAGGTCTTGATTTTTTTGTGAAGTATTTTTTGAGGAAAATACAAATTTTCTGTTATGATTTATTCATATTAAATTGTGAAATTCTCTTTAGTGTGTTCATTATTCATCTTAAAAATTCAGTTACCTTTTCTCTTCTAAATTGAATCTTGTAATGATTTCATTAGATAAAACCACCTTACTGATTATGGTTATATGCTAAATGTATATATACAAAACAGCTGACTCTAAACAGCTTTTCCCCTTACTTCTGACCTGTAGCTCTTTATTCATAGTTATGGAATAGTTCATATAGTTATTTACTCCACAACATCCACCTTTTCAAGGTTAATACTTTTTATAGATACTTTATTTTTTATTTGTATTAGTACCTCCCCCTCCTTTTTTATGAATGTAGTTGATTTTATAGTATTCCTGTCGCAGATCCACTTCCAGTTCTTCAGTATGCTTTCTTTTTCTGGAACTTTTCCTTATAGGTTCCACAACTTGTTGTTGTGCAGGCACATTGAAAACATCATATAGCATTTTTATCAGTTCTTCCACTGTTTCAGGTCTTTCATCAATGAACCTTTTTTTCCAGCTGATTATGATGCCTTTTATGTTCAAATCTTTTACCATGTAAATCAACTTCCCAATTCTTGCTGATATTATGCCATCTTCCCATATTTCTTTGCCATCCTTATATGCTTTAAAGAACACTTTATCGCCAACTTTGAAACTTTTAGTGTTGATTTTGCTATCTGTTTATGTTTTTCAATTTGGTAATAACTTGTCAAACATTGATTTTATTTTCGAGCAAACATTAATTCCACCATCGCTTGATGGTGTAAACTCTCAGAAAATTCTGAAGTGCTTCCTCATTTACTTTCTCAAGACTTGCTTTCTTGAACACTCTTTTGAATGTTCCCACAAACTGTTCCACTTGTCTGTTTGACCATGGTGATATGGTGGGGTCATAATATGCTCAATGATCTTACAAAAGTCTTTGAATTCTTTGCCTGTGAATTGTGTTCGATTATCAGAGACTATGGTATATGGCATGCCATATCTCGCAAACAGTTCATGCAAGAAACTCACTGTCACTGATGATGTTGGATTTTTGCACTTATAAGTTTCTGGCTATTTAGTGAAAATATCAACTACCACAAGATAATGTGATCCATTCCTAGGACCTGCAAAATCTATATGCAGTCTTGATGATGGTGTGTCTGCCTTAGGCCAAGGTTCTATCTTAGTTGTATATTACTTTCTTTAAACCATATATTAAAGGCCTGTGGTCTGTTTGCAACCTAAAATTTCTTCCATGAATAAATTTATGAAATTTCTTCACAGCAAATATAAATAGTCACAATGACTTGTCATTTCATATTAGCACAACCCAACCATTAATGACTTTGAAATAGTTTCACTTAATCAATTTCACATACAAGTCTTGGGTCAACACATGGTATGGTTTTGCAGGCACTTTCCAAAGGTGCTGCATGCTGAAAAAAAGGTTGATAACATAAGGAAGTCATTTCTCTGACAAATCAACCATGGTGAGATTTAAACACAGATCTCATGGTCAGAAAGCAAATATTCTAACCATTCAGCTACGCATGCATCATATTAAGTGTGAATTTGTAAACAATGACTACTACTGTTAATACTGCAAAACTCTTCTTTGAATTGAGCACTGTCAGTCATTAGCGTGTTTATTCAAAGAATATGTACATAAAAATTTGCCTTCCTCTCTACCAGGTGCTGAATAGCTCAGGGGTAAAATCTCCAACTGATTTGGCATCAGTTGGATTTTGATCCCTATTTGAAGCAATCAGATGCCTAACCACACTGATGAGCTGTGATACAGTGAAACAGTCTGTCTGTGGATGACAATATATATATATATATATGTGTATGTGTGTGTATGTATGTATGTATGTATGTACACACACACATTAATAGATGAATATGTACATTGATATAACCCAAAGAGTAGAAACAAGCCTCTAAACTGATCTGTAAGGTAAAAGATCAATAATGTACTTTTTATTTCTGTTGCACCATTTCTTTTAAGATAATTGTTAATAATATTCATCAATAATTATAAAGTTTTTAAACATCAGATAAAATTATACCAAACAAGATTTTGCCATTCAATAATATAAAGAAATTGCAACAAAATTGCTATTTCCACCAAAAATAATCAATAACATAAGCATAGAAAATAAAAAAATTGAGAATTGGGTGGGGGGTATATTTTTTCATTGTCAGTTGTCATGAGGTTTTGAACATTGTTCACCACCTGTCTTCAACCTTACCTAAGTATATTATACTCTGTCAACTGCTCTTACATGCATATAATATCTTTAGATACATCAAGTAAAGGTTATTCTTTATACATATGTACTGAATCATTAATTTATTTTTGTTCATTAAAAGATAAAAAAAAAATCATAATTCATAAAATGATAATTGCTGTCTCCTTCTCCTGCATTTATTAAACCAACATGTCTAAATATAATAACTGATTGCTACAAAATATTCCATACATGGTTATGCTCCAAAAGAAAGGATTCTTAAAAGTATTTTTAACAATAATATATATTTTTACATATTAGTATAATAGCAATAAATATGAAATAAAATGTTTATAGTACATTGGAAAAACTGTTTCATTTTTGAATAGACTTGCATTACAGTAAATATCAGATGTAGTTCCATTTAATATTTCAATCTTGAAATCAGAAATAGAACTTGCCCCTTAGATTCTTCATTGTACCTAAATGAATAAATATATTTTGATCTTAACCCAAATGTTATAATAAAGATTTTTTCGCTAAAAAAAACAAAAAACAAAAACTATTTCTTTTTAATATATTTGTATTTTTTTTCTTGTGTTTTCCTCTGATAAGTTAAAAATACATCTGGCAGAATAAAGCTACCTGGCAAAGATTCTAAAAGTAGTGAAGGTTATTTTTATCTAGGCAATGCCAGGTAATCCTGCAAATAATGATATACAAACTCAATTAGTATTATCCAATTATCTCATATATAATCCTGATGTTCCTGTAATTATGTCTTTTTTCATAATCATTGAGTTCATAATGAACTCTGGTTGATAGTTCATATGTCAAAATTAATTATATATATATATATATATCACATATATAAGAAAGAACTGTATAAAGTATAAACATTACAATTATGAATCATGAATTTGACAATGTATATACAAATGCCCACAAAGAACTATAATATACTTGGCATGCTTTGATAGGCATATAAATTACAAATTTCCAGTGTTCAGACTTGAGTAAAGCTCAGATTTTTTATTAGCTATTTTGCAATGACTAAAATACAGTAACCAATCAGTGCAGTGTAACAAAATCATTTAAGACATTGTTTTAGATAGAACCAGTTTTTATTAGCATTTATTACTGCTTGAAAAACTAAACTTTTGTCATCTCACAAAAACAAGACATTTTTGTCATCAGGAGATTATTTAATTTTACTTCAATAATTTAGAGCATTATATATATATATATATATATATATATATATATATATATATATATGTATACACACACACAAAATGTCATTTGTAGTTCTTAGATGAAGTACTTGCATTATTCCGTGAATTACTAAGATTAGTATCTGCATCATTGTTATTTTAATTATTTTAGTTCAGCTACTATGCACTTTAAATTTTTTATCTAATTATATACAAGGAACTTTGACCAGAATCTTGTTCATTTGTAGGTTTCTTGGTGATATTTTTCACTTTTACTACCAGAGCTAAGTGACAAGGATTCATGTTGCAATGATATTTAAAAAAAAAATTAGATCATACAAGATGGAAATTTTTGAGGATTACTGAAAAAAAAAAAAATGAAATTGATTTTGCAGACTTCTCTCCAAGGAAAGCCTTCCAAACCAATTATTAATACTATGTATAATGTTTTAATTTTATCATGCTGCTAAGTACTGGTTTCCATACAGTACTAATCTCCATGCTTAGTTGGCTTGTACTATTTTTTTGACAAAAATGTCAGGTTTACTTCAGCTACTACTATTTAAAAATTTCAGATATAAGATCAAGATTTCCATGTTAAATCTTTTTTAAATAAATTTCCATGTTAAATCTTTTTTAAATAAAAACATTGCAGAAATTTTGCTGCTATTTTTTTTAAGAAACCAATCTTTTTGATTGGTTTCTTAAAAAAAAATAACAGCAAAATTTCTGCAATGTTTTTATTTGCTATATATTACAAAAGATTCACTTCTAAATATACAATTTTTATATTCCATCTCCTTATCCAGACAAATAATGGTGAAATTTACATTTGAAAATGGCAAAGTTAATGAAAAAGCAATATTTTCAATTTGTGTATGCAGAATCTTAATGCTGCTGGTATTTGAGAAAAAAACAGCAAAAACATGACAAACAGGAATTCACCAATATGTAATTGCCTCCCACAAAGTCGATACTGAGAACTGGCTGTAATTGACCGGATGATTGCAGCTAGGCTTTTCTGATAGCAAAACTGTGCACCTCATACACTGACCAAGTGAATGGCAAAATGATCGATTGACCAAAGCACAAAAATAAATTTATCCATTTGTAGGTTATGAAAAGAACATTTTTTTTTTCTATTTGGACAATGTCCAGTAGATGCAATCAGGCTTGGGTAATGCATGAATTCTGTCTATTCTTCTCTTTATATTCTTTCTGGGGGCATAAAAACAGCCCCATTTTCAATTCTAGTTAATTACCAATGAAGAGTCTTAGTTCAATGGCAGAGCATTGGACTTTGTATTGTGAGATTTCATTTAACGATCATTAAGCACCAACCACTTTACAAATAAACATATGCATCACCTTTTGACATTTAAGTGTTTTTTCTTTCTTTTTTCAGTAGAAGTAAAATAAATATTTTTATGTTTTTAAACTGTTCTCAAAGTAAATCAAGATTTTTCTTTATTGAACAGTAATACTGAGCAAAACTTCTATATTCACCTGGGATTCATAGATTTCAATCAATTTAGAAAGTTAAAACTGGCTATTACAATCATGATAATATACAGAGCTAAAATATCTATAATCAAAATGTTTTCATTATTTTTCAATCAATATAGAAAATATCAAATAACTATATATATATATATATATATATATATATATATATATATATATATAGTTTCAATTCAGAATCATTTAAATACAATTAGTAGAATCATAATTTCTTTGTGAAAAATTTTCATACATACATATAAGTATTTATAACATATATATACTCAAGATGAGCATATATACAGGTATAGATACTAAATATATATGTATATTAATAGTTTAGCTTTGTATATCACAGAGCCAAATAGTAAGTTAAAACTGTGTTGAATCAATTTTCCATTAGAAGAGGGCTTACTTGCCTGTTTTGAAAAATCAGCATTTGGAATCCAGGATTTTACCTGAGCTTGAATACAAATCACTGAATTTGATGGAAACTTTCTCAGTTACTGAGTAGGTCCCATATAAATACACAAAGAGATAACTGGTAAGAAACACTTAACTCCTTCAATCATCAAGCAGCCTTTACAGATACACAATGCATAAGTATTCATATATTTATTTGCACAAGTCAAACAATGTATTTGTATACATACATAAACACAGAGAAATGAGCAATATAAAAAAATTTTTTTAAAGTTTCAGATAATTAATCTCTAATAATTTTGTATTCAATCAAACTTAAGTTTCAATGTTAGTTTTTCAACCTTGATTTATGTCTGAACTCAACTACAAACATTTGCCTTTCTCAATAAATGTTTTACTCTGCAGTTTTCTAAAACTTTTTTTAAAAATCTTAATACCTAAACTATAGTGATCAGTTTTTATTTCTTTCAAAAACACTCAAAAGAAGAAAAAAAAAAAGAGTGTTTGTCCATTAAGTTCGTAAATCATACTTATTATAAAACCCAGGTTGTGTGTGTGTGTGTGTGTATCTGTACATTTATATATTGGATCGGATTTCCTACATTTTTCAACCGATTTCAACAAAACTTCACAGGACTACATAAAATTACCTTGCGGTGGTTCTGACAGCACCAAAAATTGGAAAAACACAATTGTTTTGGCACGGAATCAATTTGAAAACACGATTAATAGTCATCGTGAGAATTAAAGGGGGACAACTCATTGAGTTATACTTATAAAACCCAGGTTGTTTGTGTGGGTGTGTGTTCATTTATATATGGGATCGGATTTCCTACATTTTTCAACCAATTTCAACAAAACTTCACTTTTTTTTTGGCAGGTAGTGTTTCTTATTGTCTTGCACACTTTTTTCTTTATTTTTACATTCAGAATGCTTTAAAAATTCCATTTACAAGACAATTGTTTATAATAAAATTTTATTCAATTGGTAGACTCATAACGATTGAAAACCATGTTTTTGTTTGAGTTTGACTAATTCATAAAAAAAACATAAACAAAAATCTAATTAAGACCTGTGTGTCTGTCAACCTTAAACAATAAGCTTTGTCAATTTTATTTTTCAGTCTTTATGATGGTCGATACTTGATCTATCTCTTACTGTTACATCCCCGGGCAATGCTAGTGTTAAATATAGATACATCTGAAAACTAAACTCTTCTACATAAAAAAATGGATGTGTATGTTATCAGTTATCAGTATAGAAAGTAAAATTGGAAAGTTGAGTTCAAGTTCTAGTCTAGTCTGTTGTGTTCATTTCATACTATGCCCTTAGGAAAAGTATGGATCCATTTCCTCTTCTCTCAGACATGAATCAAATAGTAGGGAAGTCTGGGATCTTTAGCTGTGGGTAGCAACCAGTCTAGGGAAAGGACAACTCTAAATTCTAAACCTTGCAGAAGGCAATGGGAAACCACTTTATAATCTTCAAAAAGTCACAACAATTTTTAGATAATAAAGAATAGGAATCTGTGAAGATCCACAATCATCTATACCCTGAAGGGGTGTGGTATTAAAAAAATGTAAAATAATATATTAGTAATATTATCTTAGATTAGATACAGTATTATTGATCTTTCACTAAGATTTTTTCATTGCAACTACTCAGATTGTCAATCTACAGCCATCAGTAAAATGCCGAAAATGGAAATAAAGAATAAGCTCTAGGTAAGACTGTCTGATCAACAAAAATCTAACCAAATACATTTATTCTTTCCAAGCCACACTGTTTACTGATAGCCATAGACTGATGGTTTAAGTAGTTGCAATAAAAAAAGAACATAAAATTAAGATTTAAGAAATAGGTGAAAATTAATGACAGTTGACAATGTGACATTTAATAAAAAATTCAAGTTAATATTACTACTACTAATATTACTAGTGTATAAAAATATACAATAATATCAAATATGATGCTGAATGATCAAGGAAAAAAATAAAACAGTAAGTGACTTAAGTCAATATATTTAAATTAGATCTCCTGTAATAGCTTAGTAGCTCAAACATTAGGGAAAATTGACTTTCCAAAATAAAATGGAGGTACGTTCAAGTCTCACCTTATTCTCTATGTACTGAAGGATGTAGACTTACAGTCCAGGTAGTCATGATGAAAAGCAACTAAAATTGAAATAAAAGAAATACTAATGATGGTTGATAATATTTTGCAAGGTTTCATATTGTGAATTTTATTTAAAGCTCTAAGCTGCATTAGAAAATGGTTTTGATTTTACAGAAAGGCTAAGAAATTTAAATAAAAAGAATGTAATAAATTAGAAGAAAAGTTTATCTGTAATAGAAATTTGACATATGCTTAGTGATTGTTGTGAATATGGATTATCTCCTCTTAGATAATCCAAGCTATAAAAGCTGTATACTTCCGCTGTCAAGTCAGATGAGTAGTAGTATTCTTAATTGAATAAACGATTACTAGACAGAATCTCTTGTCCTGTTTTCATTACATTTTATTCAATTAAGAATGGAACAATTTATGCGACCTGAGCGACTTACCACAGATCCAGAAAGCGATTCAGCCGACAAGTGCTGGAAACATTGGCGGAGACATTTACAAATTTCATCGAGGTTCTACATTCAGAAAGACCGGGACGCCCCATCAATAAGCATGCGCCCTAACCAACTACCTGTCTCGCGACAGTCAACGAAATTATCTCGGATTACGTTACCTACGAAGAAGCAATCGATGTACTGAACGCTACATACATAAAGCCCCAAAATGAGATATTTTCTAGACACCTACTTGCTACTCGCCGATTACCGAATCAGGCGAGACATTGGACCATTTCCTTAAGAGCCTTCAGACACTGAGCAAAGATTGCAACTTCTGCCCAATGACGGCATTAGAGGCCCAAGAGCTACACATTTTGGACGCCTTCATTAACGGCTTATTTAATACTCAGATAAGACAATGTCTTCTTGAGAATAAGACCCTTACACTTAGAACAGCTTACGAGCAAGCCTATATATTCGAAAGTGCTATACAGCAGTCTAGTTCTTATTTACAGCCAGACACCATGGGTGCCGCGTTAAACCCACCTGTTCTTACTGTCCCCCCTCATGACGATAGTCCCGACGGAAGCTTCAAGAACAATCGGTCACTGCCACTTTAAAAAGGACACTTGCTATTTTTATGCTTATCTAAACACCTATGAGTTTCATGCCCTGCCAGAGATACTCATTGTCATAAATGTGGAAAACTTGGTCATTTTTCAAAGGTATGCAAGTCTTCTAAAACTCTATACAAATCCACTCGTCAAAATACTTCTGCAACTTTAGCCGCCTCCCCCGACTGCCTTTCAAAAACTATTGTAAAAGTGAAAATTAACGGGAGGTCTACAAATGCCCTGCTCGATACCGGGAGCTCAGGAAATTTTATCAAAGAAAGCTTGGTAAAAACCAACAAATTGTATTTTGTACTCTCCCCCAGCAGAGTAACAATGGCAAACGCGTCATTGTCTGCGCAAGTAAGTGGTTATTGTTTGGTGGACTTACTATTTAATGACGTCTCCTATAAAACCACTAAATTATCCATAATGAAAAACCTTTGTTGCGAAATAATACTGGGACACGATTTTTTGCAGCAACACTCACAGGTTGAAAATTTGTGGATTGGCGACAGCAAAAATCCAGTACCCGTCACTTTTTGAAAACCTAACTGAAAACTGCAAACCCATAGCAGTGAGAAGCAGACGTTTTTTTTATAATAATAAAAAATTCATTGACTCTGAGATAAAAAGACTACTTGAGGAGGGTATAATTGAGCCTAGCAAATCACCCTGGAGGGCTCAGGTAGTTATAACCACTTCTAGCAACCATAAAAAGAGAATGGTTATAGATTACTCCCAAACCATAAATAGATTTACTCTTTTGGATGCCTTCCCACTACCCAGGATAGATGAAATGATAGGTGAAATAGCCAAATATCGTATGTTTAGCACTCTGGACTTGAAAAGCGCACCATCAGATCGCCATTAGACCTAGAGACAAGCCATACACTGCTTTCGAGGCTTAACGGGTCGACTATATCAATTTCGCAGGATTCCTTTTGGTGTTACGAATGGGGCAGCCAGCTTCCAAAGGATAGTCGACCAAATCATAACGGATGAGAAACTGGAAGGCACATTTTATACATCGACAACGTCACAGTATGTGGCCATAATAGAAAGGAACATGACGAAAATCTCAGACGGTTCATGTCCGCCGTCGATAAATACAACCTTACCCTAAAACACGACAAATGCTCGTTTGGACTGGACAAAATAAACCTACTGGGGTATACCATAAGCAAAGGTTTTATGGCACCGGACGCAGATCGATTGAAACCTTTACTCCAGATGCCTGTCCCTCACAACCAGCCTTCCCTTCGACGTGCTATGGGCATGTTTGCTCATTACTCTCAATGGATTGCTTCGTTCTCAGAAAAGATACATCCATTGACACAAGTAGAGACGTTCCTCTGTCCCATCAAGCCGTTGAGGCATTCGAGGGACTGAAAAAGGATATTGCGAAATCTGCAATTACAACAATAGACCAAAATATTCCTCTGGTTGTTGAACGGATGCGTCAGACTGTGCTATTGCTGCTTCTTTGAAACAAGCTGATCGTCCTGTAGACTTCTTTTCAAGGACCCTCTCACAGGCTGAACGACGACACCCCGCAATTGAAAAGCAAGCCTACACCATAGTTGAGGCATTAAGAAAAAGGCAACACTACCTGATCGGACGCCACTTTAAACTTATTACTGACCAGAAATCAGTTGCTTTTATGTTCAACTCTAAAACTACGAGTAAAATAAAGAATGAGAAAATAGCGAGGTGGAGAATTGAGCTATCTTGTTTCTCCTTTGATGTCAGCTACCGACCTGGCAAGGAGAACTTAACAGCTGATACACTGTCAAGAGCATGCTGTACGGCATCAAGCGGAGATGAACTCCGAACGCTACATAACAATCTCTGACACCCGGGCATTACTCGAATGGTTCATGCTGTGAGGTGTAGAAACTTGCCTTTCTCAGTGGAGGAGGTAAAAAGAATTACAAATTCTTGTCGAACGTGTGCTGAAATAAAGCCTCGGTTTTATAAACCCCAAACTGGCGTTTTAATAAAAGCAACACAACCGTTTGAAAGACTCAATCTTGATTTTAAAGGACCGCTACCAAGTAAAACAAGGAACAGATATATATTAATGGTTATCGACGAATATTCACGGTTTCCTTTTGCCTTCCCTTGTTCAGACATATCGGCTGCTGCAATTATACAATGCCTCTGCTCACTGTTCGCCATCTTTGCTTAGTGATTGTTGTGAATATGGATTATCTCCTCTTAGATAATTCAAGCTATAAAAGCTGTATACTTCCGCTGTCAAGTCAGATGAGTAGTAGTATTCTTAATTGAATAAACGATTACTAGACAGAATCTCTTGTCCTGTTTTCATTACAGTGATGTTATGTTTACTATAAAATTGAATGAAAGCAAATGGAATTTAAATATCAACATGAATTTTAAACTGGTTTAGGGCTTATTACTTTTTGAATTTACTTGCTCTGATGTATACTATATCAAATTTTATTTTTAATGTTTTCACAATACAATTGGTATTAACCAACACCTATTAGTCAGATTTTCAGGATTTACGTACATGTATATAATAATCATAACTGTGAATTTCATCTTATAATACTTACAAACAAAATTTTGGTGGTGTAAGCTTTCATCATGCAACTTCAGGGTTGTTAATCATATTGTAAAAAAGAAAAAGCAATGTTATTGATATTTTTTTAATTTCAGTAATATAAGATTGCCATAAATCATAAAGAAAGATATTATAAATTCATTAAGTGATGAGAACACAATTTTAGAAATTATTTAAAAATTGAATAATGATCACAGAATAATCAAAAAAGAAATGGAAAACATTGACAAGAACAAGAAAAACAAATTTAGGAATATCAGAAAAAAGACATTTGAGAAAAATTAAGAGAGTAAGAAGCAAAAAGATTGGAGTGATCAACAAGAAGTTGTTGCAAATATAAACAGATAGAAAAGATTCAGAATATTAAGAACATCGACTAAAGACATAAAAGCAACCAAAGTATCTATTATTACTATTTAAGTAAACATACAAGTAAAGATATATAAGTTAAGAAGTTCATGAAAACTGATTTCTCAACAGTGATTTTTAGTGATGAATGTAGAGCTATATTGGATAGACATGATAGGGGCTTTTGCAGAAATAGTCAACATTGTGGTTGGGAGAATATTTTTGGCTAGTATTATAGGAAGTAAAATTATAGATCTCTTAAAAGTTGGTGATGGTATCAAAATAAGGACAGAGAAGTTTTGTGAGTTCTTAGATAAACATTTTTGAATGATACAACTCAAAATCAAGAAATTTAAAATTTAAATTTTAAATTAAAGATTATATTCATGCAAACAATGCTTTATGCATTTTGCAAAGCTGATTTATTGTCCACCTTAACAAAAAAAGGTTTCAAAGACACCAAATTAATGGAATCTCTCCAGTCTCAGTAGATATTAATTCAACAGAAAACTTGTGATCCATCATTAACATGAAAAATAATATTCAAGCAAAGAAGATCTCTGGGAAACAATAAAAAACACCACTTAAGTCAAAACAATAGAAAAGTTAATAAAATTGGTAAATAAAAAAACTGATGAAAATTATGGATTGTCAGTGAGTCCATATAACCATGTAAAATAATAAAATAATTTATTCAGGTATATGGAATATTGTGTTAATCAAATATGTTTCTATGACCTATGTCTTTTGGATATATTTATAAATTAAAATTTATGTTACACTTACATAATAAAGCCCAACATCCCCAAAACAAATATTTTTTAGTAAGAATGGACATTGTGAGCCAAAATTCATGATGTACTGGTCATATAAATATATATAGAAAATTTTACCAACATCATTAGGTTAATACCAATTTTATTGTGTAAACATTGACTTGCATAATAAAATCTGACAGTTTAGAAAGATAAAATGCTTTAAAAAGCTTTGAATAATTTGAGCTAAATATGGAATACAGCAAAACCTGACTATATGAAGAATTAATTTTCTTAAACCATTTAAGTATAGATTCAAAGCAACAGGTTGATTAAGGCTATTGAAGCAGAAAATGTTCAGTGCAAGTAAGATTGGCATTAAATATGGATGACTAACAAAAAAGTACCAATTATAAGGGAAGAAAAAAAAAAGGAGTAAGCAGCAAACTTGTTGGAAATTAAATATTCATGAATATATAATAACAGTATTTACAATGACATCACATGCACAATACCAGTTTCCTGCACCTGGGTATTTTTAAATAAGACCCTGCTAAGATTCTGAATATGTAAACATATATAATCTTTATATTTGATTTGAATTGTGTGAAAACACAGGACAAAGTTTTGTAATTCTCCATAATCACTTCATGACTAGAGATTATAAGTTGAAAAATAGTGATTAGAAAATAGTAAAGAGATTTAGGAATTAGTTTTAAAATAATCTGCTCCATTGATATTTGTTAGAAAATAAATATAAAATCCAGAGGCAAATCCATAAAATTATCAAAAAAAAGAAATAAATGTTTTAAATTTATTTAATAATATCATTTATATGTATTAAGGTTCTCATTATTTTAAAACAAAAATATTTAAGTGTGATCAATTATATTTATTGCAAGAATGTAATTTGATAATATTCCAATTAGTTTAGATATTTTGAAGACAAAACTAATTATGTCCATACTCATAAAGGCCTTTTTATTTTTTAAAAAAGAACATTGAGAAAATACAGAATTGCTCCACTCCAGAAAGTAGCTGACTCCTCCTGAAATGCTCTAACTTTACAAGAGTCAGATCAGATCCAAAATGAAGTATTGCTGTCATATCTGGGTTGGATCATATCCAATGATCACTTTCTGGCCTTGACAGAGTTCAAAAGCATTTATGTGGCCTTTTAGGCAATGAACTATTTTCAATCCTTGAGCCCCTTCCCACAAATGAAATGTCACAAATCTCTCAGTATAACTACTCTATCTGCATTCCTTAATTCCATCAGTTTAGGACTTCACAGCTAAGACCCACCATGCCACATATGTAGATTTGATTCATCCTCATTCCCTTCATATTTCTTTGTTAAGAATGAAGTTCTACTAAGACAGTTTCTTCGAAAGAACTACTACTTTATGAAACAGGTTCCCAAAAGGATGCTTCCCCAGTCATTACAATGTTAATGACTAAGTTCAGGGTCAAAGGATATCTATCCTACATATTTTCCTAATCTGCACCCCCCCCCACATACTCTTGCATCCATACAACAACGTCATTCAGTAACCATCTATCTTGAGTGGATGTTAGGCCTTGTATTGGGTGAACATTTAGTTAAAAAAAAAACAAAAAAAAAAAAAACACAAAACAAAGAATTTTTATAAAGCATTTATATAAATAAGATCTATTTCTAACAGTATTTGAGGCAATATATTATGTCATGAGATGATGATGATTATGTCATAGAATTATAACAGGTAAGAAGTAAATTCACAATTTTTATCCCTCAGTTTTATAGCAAAAATAACATGTCAATTTTTAAAGTAAAATGGCTTCTCTGACAATCAATCCAAACTGACTTTTACTCTTGTTTGTAAAAAAATCACATAAGAAAACCAAAATCAATTATGAATGTTTTCAAAAAAATGGTTATCAGAATGAGTTAGATGGTTTTTATGTCAATGAAACTACTTTCACTTGAAAAGTGCAAAGATCTGTAACAATTATTTTCTAAAATAGGTTTTCAATCCCATAAAATAATTTTCAATGTTTCTCCTATTGATTTGGTTTTATAGATCTTTTCTTGTAAATAGGTTGATGCTGTCTCCAACATCATCAATTTGGATATTAGGTAGAATTCACTTAAATAATGTTAGTTTTGATGTTTTACAAATTCAATTCTCAAACCTTTTTTAAAATGTCACCTTGTGGCTTAAGTTGAATTTGGGTATAAAAACAGTTTCTCAATTGAACAGATTAAAAACAGAAACTATTGAATTACTAATACATTTCCTTTGATGGAAAAAGATTACTCATTAGGTAATACTAAGTTGTTAAGAGAATGGCCAGAAAAAATGTATTACGTTTTAATGGGGAACAATATTTAAAAAGGAGACAAAAATTAAATGATAAAGTTACAATAATATGGTATACAATGATTTTCAAACTTACTAAACAATCAATAAGTTGTTTGAATAGTTTGCTAACCATTATTCTAAAGAAAGTCTTCAGTTTATATAACATCTTTAAGTGTATATATATTTTCCATTCAATTTTTATTATATTCATTTTTCTACATTGGAATGTTAAAGTTTCTGAAATGATACTGTAAAATTCTATTTGAAGTCATATTTTTTTCAAAATTCCTTTCTCAACTTGTTTTCTTTAAACACATGAAGCTACTATTATTGTTGAAGAATAGGAAAAAGTTTAAATAACATATTTTGTACACTAATATATATGCTAGCTGTAAAAAGCTATTCCATAAAGAAGCATTGTGAACAAAGAAAAGAAGATATGCAAAATAGTACAAGACCAAAGGCAGAAGAAATGAGTGAAAAATACTAGAGTATCAAGCTTGACATTTTTTAATTATGTTTTATTATTTATTCAGGAAATTCTTGAATAATTTTTGATCTTTTTCAAAGGCAATTGGAAAAAAAAATAGAAAAATACATTATATTTGTTACTCCTAAATTCAGAAATTGGAACTCTAAAGAAAATTTGTGATTATTGATAACTTCTAGTGACTTTAATGTCCTCAAATAATATATGAAAATAAAATAGTTCCCTGAAGAAGACTAACACCTGTTTTGAAATACAGTGCTGTTCGATAAAAGTAACTCACCTGATTTTTTTTACTAAATGTTCTCTTCTCTGATGAAACAAAAGTTGAGCTAAATTCAAAGGATAAGCGATCTAAAATCTGAAGAAGAAGCTTTGAAAGCTCTTTGAATTTAGCAGTAAGTACTGTCAAGCATCCGTTCAGTGTAATGTTCTGGGGATGCTTTTCTTTTCATGGAACTGGTTTCTTAAAACCTATTGAAAAGACCCTCAGGAGCGAGCAGTACAAGAGAATTTTAGAGTCATGTCTGCTCCCTTCTGCTGAAAGGGTGCAAATCGACCCCACCAAGCTCATTTTTATGCAAGATAATGCTCCCTGTCACAAATCAAAATTGATGAAGGAATACTTTGATGAGAAGCAGGTGAGTGTTATGACATGGGCGCCCCAATCTTCTGACCCATAGAAAACTTATGGAGCATTATAAAGTACAGGCTCTCAAGAAAACAGTTGAGCAACATGGTGGGGTCGATTTGCACCCTTTCAGCAGAAGGGAGCAAACAAGACTCTAAAATTCTCTTGTACTGCTCGCTCCTGAGGATCTTTTCAATAGGCTTTAAGAAACCAGTTCCATGAAAAGAAAAGCATCCCCAGAACATTATACTGAATGGATGCTTGACAGTACTTACTGCTAAATTCAAAGAGCTTTCAAAGCTTCTTCTTCAGATTTTAGATCGCTTATCCTTTGAATTTAGCTCAACTTTTGTTTCATCAAAGAAGAGAAAATTTAGTAAAAAAAATCAGGTGAGTTACTTTTATCGAACAGTACTGTATATATTTTAAAACCAACAGGTGATACCCAAAGAAAAGGAAAGAGAAAAGCCAATGAAAGAAGATAAAACAATAGACTTTAAATAAAGCAAGCAAGAAATATTTGAAAGCATATTTCGAAATACATTTTGAGTGATATAAACGAAGATTAGTTTTAAAAACTTTTGTTCACTGAAAAGAGAAATCATTTTTGAACATTGTGCGAATTAAAGTAACTAAAACAGGCAGCAAACGTAGAGAGAAGAGAGCAGGACAGCTGTTAGATTTGTTTTCTGATGTTTTGAAGATTACTAAAAGATTCAGGATGTAAGAGTTAAAAAATACACTAAAAGTAAAACAAGGGGTTAAAGAATAGTAAGAGAAGAAACCAGAAGAGAATAGGATAATATGTGTAGAGACAGAATTAGTAGAGAGTATAAATAAGTATAGTTAATTTTGCAGTTTAGTTGAATTTTCAAAATGTATTTCAAGAAATATTAAAAATGGTCTATTTTTATCTTGAAAATTATATAATTAAGATTTTAATATCTATTTCATAATTATTAATATTATTAATTAGATATGAAATATTGGAAATTATAGTATTTCCTTTGCCTTTAAATTGAATTTTGTATTAGCATGCATTAGGTTAAATATCCTGCATTACTTATTTTGAAAATATATTGATTTATCGTTTCCTTTAAGTGTAGGGAAAAGAGATAAATTCAGTAATAGGTTAAAAACCAGTGAGGATTAAGTACAAATATTAGAACAAGATAAAGGAAATAAAATAAATTAAATTGTAAGAGAGAGAGAAAACAAGACAGCTGAGAGGGTAGTGCAACTGCATTTACTGTGTATGACATATCTGGGAAGGATATCAGAATAATCTTTGACATATCTGGGAAGGATATTAGAATAATCAAGGACCTATACTGGCAGCAAACTGCTTGCATAGAAATAAAAAAAAATGGGTTTAACAGATATACAAAAATAGAAAGAGGTGTAAGACAAGGATGTGTCTTCTCACCAGATTTATTCATCGAGGCACTTCTAAGATGATTCATTATTGGTGGTCATAATATTAACAATATAAGATATGCATATGACACTGTTGATAGCAGATATGGAAAGAAAACTACAAAAGCTCCTAAAGAAGGTAGCGAAGGAAAGTGAAAAGAAAGGACTAAACATAAATTGCAAGAAGACAGAATGCATGGTTGCTAGCAAAAGGATGAGCCTATAGAATCGCCAATGTTTGTCTACTCACCCCCATTAAAAATAGACTCTTCTATAAGAATTAGCTTTGACCAATCAACACCACACATTGTGAAACTCGGCTTGTTATTGGTCGAGATGACCCTAGAATGTGTATCCATGGTCAAAAATCTGTTTTCCCGCCAGGCCACTGGGAGCCTACTTTGGTTTCCCAAATCAAATAAAAGGACGAATTTCAGTCCAATTCACCAGTCAGATCTACATTCCTAGAGAGATACCAGACTGACCCACGCAAGTCAAAACTCTGACCAACTAGGACTTTGCCACGCAAAATATCTGACTCAACAATCCACAAACACACTATCTCTCTCAAGAACATCACTTACAATACTTTAAAAAGTGACATTTTCTTCTCACTTCTTAATAAGTATTAGTAAACAAACAATCAAATTCTCACACAACTAAAGGTATGCAACTCCTGCCAATTATACAAACATACTTACGCACACATACTAATAACTGAACTAGCACAAAGGACAATTTAGTATGTAACTGGACACTTAGTTTATTTTTGTGAACAAATCTGAATAGCAATTGCAAACACCTTCAAACATTCACAATAATATTCTACGCAGCCAAATACACCTATTTTCATTTATCCATTTAAGTTCAACTCAATTTTTATTCTCAAAATTGTATATTAATTGTACATAAATGCATTTTGTTCTATTGAAATCTGATAATCGGTGTTCCTTACTCACTTGCCTGTTGATTGATTCGTTTTTTATGAATGTCTATCTATATTGTTGCGGATAAATATTTTGAACATGCCCGTAAACTAACCATCTAAAAATAAAAACCTTCTGGTACCAAATTCAAACTCCTAGCAATCCCAACAAGCCCAAAATGCAATTTACAAATCGGAATTACCAAAATCAAACAAATATAAAAATTTTAAAATCTGGAAAGTGTCCTAACAGAGGACAGAAAATGCAACACTGAAATCTGAAGACACATTGGGATACATGTGGCCAAAAATGCATTCCAAAAGCTAAGCAGAATATTAAGAGACAGAAAAACTTTGTTACAAATAAAAGAGAAAAATGTTTATTCTTTTATTTATATTTCTCCCATTATATCTCTGATATAATAACACTGTATTTCACAGATGGAATGAAATAGCTGAAAAGAAAAGGAATGATAAACATGCTTTGTTCTCAGAGAGACTTTTATACCACTAAATCATACACAAACCTACATATAGATATTTACATGTGTCCCACACAGAGAAAAATATATCACATATATCTACATGGCAAGCAGAGTGTAAGGAGGATGAAAGGATAGGGTCTTACATATAATATGGAGATTCTTCTGTGTTTCTGGAGATGCCATGTTTAGGACTCCAGATTCAAACAAACTGGGTTCATCTACTATGTCCCAGGCAAGGACATATTCCACAAATTAGAAACTGTGAGTCTTGGGTTTTCTCAAATTGAAGACTGTGAGTCAGAATTTATTTCTTTATTTGGGGAAGATATATTTCCAAAGGGGAATGGCACCATGTGCTCATAAACTGTAGCATTTGCTGGAGGAGGCAGATTTAGCCTCAGCCTGGGTCCCTTGACCCAGGCTAAAAAAAGCAACTGCTCGTTTTAGGAATTGTACACTGACTGAAATTGTCTGCTATTTTCCTCACTATATAGAGTGACATCATTAAGTAACCCTCACATGACTCAAGTGACTTATTTGAAGCGAAAGGAGATAATCACCTTTTTTATCCTTACAAGAATACTGAACTGTTATATGATATCTCTGTCCTCCAATATGGCAGTGATTGCTGGACAATTTCCTCAAAGATGAGGAAGAGACTTGAGGCAAGAGAAATATTGTTTAACAGAAGGATGCTGAGAGTACCATGTGAGCAATGATGAACAAACAAAAAAAGAAACTTATACTTAACATTGGGAAAAGGCAGTTGAAATTTTTGGGGCACATAATGAGGAAGAAGAGCTAGGAAAATCTGATACTCACAGGAAAAGGGACAGAGGAAAATAGTGCATAACATACTTAATGAGCTTAAGTAAATGTATAGCAAAACAGGGTTTAGAAGAAATAATGAAAAGACAAAATTTATTAAGAGCTACAAAGGACAGGAAATTGTGTAGAACCATGAGGAGACATGGCACATAAAGAAGAAAGTATGAGAGAAATATGTTAGCAAAAGAAATAGGGACAAATTATGCAGATGGGAGATATTAAAAAGTTGAATACTTGTGAAAAAATTGAGTTTAAATTAAGAAGAGAAAGAAATATGTAAAGAGAAGAACCTCTGTATGATGAAGATGAGGGCAATATTACAAATGAGGTATTTGTAAACAAAATAAGAAGTGTATAAACAAGAGTAACAGGAAATGTTTATCAGAATAAAAGAATGATTATTTGAACTTTAGAGATAATGTTTTTATTATTCAGTGTTTCTTTTATGTCCAACATCTTTATTTTTATATTTTCACTTTACTATTCAGCCTTCCTCGGCTAACAGAAATTTAAAATAGAACCTTTTATTAATTTCTCTAAGTATATTTTTCTTATCTTTTCCTTTTATCACATCAGGTATGCTGCCTAGGAATTTGAACTTGTAACTCCTCCTTTCTGCATAAACCATGATTTGAACTCATGACTCCTAGAAAACAGATAGATGTAATAGGAATCATCATATTTAATAATTATTAATGAATAAAATAAGCATTATTGAATTAACAAAGAATAGTTTGAAATCGCAAAATTCATACATATGAAACAAATAAAGGAAATAGATTTTTGCTATGATAGAATTAGATATGCAATGACTTTCTTTTTAAATGAATTTGTAAGAGAGAGAATATTCTAGAAGTTAAAACAAGAATTTTTTCAGGAAGAGGAGGATAAGAGAGAGAGAGAGAGATGTGAATGAAAAAAGTGAAAAAGAAAATGCAATACCAAAGAGAAAGATGTAAATAAAAGGGACAAAATAAATAGTGAATCGAAATACAAAAGAATTTTCATGAGAAAAAAGATAAGCAGTAAAAGATTCAGAAGATAAAAATTAATTTTATTGCTACACAAAGCTCTTTGGACAGCTTTTTCTCCATTGTGTCTTTACAACTCTACAGTTATTTTTTAACTGAATTTCAAGCTTCTATTATTGCTATTAAAGAAATGCATTTCCTGAAATGAAAATCCCCTTGGCCTCTGTTACTTGGAATGACAGCAGCAGTAGCTTCTGGTAGACAGGTCTTTCCATTGACCAAAAAGTATTTCAATTGCTGCCAGTTGCCACAGACAACAACACTGCTGCCATTGCCAGTGTGGGCACTAACATGTTGCAAAAGGTTGCAGTATCACATTTATCATAGAAAACATGTTGAGATTTGCAGCCAATAACTGACTAAACCAAGAACTAATAGCTAAATAGACTTTTGTGATGAGGTTAAGGTTCTTGCACTTAGGGAGATTACTTGACAGGTAGTCAACTAACACAACTTGATAGATTTGTGTTTTTGCTATCAAAATTTTGATGCCATAACAATTTGTTCATTTGCTTGTTTTATTCCCCTAATTTGAAAAATAAGCACCTCTTTACTTTTTATTTGATTTACAAATGCTAGTTAGTTCTTTCAGATAAAAGGCTGGAGTTTGTTATCAAACAAAATAGAATCTAAGCTCCATTTTCTGTTTGTGTTTTCAATATTAGGAATTCTATACTTGTATTAATCTTTATGTATATTATGAATTGTAAAACCAAAACTTTGCTATAAAATATTAGTTCAGTAATATATCATAAAACTGAATTGATATTCTTTATTCAAAATGCAACTTGAAACAATGGCAAGGAGACAAGGGTTAGATTAGATTGAGAAGCATAATTCTCTTGCTCCAGAGGAGGCAATAATAAACTTGATTAATCTATTTGTCAAATATGACAAAATATATTTATTTTGTAAAATGGTGGGTATTTTGTTTTTGCAGATGTTAACACCATATAATAAGAGTCTATTTATATTACCCTAAAAATTAAGGAATTTTTTTTCAAAATTAAGGAATTATTTTTCAAAATTAAGGAAGTGAACTTTATGAATGAGGAATTTGATGTCAGCTAAGTTTCATTTCTCATTCTGAAATATTTCTCAGTCAGAATTTCAGGCAGCATTAATCTTTTCATACAGTTTTTACCATTTTCTTTTTGGTCTTTTATGACATTTTTAATAATATAGTTTTTGGCCTTCAGCTTAAATTATAAGAATTGAAACAAAAAGTAGCTTCAGACAAGAATGACTTATCTTCCATAATACAGAACTTTTCATTCATGAGCAAGGCTTTTACTATTTTAGCTACTGAAGCCTTTACAGCTCACCAAAGTATTTTTAACCCCAAGCTAAGAATATTATAATAAACCAATTAAATATTTTTTGTCTGAATTTTTGAGATGAGGCATTATTATTTACACTATTTATATTTGGACTATTGTCCTCATTTTTGTTGTTGTTATTACGTTTCAGCCATTGTGTCCTCCAGCTTTCCTCAGGTGTATATCAATCTGGGTAACCTACAGGAAATTCCAAGCTGAACCCTTTATTTAATCTATGGGGAGAGACTGTTCTCATTCCAGTGAGAGATGGGCATGGCAGAAATAGCAAAGTGAAAAAGGATCTGACCCTAAAAACTGAGAGGATGCTGTTATAGATCTTAAATAAGAACTACTTCATAGACAGCTAATTCAACATTATACCTCCACATGTATGGTTTTCCCTGGATTCACAAAGTTTGTATTCCATTGAGTTCTATAGCATGCCATCCACTGAGTAGATTTCTAGTGGATAGTCAACCCATTAACAGGGAAGTCCTCATTCTATATTAGAACACTTAGTGAAACTAATCCAAGGGGCTCCCATCTATAACAATCAGATGGTAAGGTTCCTATAGATGATACCCTGTCAGTAGTTCAAAACTGATTGGAATCAGACACCTCCCTGGGAGAACATACTAACATTCCGAATAGATAATCTGATAAAAATGTTTTATTCCATGTACAGACAACATCCTTCCAACTAGAGTCTGACATATACCAACAGGCTTGACTATGTTTTCACTATTGTCACCAGTGATGGCAAACTTGGAATATTTCAAGGAAATGGTTTTAGGAATAGTACCACTAAAGCCAACAATATGACTGGCCTCACCAGGAAGCTGTACAAATACTACTGTGCCATGTGAACTCAATAAGACTTTCAATCCAGTTTACAATGAACAAAGAAAATAATAATCAGCTAGCCTTCCTGAATGTTCTAATAACTTTCACAGAGAATAGGTTCAAAACATATGTATCTCACAAGCCAACCTTACCTTCAATTCCCACTATCTATACAGTGTGAAGAAAGGGATCATTCAATGCCTACAACACTGGGTGTTAAAGTGGCAACCCAGACATGTACCAACAAGAAATGATCAGCATCAAATGCACCTTTCAAAATAACTACACAGCAAACATGACATCATTGTCAGCAGGTGAGAACAGAAGAGACAAGGAGGGAGACCAGAACATTGCCATGGTTTCTCTACCTTATGTCAAGAGCTTATTCGAAAAAAAATTAGAAGATCTGCAGTCTATACAACATCAGGACAATATTCAGAAGCAGTTCCACTCTATAGAGAAACTGCAGCTGAATAAAGCCTAACATGGGGGGTGGGGAGAATATGACTAAGAACTATCTGTACTCCATTCCTTGCGGTTGTAGCAGAGAATATAAAGGTGAAACAAGCTTCCCACTAAAAGTGATGTTGGAGAAACATCGAAAAGCCATAGTGAGAGGTGAGACAATGAAATTGGGCATGGCTGATCATGTGTGGAGGAAAAGAGGTGGTCATCAACTCCTGTGGAATGAAGTGAAAATACTGGACAAGGAAGAACACTGGAGAGTTAGACATCTGAAAGAATCAGTACATATGCTAGGCTAAGAGGACCTTCTTGGTAGGCCTAGCATAGATATACATATAATATGAGAGCCACTAATAAAGAAAGACAAAAGGCAAATCTTCAAACCACAGCAGCAGTCAAAAACATGACAGGCAGCAGTAGCAGTGGCATCCTAATCAGCAGTGAAGGTTAGTTTTAAGGTTTAGTTCTAAGTTTACTCTAGGTTGTGAATTTGGGGACATAGTGGTTGTGAGTTCAATTCTTGGGTTGGGCAGCATGTACTTGCACTCAGTGAAAACTGGTGAGCAATAACTGAAATTAATATCTCTAGAAATGAGCACTGGAATGAGAACAGTCTATCCCCATAGATTAAATAAAGTGTTCAATTTGGAATTCCCTGGAGGTTACCCAGATTGATATACACCTGAAGAAGACTGTTGTTTTATTTATTTATTTATTAATGTCAACATTAATTCTCTTTTATAAATATTAATGACTCGCTTTACCATCACCATTATTATTACTGAATGAAGAATGGTTGTTTCGTGATGTGTGTCAAGCCTTGGTACACTGGAATTTTTCATTATCTTCTACATTTGTTACTATAGATGAGTTCATGGAAAACTTATTTCTTATTGTTTAGCCTTCCACCTATTTTTATTAATTTTCTTGTACAACTACATTTGATAGAGCTCTAAAGATTTCTACCACCAAATATTTCTACTTTAGTCACATATCTATTTATGGAACATGTTGGTCTTCAGACAAAACACTGAATTATAACATTCATCTATTTTGCTTTTATCACTGAAAATGATTTTTGCTAATTTTTCAGCATCCAAAAAAGATGTTCTTTCCATTTTCTTTTAGTTTGAGGATTTTACTTAGGGATTTCTTCTTTTTTTTTATTGCAACACATCCATTTTTCTATATCTAGCCACACATAATTTCTTATGGATAACTTGTATGCCTTGATTTCATATTCTTTGATCCATTCTTTGTGATGGTTAATAATCTTCATTTCTCCCCCACCTTCCAAATTGATTCTTCTCTTTAATTCAAAATAATTGCACTAAATGTTTCACTATGACTATAAATATGCAGTCTGTGTTTTACCAATTTAACACAAGAAATTTGCATGTATGTCTCAATTCACTAAAGATTTTTTCTACTATAATGATTAAATGACTTTTAACATTTGCATATCTTATTTCTATCATCATGACACATAAAGGCCTGCATTCCTTCCCTTCACACTATGTTAATTAAAATGAGAACTTTTTCTTGTAGTCCTGAATATACATTTTATGAAAATACTTTCTTGAGCAGTTCTGAGTTAACATTGAGCAAAGTGATATTATAGCTTGGTGGCTCATTTCTTTTACATACTTTGTATAATATTCATTACTAAATGAAGTGCATTGACAAGGAAGGAGATTATGTTGAAAAATATTTGCTGTGTGAAATAAAGGCATTTGTCATTTTTAAGCCAAAGATTTATTGTTTTTATTTATGTATGATTTAAATTGCAGATGCCTCAATGATTGAGATATCTTCAGAGATATTTTAAAACCCAATCAATATCAAGTATTTTCTCTAACAATAAACAGTAATAGTGACTAACCTTTGGTATTTAGTAGCATCAAACTGTTTTATAGGTTTATCTTCAATGATATATCTTATTTCACCAAAATGGAATATAATTTGTTTTCAGTTTTCCTTAAATAGATTATTTCCTGATGTTTAATCACTTGATAAGCATCATCTTTTAAAATACTAGATTTAAAAAAATACACATAATTGCAATAATAACATTCATGTAAATCATATAAATATATTTGTGACATCAACAAAAATTTTCAAACAAGGCCTTAAATATGAAGTTATTAGTACAGAATGAACTATAACATTCAGTTATAATTGGTGTTCTCATGGATTGTGTAAGAACTAGATTGTTTTCTTTTACACTGAAAATTGTTTTTTCTTCTCTAATCAAATTTTTAAAAATGAAATTATTCACATTTTTAGATATGAGAATGCTGAAAAATCCATGGCTCAACACACTTCCTAAAATCTAACCAAATGACCAAATATCAGTTTTTTTTTTCTCATTTTTTTAATTGTTTGGGCCAAGAACTTTTCAGCACCTTCTCATAATACAAATAAGTGTTCTTTAGCACAGTGACATCGATATCAGTTATGAATATTAAATCACATTTAGCAATTAACATTTCAATAGCAATCAAGATATGTTTTTTATATCGTAGGAACCTTCACATGAAACACTGAAATGTATTCTTATCAAAACCAGAGTGCATACATTTATACAAATGGGAAGTACCAAGGAAAAAACACTGTAATAAACACTCCCATCCAATAAGCAATACCTTCAAAAATTCTGAATGGGCATATTTTAAAGGATTCTTTCAAATGCCTGACAAAATATGTCTCTTGTACAACTGCTATCACCATGGTCACAGTGGTTGTATAAAGAGTCATGCAGGTCAAAATGTCACATTGACTGATAACCTGTAATATCACAAATGACAAAAAGTTGTAAATCTATCAACTAAGACTCCACAGACAAGTGAAACTAGCAAAATGATATGCCAGCATGTGTAGTGGACAGTGGCCAGTGACAATAATAAAAATGATAATGACAATGCTATAAAGTAAACCACTCATTATTGCTTGACATCTGTAGTCATGATTTACTGAAGTGATTAACAGGAAATTCATTCACCATGAATAAAAACCATTTTTATCTTGGACAAAAGATCTCCTTCTAAGTTGCATAATGCCAAAATGCACTTAACATCATGAGATTGAATTAACCAAGATTTTGAAAAAGAGGAAAATCATAAAATATAATAAAAACTTAGCATATGGAAAACTTACATTAGCAATTCAAACAAATAAATTTTACATTCATTTTCCTTAAAAGATTCATTATTTGCTCACTCTAAATACAGTTTACTCTTCATTATTCCTAACTTACCCATAAGAAGTTTATATTTCAGACATTATCCACTCATTAATGAGTTTTTATTACCAAGCATTTTATGACAGAATATTAATCATAATATATTAAAAAGTTATCTTAATTTTCTCAGAGAAAGATTTTCAAACTTCAACAATAGATTTCTTATTAAAGAATAATCAATAAAATTTGTCTTTAAATTTGCTCTAAAAAATATAAGGTACACTTCCACTGAAACAAAAGCCTTAATGATAATTGTTGCTTGGTTGATTTTGTTTAGCAGCTTATCAACTTCTATAGGTTATTTAATGCTGAACTCATAATACATAATTTTATACTATCAGGAAAAATGTATCTTTTCTAGATATATAGTCTGTAGATGATAAAATGTATTGTTGGTAATTTTTTTTAAAAATGTATTGCTGGCAATTTCACTACAAAAATGTATTGTTGGTAATTTTACTATGAGTGGTAATTTTATTATAAAAAGTTACTGTTGATTTTTGTTTGGAGATTCACTTTTGCCCATACCTGGGACTGTAACAGGTGCTACCACTCCAGGTCAGGGTGAACCTGGGAACAACAACAGTAAAGAGGTGGTTCCATGCTCCTCAAAACCTCCAATCTCCCAATCAGAGGCCTTGCTGCCAGATGTAGTTTATTGTCATACCCAGGACAGCCTTAATGATAAAATGGAGGATATGCAAGACACAAAAATGTTTGCCAAACTTATCTATCTAAGAATATAAACTTCATTGTGATTAGAATAAAACTTATTAATAAAAACCTAAATTATTCAAATTTAAACATACAGATTCAAACAGAAAGGTCTTTGTGATTAAAATTATTTCTTGAAAAGCTATTATATTGCTTCAACATTTTGAACAATGTTCCTACATTCTCTGTTAATGAAATTTAGTCTTTTCTCGATTACACATGCTAAAGTTTCCCTTTCCATTTTCAAAACCTAGTATTTGTTATCATCAGGTTTGTTTCAAGGGTCAAATCTATTAGAAATTGGTCACTGATGTTGATGCACTCATGAAAAGTAAATGGTGCAGTTTTTTTTCTAATATGTATATTGCAGTTACCCATTACAGTAATCATATTATGTGAAGGAACTGATCTAATTAAATTATCAAGTTTGTTGAAATGATTTTCTGCATGTTTGGATTCTTGAATTGATGTTATCACCAAAACTGGGAGATGTAATTCTGCTAATGACAGAAGTGACATCTCTGCATCCTTTGTGACAATGATGCAGATACCACCATATGCTGCATTATTCTCCTTTCTTGCTTTTCTTCAGGGATTCAAATTCTAATTCATCTTCATTAATTATTTTATGCTCAGAAACACCGAAGATATTCAAGCTGACATCAACAAATATCTTTGACATTTCCAATCTTTTGTACTTGATCTGTATAATATAGTTTCAATGCTGAGAGGTCTTTTGGTTCCTGCCATTCAAACAGGTTTATCTTAACCATTAGCCACACCACTCCCATGAGGGTTTAAAGACCTAGTGCCATCAGTATCATGGGTTTTATTCTCTTGGCCCACATTAGGAAATAGTTGATTAGGGGTTAGAATTCTAGTGTTTTGAGATAACTTTGTCATTTTTGCTTTCAGTAGATGATACTAATAGGACCCACATATTCCTTTTGTAAATTATAGTTTCTCCCTTACTCAACATATTCTTCTTGTATATGTTTTACTGACAGCTAAACAGAAGATAGCATGATCAAGGCATCACCCTTATGAAGCTTGCATCTCTTCAAATTCACATCAATAACAACATCTGTAAATATCGGGAAACAAATGTCAATAACTTATTTTGGGGAATGGCAATTACTTTATAGTAATTGGAATCTGTTATATCTATAATTGACTCACTTGCTGCCTGATAAAACTGTAGACCAAGATACTCTTGAAGCACAGCCTTTAATAACATTCTTTCTAGTATAGGAACTCTGTATCTGGTAAGCAGCCATCAGTATATGTGTAGCAACAAAACAAACACTGACTCTTTTTTAAATGTACAGAGCATTGCAGCAAAATCCAACACTTGACAAAAAGAAAATGAAATAAGCAATAAAAACAAAAGTTGTATATGCAGATACCCGACAGTTTGACAACTAACTAACGTTTTTCTCTCTACCCTTTTCCAGGATGGAATACGAGTGCAGAGCAGTGGTAGTAGCTTCTTTTTGCATCAGGAAGAAGCCTGTGGAAGTGATGGCCTGGTTTGGGTTCAAGAGGACCATGGTCATGGACAATTGGAGAAAGTGGAAGGCATGTGAGAACAAGGACTGCCAAATGTAAGACCCACAATGTTCATTCATCGCCCATTAGGACTGACGAGTTTATCGCCGCCATCAATGAGACAGTCGACAATGATGGAAGCCAGAGCTACACCAAGATCACCGCTGACATAGGCTGTCACAAGTCAACGATCTGCCAAACAATCAAGAAGGACCTTGGTTACTCCTCCTGTAGTGTAATCTAAATTACGTCCCTTGGAACCTTAAAAAAATATAGACTCTTCTAGCTATGAAAATATGAAAGCCCCTTTTTTAGGCCACATGGGCACTTTTGTAATGGTAGTCAATTAGTAAACAACGTATCCTATCTTCACTTGTTATTCCCTTTTTGTTCTTCTCCATTTTATCATTATTAACCTTTCAAAACAACACCTCCTACCGCAAGTATCACCACATGCTCATCACAAATGCCTCCAAGGAGTCAAGGAAGTTCAAAGCAGCGGCTTTGCTGAACAAGCTCAAGCACAGGTCCACCAGGATGCTGAGGTTCTTCTCTGATGAAAAGAATTTCATCCAGGACCAGATGAGCAACAGGCAGAACAACAGGTGGATCTGCAAAGACATCGAGGTGGTTCCCATCATGAAGCATACAAAGTTTCCCTTCTCCATCATAGTCCTTGGCGTCATCTCCAGTGAGGAGGATGTCATGCCTCTGTTCTTCTTTCAAAAGGGCCTGAGAGTCACTTCTGAGATTTACCAGGAGGTGCTGAGGAGCGTGATGAAGCCCTGGATGGATGAGATCACCACCGGACACCCCTACGTCTTCCAGCAGGACTCCGCTCCTGCACACAAGGCCAAGATGACCCAGGCATGGCTGCTCAACAATGTTCCCCACCACTGGTCGCCGGACTTGTGGCCACCCTCCTCACCCAACTGCAACCTCCTTGACTATTTCTTCTGGGGCATGATTGAGGCCAAGACCAACAAGCACACCCACAATACGGTCGACTCTCTGAAGGCTGCCATCATGGAGGCGTTCACCGCTATGGACAAGGACATGGTCGCCAAAGCATGTGCCTCATTTCACGCCCGCCTTGAGATGGCCGTCACTGCTGCCGGTGGTTACATTGAAAAATAATGTAGTATGTAACTAACTGTTGCTAAATAAACTGTCGGGTCTCTGCATATACAACTTTTGGAAAAGCTGATATAAAGATTTAAAATATTCAAAATCAATGATCCATAAATATGGCCTTGTGCCAAAGTTGCCTAATTGTAACAAATATCTCTTAATAATTTCAATATTTCATCTATCATTTACTATATGCTCATAGTTAAGTGAATCAAAGAAAGGCATTGCATGATAAAAGCAGGATTGGACACAGATCATATTGTAACACTATGATTGGGACACCTATATAGGTGGGGGATGGTGTGTTTTCTGTTTTATGCAACAAAGTCTGTGAAATAGGATTTTCAAACACAGTTATCCACTTGATTAAAATAATAAATAAGTAAATGAAAACTTTTGGAAACAAGTAACAACAACCCAAACATTGAAAACTTCCAGTCATAGACTTATATAAACAGTCACAGTTGGGATTGAGTAGTGCTGGGCTGCCTGTTACTGAGTGAAAGCTGATCCTCAAGGTCATTTCAATGCCACCCATTAGAGTCACCAGGTACATATCAATGTTGAGATAGATAGACAGAAGGGTGGTAGGAGAGACAGTGCTCTTGCAGCGTTGGAAGGAAAAGTTGATATAATAGTCTGAGATGAGAGAAGTTGCAGAGGTTGTTCTAAGTGTCACCTATCTATCCACCCAGATAGTGTAATTGAATCACTGAAATAGACAATGAAATGAGTGGCATTTTCACCTTTCATTTCCTTGTGAGCATGCAGTGGGCCTTTCCCAGTTTTTGATGCACACCAACATGAATGAGAACAGAGACATAATGATCCATGAAAAGCTGTGAGAGGGTGAGGTAAATAGCAATAGGGAGGTTCAAATCCTCAAAATCATAAGCTCAAGGTTGTAATTCCAATCAAATTTAATTCTTTCAACTTCAATATCAGAAAATAAAGAGAGTGCAAATCAAAAATAGTAAAATATGCACATCACAATGCGCAATTACCTTCTTCACTCACAAAGAGCCAAGCATTTCTGTGGTCAAAAGTAGCATTCTTTTATTGGGGTAGGAAAGTTTGTGATTGGTCAAGACTGGTAGAGAAGCACAAACAATTACCATATTTTGAGGCCTACTAAAGTTGGCCCAATCTTGATTCGGATTTTCTTTTTCAACAGACAGCATAAGGAAACAAATTCTTTTTTTCAAGGTAAGAATTTGCTTTCCTGTTCGTCACCACAGAGAGCACCTATATAGGTCGACAATACATGGCAGTTGCACTCAGGTGAATTTATGAATATGTTTATTTTCAGAATTAGGCAGATTGTCAGTGTTGTTTGATAGAGAATGTAACCGGTGCTTGGCCAGTACATTTGTGGACAGGTTACTAGAAAACATGAAGCCGGTGTTTTTTTTTTTAGTTGCCTCATGAATGAATACTATTAATGCTGACAAATGGTTGGCTTGAATTAAAGATATATGGAACATTAAAAACTAAGTATGGGTCTAACTGCAGAAGCTACATGACTACCAGACTAAATGGTCAAAGCAACCAGTCAAGTTTATCTGCTACAGATGTCATGGAATTAATTATATGACAAGAGACTGCTTGTTTCAACAAAGGTAGAAAGAGAAGTTGTAGATAAAGATCAAAGAAAGTATGATGTTATAGGTGAAAAGCACTCAACCAAATTTTAATCAGATTCTTCAAGAAATGAACATTAGTGTCAGTTTCCTTCTCAGGCAAAATCTGGTGCTACCTGTAATTGATGTCCAATCTGGATGTTCCTTGTCTGTAAATCAGCTTATCAGCTATAGTAAAAGGAATGTGTAGACATTCTGACAATTACTGTGAAAACTCAAATGCAGTAGAGTTAAAAGTATTAACCTTGATATGTGCAATGTCAGTTAAGTTCTGCTAGTAGACAAAAAGCCATTAGGTGGTTGTCTAGATCACTTCATAGGGTACAGTGTATTTTACTAAAGAAATGTGTGTGTGTGTGTGTGTGTGTGTGTGTGTGTGTGCAGACATTCAAACTGATAAATCTCATTTCAGCATAAATTTTAACAAACAAACTATCTGGAGTGCAGCATTCATACAATTGACAATTGAAAGACTCAAAAGCTATAAAATAAGTTTTCAAAAAAGCCACTCTCAATACAAGTTAGGGGGGAATATGAATGTGAGATTCATTAAAAAAGCCGGTAATTACCATACTTGGAGAAATTTAAATCTCACAAGGACATGATTCTGCTGACGGCCATCATGCAGAACAAGGTGAAGATCTGTTCTGTAATAAACCATAAATAGTTGAATAGATTTGTCAACACTTTCCCAACCAATACAAATGTCTGTGCAAACAAATTAAAGAAATGATAAAAATGTCATCAACCACAGGAAGCAAACCTGCAAGTGTATGTTCATGAGTCATTGGGGTTATTTTCAGACTGTATCTAAAAGGAAATGGTATTGTCTTCCAGGATTAGAATTTTATGTCAATGTATCTCCATTGATCATGAAGTTTGTATTGGATGTAGTTTTGTGAAAGGATAAGTCTATTTGCATGATGAGATATGTATTAACAATATATAATTGGTAATGAAAATATATTAATTGCTGAAAGTTTCAAGGAACATTTATTAAATTTTGGATTAATTAGTAACAAGCTGGAGTGATTGAAAAGTTGGTCTTGAGTGTTGGGTTTTGAAATCTGGGTGAGAATGGCAAATTTTATTAGAAACAATAGATAAGATTATGGGGATTCCTGATGTCATTATAAGAAGGTATACTTTTCCATTTGTGGGAATCTTGTAGGACACTTACCAGTGTGTGGGTAGCCCCACATAGTGACAGGAAGCATAAAAACAGTCACCACAATGACAAATCACCAAAGTGCAACAGAATGATTCTGTTGGAAGAGACTGTTGTGTAATGAAAAGACAACTTTCTCAGCCAATACAGATATATGTGCAAAAGATGGAAAACATGAATATGTGAATCAATGGTGATTTGGAGTCTAATTAGAACTGAGAGAGTCTGTGGTTGAGGATTCATATTGACTGCAACCAATGAATGAACACAGCAAATTGACATGGTGGAACTTGATGCCATGCTGAAAAAAATTAACCTGACTCCTCAATAGCAAGCAGAGATTTGGCATTCACTTCTTTGTATATCACTGGATATCTGATACCCTGACTGGGAAGACAAGATTAAAGACTAAGGCTTCTAGTGAGATGCAAATATAAAGATGACTTAATACTCTTAAAGTAATAATAAATAAGTATAATTGTTCTGTTGATGTCTCACTGGAAAAGTCTGTGAAGATAAACTAACTGGATTGCTACAGAGATGATTCAGATTGGTGAATAAAGAAACTGAGCTTATAACACATATGTGTACAGCTACTGTTGAAGAGTTTGACACCCAGTCAAAAATTGATCATCAGCATAGTAAACATCCTAGAATAAAAAATACACTGTAATTTGCCAAGTGGGTTTGCTCTTCCATGTCAAGGGTAGCTATTCATTCAGTAGTTAATAAAATATAAAACATGTCAATCAATAGATCCAGTACCAGTGCATTGGTAGAAAAAATAAAAGCAATCAACACCTGGTACATGCCGAGAGTGAATAATGTCAGGTATTACTTGACACTCATTGACTGCAGTTCTGCATATTTCTCAATTTGGCGGTATTATATTTTGGCAGAAGTTTACAAGTGTCATACCTCAAATAAAGTCGATATTTTTATAAAAAAGCTTGGAAGTTGGGTTCCTCATGCATAACACAGCATTCTACAGCAAGGGTTTTAAAAACTTTGAAGAGGAACTAGTAATTTGGATGCATTTTCAATAGGCACAAGCTGAATAGTGGAAAAGTGCAATAGAAGTGTCAAAATAATTGCTGCAACAATGTCATATTCTATATCTGAGTCAGTTTCCTTTCATGCTTCACTCTTAACCTCACTTACCATTGAGATCTACAAATATGAGATTCAGCTGTAATATATTGATGTAGTACTTTCATTGTGTCCTGAAATGAGGTTTCATGTGTATGAGATGGGAGATGCTAAGTGAAAACACTTCAAAACTGGTACAGGTCAGAGTTTAGTTTTTGGAAAGGGCCACTGGGATTATCAACCAAAAATCTATCTAGGTTGATGGAGTCCTACAATGTCAAAGATATTTGGCCCTCATCAAACATGTTGGAAGACATTGATAATGCATTCTCTATGAATGAGAAGCAGGCCATTCTACTAGTTTTGACAACTATAGTGATAAGATCTGTTCAAGTTACCTCTCCTTTTTATTGTAACTCTTGTACACTTATAACTATAAAAAGGTGTCTACACAGCACCATCTTGTAGCTCAATAAAGCTTCAGTAAGCACCACTTTATCTTGTTGTTCATTACAACAACATTTTGCAATGTCCTAGAAGTAAGTGATGTGATTGGTGATGAGCATTGTCTTGATAGAGTGGAAAAAGCATTCCATATCAAGTCCCTACAACACAAAGGAGTACCAGATAGAGATGACTGTCTCCATGTCATTGCAGTGATCAGGAGATCAGTAGAAAGTCTGTTGACAATACTGTAGCACCTGTGAAGAGAAGTAGAAATGAGGACTACACCACTTAGAGGAAATCAGTGATAAAGCAATTCAAGATAGAGACTTTCAATATTGTTAAGGAGTTCAAGGTTTTATACAAGTGGACTCGCCCAGTGTGTACTTGTACTGCTGCTGGTGAATACCCAGAGAGTGATACAGAGTGAGAGTGTGAGGTAACCGCTTTGTAGGAGTCCCAGTTGCGAGCACATAGAAGGAAGTCATACTTCGATACTGAATTTCCCAGACTGTATATATATATATATATATATATATATATATATATATATATATATATTATTGCTACTAACTGCATTTCTGGATCTACTAACCATATTACCAATTTTATTATTACATCAATACATTTATTTGCTATATTTCATTCCTGCATTTGTCATTCATTTGAGACCGGATTTCATCTCAAAATCCATAACAAATATATAGCCAGAGGAAAAAAGGCTTCACTCTGTAGAAGTTGTGGCTTCTAGTTAGTGTTTTTAAAAAAATTGTCTGTTCAAATTTTAATATTTATTGCTGTCATCTCATTAATTATGGCTATAATAATTATGTTAAGTTTGCTCATATTTGCTTAACTTCATGATGCCATACAGTTGGTAGCTCATTCATATTGCATCCAACATTTTGAGGGAGTATAATATAGTTTTGACAATAGATGGATTTACCTTTAAAATATTTGTTATTATGGCTATAATTATTATGTTGTTTAAAATTGTTATTTAATTATTATATTGTTTATTAACAATAATCAATTAACATAAAAATTTAACTACAGATATGGTTACAGTAGTACTAATATAACAAGAGGTGCAAAGAGTTAAGGAAGAAACGGGGAAATTTTATTAGAAACAAAGACAAGAGCACAAAAATGTTATACAACATCAGTGCTCCTTGATGGCAGTGAATGCTGGACAATCTACTTACAGATGAAGACAAGACTTGAAGCAATAGAAATTTGGTTCTACAAAAGAATGCTGAGAATTAAACATGTGAGCTTTAGAAAAAATGGAAAGAAAAAAAGGATACTTATACTTAACATCAGAATATGGTAACTGAAAGGGCATGTAATATGAAAGCAGTCTTAGAAAATGTGATAATCACAATAGAGAATGAAGGCAAAAGGAACAAAGCATAAAATGCCTAGTAAGCTTGTGTAAATCTAAGGCAAAGAGATAACAAAAGGTTTAGGAGAGATAACAAAAAGGCAAAATTTATTAAGAGCTACAAAGGACAGTGTTATGGTCCGGTTCTTTGTACCACGGTGATAGTCCAAGGTAGAACCAATAAAGAAGAACTCGAAGGCGGATATGGAATAACACAGATATATTACAAACAGGAATATATACAAAGAGGTAGAAAGTGTTAATACGAACAATCAGGTTTAGTAGTAATTGTCTGAACACGACTGTTTCGGACTGCCTGTGACTCGACTGACTGACTCGCTCGCTCTGACTGACTGACAGACTCCCGACGGACTTCACGCCAGACTTCAGACTGAACTCCCTGCTTCCTTTTGAGGTGCAGTATTTATTATGTATGGAATAGTCCATTATGTTATTATGGGTAAGGTCCCATAACAGACAGGAAATTGTGGAGAGCCATGATGGCCTATGTCCTAAATGTCAATTATCATAATGTAAAACACACACAATCAATATGCACAAACACATAAATAAAATTGTATGAAATTACCATACAATTATTCATGCCTTCTCTGTATTGTGCATATTTACTTTTCCTGTTTTTATCTTCATAAAAACAAGCCTAAAATTCTACTACCACTACTCCTATGATGTGAGTGAATATCCCACAAATGTTATACAAGATGATTTTGAAAAGTTCCCAAACTGCATGGATGATGATTGTACTATTCAAGGGAAATGTACACACAGTTAATGCCAATTGGTACTTAGCCTACTGAGTCTACCAATAGGCATTCTGCTATCAACTCATATTCAATTATTATGAAAGATTTATAACATTATATTATAATGGCTCTGTGATCTTTACAATGGCTGAGTTTTATGAAAAGGCTAAGAATACTAAATAAAACCAAATGGACACTGCTTCAAGACTGTAGATGAAATTCAAACAAAAATCTCAAGAATTCCACAGTGCTTTTGAGGTATAGAAAAGGTGCTGGGATCACATTTTATATTTTAAAGGGGACAGCCCCCTTTGAAATATCAACAGTGAAAGGAATTTAAATAATATATGAAATATATTCAATAAAGTAATGATGTATATTTTTAGGCCTATTCTGGGAACTTCACAATACCATCATATAAAAGAGCTGATAGAAGAATACATGTAATGTGAAAATAAAGTTCAAAGTAATACCTTCAAATCTGTAAATATGTATTCCTAAAAATACCATGTAACCAATAACTGAAAAGGTAGAAGTATCATTTACTTGGAATTAGCACATTTTTAATATAATTTTCATCTTGTTTTCTTTTTATGGAATTTTTAAAAGAAAAACATGAAAATTGTGTCACATATTCAATTTTATCTGTTAAAAATGCTTTCCTGAATGTAGCATCAAAAATTTTAAGAAATAATCCAAGAGATTTTAGGAAATTTTGTTAATTTTTTATTCTTTAGAATCTGAGAAAAAATACTTACAAATTATCAATGAAAGAAAAAAATAACATACAAATCTTTTGAAACCTTCAAAAGTTTTAAAAAATTCAAGTCTCGTTTGTTAGTTTGATTTTAATACTCTTCAGATATGTTTCTCGGTTCAATTTTTGTCTTTTTATTGTCCTGTAAACAAAGAATAACCATTTTGGGTTAATTTTAACCTACAATTGAACCAGTAAATTTGCTGGAAACAAACAACAATGGATGTTCAAATGAGTTTTTGATATTTGTTTGATTAGTTCAAAACAAACATAGCATTTGTATAAATGGTTCAAAAAGAGGTCAAATACTAAAATGAAAATAATATTCTATGCTGTTTCTTCTTTAGAAAATGATACAAGATGTACATTAAATTATTACACCATGCTAAAGCAAAGAGAAACTAGGCTATTATGAATTGTTTATGGATTGAATGAAGTAGATAAACCAAGCAGAAATAAATGTAATGGATGTTATCAGTATCATTAATGTTACATTTTATGTTTAGATCTTACTACTAGTTAATATCAGTAACAATGTTCTTGCATTTTAATAAGATTCTAGTCAAATAGAGTGTAATAATTATTTTCATATATAATAACAGCATAAGCATTTTTACTTTCAAAGATAATTTATTACTGTCATCCAAATTTCAAAATTTTTTCAAAATTTCAAATTTTTTTTTATATTTTGTATCACATGAATGAAGACATTTAAACTGGTAGAAGTGTTTTGAGTAACAAGGTATGATCCAAAAGTTTTGGAAATTTGAACAGGGGGTACAAACTGAATGTAGGAAGGACAATTGCCACTACCCCTTTGTTAGATTGCTTTATATTCATATGCAAGACAACTACTTCAAAGAAAAAAGTAGGCATTAGTTATTAAAAACAGGTAACACTTAAGTCATTTTTTTTTCATTGTCAAAATCTCAAAACTTTTGGGTAAGAATTTTTATTCAATAATTTAGAACTATTCTTTGTTACTTTTTTTAAAGTTCTGGCTGATGCATTTCTAGCCTACTTCAAATTAAACTTTAACGTCCACTGAGTGTTGTCAGTATGTTTAACTACAATTCATTGTGGGATACATTTTGATATACAAGGCTAGAAAATACACAAGCCAAGTTCACAATTTAAAAACAAACATTTAATGTCAAAGTAAAAAAAAAATATTCTTTCTTTTTAGTTTACATGTCCAAGTACTTGCATAAAACTTTTAATTCTTCTGCAATGTTAATGTAACAGAGCATGCGTCACTGAAGAGAATAAAATGTTAAAATTCTCAAACTCCATTCTGTATTGTACTCATTCAATTACAACAAGAAATATGTTTGCTGTTGACTTTAGCTTTTTCCTTTTCTTTTTCTACTGCCTCCACTAAAATCTAAATGGCCAGCAACAAAGGTTATGTTTTTTATTTTCCTCAACTTATGGTCAATTTCTTATTCAATTTCAACATTGATTCTTGCCTCATTAGACAAATTAGAAAGCTTTGTTTGCATGCAATAATCAATAAAGACAAAGCTGCAGGTTAATCCAGTTTAAGGGACAAGGAATGATTTTTATAAATGACTTTAGAAATAAAAATTAGTCTTGTGGATTAAGATGATAGATACACCAAATGGAAAGCTATTTTAAAACTTTAAATAGAAATAAAATGACAATAGAGACTGTAATATTTAAATTTCACTCTATATATTGCCAAAAGTAATTTATAGAAATATTCATGTCTATCTGTTTTGTATGTATTCAATAGTAATACATAGTAAAAATGTAACACATTGACAAGAAAAACAAGGAAATTTACATGTGTTCATAGGATCATTATTATATATATATATATATATATATATATATATATATATATATATATATATATATATATGTGCGTGTGTATGTGTGTGTGTGGGAATCAGATAGAGTTGCCTGTTTTGTGTTGGATGTAAAACCACATGACTTGCTATGATTACAAGGGGTTTAAAATTGGACAAGACAATCTGGTAATGACAACTGTGAAAGTCAGAGGAAATGTGATGGCTGTAAAAGAGTCTTCAAATCAGTGAAGGGCCACAAGATACAGCAGACCAAGATGAAATGTGGTGGTGATTCAGTGACAAAGAAGTGCCCGGTAGTAGTTGATAAGTCGTTGGAATGTCAGGATAAGGATAAACAGCACAGTGTCCTGCAGGATCCTTTTTTCAAAGCTGAATCCAGTCACCAAATTATCAAGTGGCCTCCCTCTGTGGATAGGGCCTGGTCAGAGATGGATGAAGACTTATCAGCAGCCATTCATACACCCAGGGGTGGTCCAGGAAGGAAAGTCCACCAGCTTGGGGACATGATCAGTAACTATGGGGTAATAAAGTTTAGATTGAAGGAAATGAAAGCTGAGTCCTAAGCCCCAGTGCAGGAAAGTTCGCAGCAGAGAACCAGCCAGTCACTGAGGAAAGAGATGTGTTATGGTAATTTACCCAATGAAAATGCGTTCTCACAAAACATGAACTGGGGTGCAATAGACGATTTTACATATTCTCCAGATGAGGATATAACTTTCATTTCCTATTTTAGAAGGTATGAGGATTTATATGCCACAGATTGCGCGAACTGGGCAAACTTTAAGAAAGTTCACCTACTACTTTGAAAACTAGGCACCATGGAGCACACCAAATTTGTGAACTATATTTTACCTCATAAAACAAGCAAACTGACATTTACCGAAGTGGTTAAACGTCTTACAGAACTTTTTAGTTCTAAAGCTTCACTTTTTCATAAGAGATGGAAGTGTATGAATTTAACCAGAAAGGATCGTGAAGATTACACTACATTTGCGTCGGTTGTGAACAAGCATTGCGATGATTTTAAACTGTCAGAATTGAGTTCCAATAATTTCAATTGTCTGATATTTGTTCACTGAACAACTGAACTAACTGAAGACTGTTAGAGATTTGTAAGTGTATGCCAAGATTCGAAAAACATCAAGGAATCTGGCATAGCACATATAAGAAAGTTACGCCAAAAGAAAAAATAATCTAATTCTCCCTCTAAATCAAACCAGTCCAATAAAATAGATAAAACAATTTGCCTCCTAGCCTGTGTTCCAGTTATGGGTCACTACATTGGTATAAGGATTGCCCTTACCGGAATAAGAAGTGCCTAACTTGTAACCATATCGGGCACAAGAGCTCACACTACCAAGTGAGAAAAAAAGTTAATAGCTGTGGAAAAACAAACTCGGATGAACAAGATGGGTTAAACATTAGGAAATACATGCGAGTACAAATCCTAAATAAAAATATCAAATTACAGTTAGATTCTGGGTCAGATTTGACAATCATAAATCTACACACTTGGAAAAAGTTGGAAAAAACAACCATTCTAAGGTTTAATAAAATGGCCATTTCTATGACGGGAGAAAAATCAAGTTTGAGTGAGAACTTATCACAAATGTAACTTTTCATGGAAGGACATTAAAACTAAAAATGTACGTATTAAAGAATACAAAAAATTTATTTGGCACCAACTGAATGGAGAAATTTAAGTTGTGGGAGATGCCAATTAATTCATTTTGCCAAAAACTCAAAAACCTGACCACCGAGGCAAAAAACTTAATAAAAGATTTAAAAGAAACTTTTCCGGAAGTTTTTTCTGGGGGCCTTGGTCAGTGTAATAAGATAATGGCAAAATTCTAGTTAAAAGATGACATCCAGCCAGTGATTAAGAAAATGAGAAATGTGCCTTTTTACCACAACTCGACAGACTAGAAAGAACCGGAGTCTTGTCGAAAATTGAGTACAGTCAATGGGCTTCACTGACTGTCTATATGAAAAAGAAGTCAAAGGAGATTCGGATCTATGCAGATTTCTTGGCAAGGCTTAATGCTATACTCAAAGGCTATCACTATCCTTTACCAAGCCCGAAAAAAATTTTCACAAAAACAAAATGTAGGAAAATTTTTTCAAAAATTGACTTCAGTGACGCATATCTTCAAATACCGAAAGAATGTTCTAAGTTGCTCTGTATCAACACCCCTTGTGGTTTGTACAAGTTCCAACGTCTACCTTTCGGGATCAAGGTCACACCAGTAATCATCCAACAAGTAATGGACACTATGCTGAGTGGTCTTGACTTCACAGTTGCATATTTGGACAACATTAATAAACAGCCAAAATGTAGAACAACAAGATACATGTTCATAAAATCTTCTAAAGAATTCAAGAGTATGGGTTGAAATTGAAAGAATCCAAATGCTACTTCTTTATGGAAAAGATTAAATATTTGGGGCACATCATCGACAAAGATGGCACAAGACCAGACCCAGAATGGGCTACCACAATCAAGGACATGCCAGCTCACAAAAACATCTCTTCATTACAAAGTTTTTTAGGATTGACAAACTACTACCAAATTTTTATACCTAATATGCACAACTTACATGCTCCTCTAAACGAACTTCTGAAAAAAAAAAAAAAAAAAAAAAAAAAACGAGGACTGGGAGTGGACACCTGAATGCCAGGAAGCATTCATCAAAATAAAAGAAGTCTTGACGTCAGACTTGTTCCTCACTCACTATAACCCAGACCTGGAAATTATAGTTGCTAGTGACGCCAGCTCGTATGGCATTGGAGCATGTATTCTACACAAGATGACAGATGAATCTCACAAACCAGTTGCTCAAGCATCAAAAACACTTCTTCCTGCAGAGAAGAACTACTCTCAAACTGAGAAAGAGTCGTTAGGGATTATTTTCAAAGTAACGAAGTTTCACTGGTACTTTCACGGTAGACACTTTACATTGCAGATGGACCATAAACTATTACTTACCATTTTTGGTTCTAAAAAAGGTTTGCCTGCACATACAGCAAATAGACTACGGAGATGGGGAACAATCCTCTTAAATTATAACTTCAAGATGGAGTTTCTACCATCTAAAAAACTCTGTCATGCCGATGCACTATCCAGATTAATCCCAAAACACAGGGAACCTCTTGAAGATACTGTGATTGCTTCTCTTCGAACAGGAGAAATTAAAACCACATTATGCAATACAGTAAGGAACTCCCTGTAACTCTTGACCAAATCAAACGTGAAACTCTAAACAATGAGTTTATCAGGCAAACCAAAACCAAAATTTGTGAAAAGGACCAACTGACTTCAGATATTTTCTCCCTATGCGACAAAGTACTGCTATATAATGAGCAAGTCATCATTCCCACAATGCTACAGAGAAGAATTCTAAAACATTTTCATGTCAGCCACCCAGGGAGTTCAAGGATGAAAAACCTTATGCGCATTTATGTATACTAGCCGAATATGGACAAGGATATTGGAAACATTGTAAAATCCTGTAAAGGTTGTGCCTTGGCCAATAAGGCATCCCCAATCAAATATAGTCCTTGGCTTAAAACGGACTGACCCTAGTCCCGAAAACATATGGATTTGCAGGCCCGCTAGACAGATTCTATTATCTCATAGTATCGAAATGGCCTGAAGTTCTTAGATGTAGAAAACCCACTACAGAAGTAACAATCAATTTCCTTCAGGTGTATAGAATTATGCCCAACGACAACACACCATCATCATCATTACCCCCAAACTGAGGTAATGTTTGCATGCAAAATCAGGTCTGTGTTCGACAAGCTACTCCCCAAACAAACAAAACCCAGACAAAGAAACACTGTACCAAAAAAACACTACCAACCTGGAGAGAAAGTTTTTTTCTGGATGTTTCGTGATAATAAATCTTTCTGGGAAATGGGTACAACTGAGAAAAGAGTAGGAAATATGATCTACATAATTAAAGGTCACCAGTTTACTCATAAGAGACATTTGAACCAAATCAGGAAACGTCTGACAGACGATGCTGCCAACAATCCTCCTGAAGAAAAAGAAGTCATGGATGTCATCTACAATACTTTTGACATGCCAATACCTCAAGCAGCTCTGGAGCAATGCGGCTTAAAGAGGAAAAGGAAAATGACGGACTTAATCATCATTAACCCAAAGAAATAAGGTATTGAAACTCCTGTGGAGTTAATACTTAGGAGGCAGGGGTGTTATTGTAATTTATCCATGCATGCATGGACTCTCACAGATATAAATAGGAGCAGGTACTGCCTTTTGGAGAGGGAAGCTTTCAGTAGTCAGCTCTGACAGTTGGACCCAACATTCTTGCTGTAACACTCATTTGTATATGTTTTGTATTACTGTTTCTGTTAATATATTTGTTTAACTCAATTCCTCTCTTTACGTTTTTATTTCTGGTCCCTAACAAGGCCACAACAAGATGCAAAGGTTATCAGCAGCAATGCGTGCTGATGAGTAGAGCAGAACGGCTTGCCAAAAAGAAACAGAAGGCTGCCAGGGCCCGGAAGTTGTTCACAGAAATTCTTTTTAATTTCACAAAGTTGTTGTTTAGGGAGAAGACTAGCAGAGCGTTGAGCAGGAGAGACATCTTATGAGCACGTACTCTGATGCCAACAGGGAGGTCCCAGTAGAGGCGATGCCAGGTTTATTCAGGCCTGGCACCCCTGATGACACAAGGCAGAAGACCAGGTCGGAGACTCAAGGAAGTGGACAGTAGTGGTTGATGCTGTCTGGGTAAGTTATTGTCTAGACTGAGGCCAGATCTAGTGTTGAGTTTTTTTTAACCAAAAAACTTGGAGAGTTGAGTTAAAGGGAAATAAATGAGACATCCAGAAGAGCTATGGCATGTGGAACTAGAACAATCTACTCCAGTGGATGAAATAAAGGGTTTGGTTTGAAATTCCAATCACCTGAAGAAGGCTGAAGTGTACAATGACTGAAACGTTGTGAATGTGCCAATAAAGATGAGAATAATAGTCCAAATAATGTAAATAAAATATCTTAACTCACCATTTTAAAAATAGTTCAGTTGAATTCTTTTTCACCAAATCAGCAGCAGCTGCTATTGACTGCTGAATGCTATGTATACTTCTTGACTTTAGCCATTCCCCAAATTTACTCTGTATTCCATCTGGAAGTGTCATATCATTTTATTGCAGAAAGAGATTATAGTACATTGGATTTTGCATATTTTCAAAGGCAAATATCTTATAAATTTCAAGTGTTCATTACAATTGATATAAATTCACTGAATCTTCCTAATGTGCTGTATTATACAATTGAAATAACATGTTAAAGATATTTTAAATTTTGTACAGAATAATTTTTATAGGGTAAGCAATGTGTACCTTGCTTAGGAATACAGGCAAGATGTGTGTGTGAGTGTGTGTAACGAATGCACAGCAGCAATTTTCGACGGATTTGCACCAAAATTTACATGCATATGCTCCAAGCTAGCGGGAAGTCCAAGACTGACTTTGCATTTCCCAACCCCATCGTTAGTGGAAATAATTGATTTTTTCATGCTTCTACGGCAGTTTTCATGTAGTTCGCGGCCATTTTCTACTGGCCAGAGTAAGAGCCTATAGCTGGCTGCTACGAATAGGCAGAAAGATTCTATTGGCCAGCATGAGATCCAACAGCTGACTGATGAAAAAAAAAAAAAAAAAAAAAAAAAAAAATCGATAGCTACATTCGTCACAAGTGGGAAAAATTTAAATCTGCATGGCACTTTACTCCAATTGGCTCATTTGCTTGCTTAAAATCAACGTTGATTCTGATTCCGCAGAACTGGGTTGGGTGTGAAAAGTATTTGTTATTAACATTCTTTTTTCATTCGGTTTTTCCAGTTACAAGTCCTTTTTTAAAGCTGATCGTTTTGTGTTCATTTTGTTTAGTTCTTTTTTCGTAACAAATTTAATGTTTAGTATAGAGCTTAGAAAAAATTTGCAATGTGAGATAGGCAAGAAGTAAGGCATGTAGCAACATCAGCATGGCAAAGGGCACTCCTCTAAAGGCAAGGAAGGGCAAAAATATTTTAAGTCAAGTGATAGCGATTACTATATGAGCAGTATGATTTTTGAATCAAGCACGGGCAACGCGTGGCCATGCTGCTAGTGTATATATATATATATATATATATGTGTGTGTGTGTGAGAGAGATGTTGAAAGTGATAATGATGTTTAGATAATTTTAAAATAAATAATTAGCAAAAATAATTTTGTTTTTTGAGTATCATACACATAAAGAAATATATGCTAACTAAAATAAAATACTTTCTAGTTTTTATCAATATTACAGAATTATTGAAAACTTTGAAAATTACTAACTGTTAAACTCATGAAATTCTCTTTGCATAAAATGAATAAAAATAAAATGAATACTAGTTTAACAGACAGTTATTTCCACCTATGGCAGATGGTGAATGAATGTGAGTTAATTCTTGTTTTAAAAGTCACAAAAGCCTATCAGTGATGTTAATCTAGAATCACTGTGCACCAAATGATACAAATAAGATTGCAGAAAAATACAGTTGAGAAATCTATTTATGTCACCTTAAAAATCAATATAAATTTTACTAATTGCACACTCCTCAGACATGCATGTGCATCAGTATTGCACCATTTTTAACTTTTGAACTGTTTGGTGCACCAAAGAAGCATTGTGATGTGATCACGTTGACTGTGGTTTCATAGCAGGATTTTGAACTATTTTGTTTATGTTAGCTAATATTCTTTTTTTTTTTCTTCAGGAATAACAGTAGTTTAATATTACATTATTTCAAATTATTTAGAATGTTACTCTTGATACAAAAAGTAAAAGAGTAAAAAAACAAGTTTAAAATAACTGCTTGCTGATAATTATGATAACAATCATGGTTACAGTAATAATGGTATTTATTATTCTCATTATTATAAGATGCTGAAAAGTTCTCAATCTAAGAAGCTCTTCAAGAAAAAAAATCTTATATTTGATCATTTGGTCAGATTGTGAGAAGAGAGTTAGGCTGAAAACATTTTAGTACATACTCATATGCATTACTAAATATTCAAATGAGTTAAGATGAACATTATGTATATGCTTTATTGATTGAATTTTTTATCTATGGTATAAGTAGAAAAGACATGTGACATGACAAGGTGAATGATAAACTAGAGCTTAAAACATTTTGTTTCTGGAAGTTTATCAGTTTCAGTTATAAAACCTTACAGCTTCCTTCAGTTAATCTATTCTAGGAATTTCAAAATTATTCAATCCATAGGGTTTGATTGTTTTTATTCTGCTAAAGAAAGTTGCATATCACTTAATTTTCCTTGTCATGTTGTTGCTTCCTCCACTGACTCAACTACAGTTGATAACTTACAACCTGATTGGACTCAAAATGCCAGTCAACTTAACCAACACTTTTATTCACAAGGCTTAAAGGAGAATTCAGTGTTAAAGAATTTGAGTTTTAAACTTAATGTCTGTCTCTTCACTCAGACCAGAGTATAAATTTTATAGTACCTGTACTGCATAGATTTCAATCCAATGAAATTATTACCTAGGTATAGGTAGATTCCAACATTTTATCAAAATATTTGGTCTTAAATTCTTGACTTATGAGTACATACATATCTCAATTAAATTTTTCTTAATTAACTTTAGACAAAGTATAGCATTTATTAACCTTTAACCTTTTGGAGTTAAGGATGAAAAGAGTAACATTTGTAAATTAAAGGATTCAAAATTAAGGAACCATATTTTTGCATGTAATTGTAGCGGACCCCCCTGGAGGGTGGCGCGATATGAAAGCACGGCCTGAGTGCCCCCGTATCACAAAGGTGATGAGGTCACAAGAGGCCCATTAACATATCTTGTATCAAAGACGTTAAATCTGACAAGGTGAAACAACACAGATGACAGAACGAGGATATATACTAATTTATTATAGAAAGAAATAAAGATAGTATATGGGGAAGGTTGGTCGTCGTAATTGAGGTCGATGTTGGTCGTCGTAGATGATCGTTGCTGGTCGGGATGCCAACTTGACGTGTTGGGAAGGAAAGAGGAACTGGCGTTGTGAAGTTGTTTGGGCATATCAAAAATCCAGTGCTGGTGTTGCATGTCTGCTGGTCGAGTTTGATATCGAAACCTCCCGTAATAATCATACCAGTAGTGTATGGGAAAAGGTTACGGACGACGTGCAGGCAGCCAGTAGGGACAGAATGCCAAGAGTCGAACATGGGCAAGGAGCCAGAAGTAAGAGGCGAAATAAAGAGAGAAGGAAAAGTTTCCAACTATCGTCAAATTGGCAGACAAAAAAAATGGGAGCGTAACTTAATACGCAGCCCGGGATCGACATCCTGGCCACAGAGGCTAGGAGCCTGCGTACCGACCATTTCAGTTGCCAACCCCTGAATTCGGCAAGAAGTCACTGTATCATGGTAAGGGAGACTAGCAACAGAATTAGTATAGCTAATACTGTAAAATCTATCTAGAAAATGAGTCAAGATTTGCTACACGAAAACCAAGGCCTAAAAATGCTTAAAAGTATATTACGACTAGATTCGTAATACAACTGAACTAAAAAGGTAATTAGCCAGTCTCTACCACGTAATTAGCAGTGTGTAGGGAACAGGATTGAAGGGTCAAGGTCAAAATGACCTGTTCTCTTCCGGTTTAGGGAGCGGCCAAAGGTGTCCGCGATATAATGAAAATATTTGAAATTTTTTTATTATATGAAAGTTGATATGCTTCAATAATAAAAATAACATGAGTAAATGTCAAATTCTGACAAAAAGTATATAATCTAATATGCACAAATTTTAGATAACAACAATCATTTATTATAAGCATCATCATCATTAAACTTCCTTATACTCCCTCATGGAGTATAGCACCAAAGTCTCATGTTACTGCTGTAGTTTCTATAGAAAGTAGGTTTTTGTGAGAGAGTCACCATCATCAAACTTCCTTACACACCCTTGTAGAGTATAGGACCACAATCCCATGCCACATACTGCTGCTATAGTTCCTATAGAAAGTAGGTTTATTATGAGAGTTTGATAACTTCCTCAGTGGAAACGAGTGAGCAATAACTAAACAGTGCTAAATAAAATAAAACCTAGATGAAATATCCCTAGACATGAGCAGTGGAACAGGAACAGTCTACCCACTTATATTAAATAAAGGGATTCAGTTCAGAATTCCCTGTAGGTTACCCAGACTGATATACACCTTAAGAAAGGCCGAAGAGCACAACAGTTGAAATGTTGTGATAGCAACAACAAAGATGAGGATAATAGTTTGAATATAAATAGTGTAAATAGTAACTCCTCATCCCAGAAGTTCAAACAAAAATTATTTTGAAATTTGTCAGTAATAAAGAAATCATTAACAAAATTGATACTCTTCCTATTTTTATATACCAAAGATAGAATTAAATAACAAAAATCATTTAGATTCTTATAAACAGATTTTCAATGTTCATATTTATTGACATTTATCCTCTTGGAATTAAAAAACAAAATTAATAGGCAAATTAATTGAAGAGACTTTTATTTATTTTTTTTTTTTTTTTACTTGGTTTCCTTTATTAATGAAAATATATTTGTCTTAAGTAACATAGAAATTAATCTAATAGAAACCAGTATATGTGTATTATTTATACAGACTAATCATTTTAGATTGTTCAAATAATTGTTTTTTTATGGTTTGTTTTTACTTTGCATCTGAAATTTCTTGTCATAATTGTTAAAACTTGATTTTATTTTTTTTCAAGAGTTTTTATTTCTTAAACTTCTTTTGAATATTCCAAAGAATACTTAGTACTTTTTTAACCATTTCTTAATTGTTATTTTCTCAGATACTTTTTGTTTCTTTACAGAGGGAAAATATCTGAAAACAGATCTTATCAATATTAATTACAATTGCTTATGTGTAAATTTTATTTTACTATGATAGGAATAAAAAAAAAAAGAAAAAGAAAAAATTCTTAACCGAGTAGCTGATTGGAACATTACTAATGTTTTGTAAAAAAAACGTTTTTAAAAATCTGACCCTCAGTTCAGACAATTTTAACATATATAGGATGAAAGTAATTCCAGAAAACTTATATTAAAAGTAATATAATTTAGTATATTTCATTTACCAATCTTCTTTCTTAAAGCTTCTGATGTTGAAAGCTAGTGTTTTCCTATTTTTAAATGAATTAGCAAATATGGATACTTCTGAAATGACCAGATAACCCATTTTTAATATTTTCCATCGTTTATAATTTGAACAATAAGTCTTAAAATATTTTGCAGCTTAATAAATTGATTCAAATATAAACAATTATTCAATAAACTTGAATTGATGTGCCTCTTCAAGTTGTAGATTCTCTCTACAAAACTTCTGTAGGATATTCCTGCTTGAGGAGTCTGAATTTGTTCAATTTCATAATAAAGATTAATATAGGAAGTACAGTGTCAGCTAGTATATAAATTATTAGATTAATGAGTTTAGTAAGAATTCAGTTTACTCTTTTACTTTTCTTCAGGAACAGAGTTGTTTATCTGAGAATATTATTTTACAATTTGATTAAAAAAAGAAATCAATAAAAATTCCTGTAGTTATTTTTATATTTTTTCAGTAAAAGTTACAGATATCCAAGTTTCTTTTTCCAACTGAATAGTTTTAAAAAGGTGGAAATAAAAGTTGAAAGTCATGCTTAATTGGGCACTTTTAGTAGGTTTGCCTCAAGTAATAGAGAAGAGGTTTAATGATAACCCTAAGCTCAAATTCAAAGTGCTGGGTTAATGAGGTTATTTATCATCAATGTGCAAATTTTTTCACAGCAAACCAAGATAAAAAAATCAGTCTACTGTTTAAACAAAACCTAAACATTGATCATAATTTTGCACCATATTGTAAAGATAATAAACAAGGTCTTTTTTCTATATCTTTATTATTTTTACAATTATTTTCATCTATCATTTTGAAAGTGCCTAAAATATATAAAATTACCCAATGTTGAATGCTGTACATATACATATATGTCTCTCTCACATTATATATATGTTGTGGTACGATACACCTAATTTACATAAGTGGAGTACCGACCATATAAATATGGGTTGGTACCGGAAGACGGGAAAATAGTAGGAAGAAGAGATCGAATCCAGAGACTCTGCCCGACTGCGATTTAGTCAACCCATTCTGCAGGAACAGTCTTCCCAAGAATATACCAAAACTAACTGTAAATATTGTGTACCTTTTCCTTATTTCAATACATTTTGTTTACGTACATTTTGTGTTGCATTATTATTATTCCATGCTTATCCAAGTTTCAACAATATATATATATATATATATATATATATATATATATATATATATATATATATATGCTCTCCCATTGTCAGTGACATATGAGGGTTGTTCAGTTCTTAGCAGTGAACAGCCAGACTAGCCATACATATGATTTCATTATAGTGGTGAAAGTCTGTGCAGAATCAACCAGAATTTTTGGAAGAAGCAAGTATAGAAAACTGATGGACATAGTGTGCCCCAAGGTCTCCAAACAACCCTCTGCAGATTTCCTAGATTGATTGCCAACTAAGGTTAAAGGGCTCAGTCTGGCCTACTAATTAACCCATAACTAGGGGAGACAAAGAGATGAATTCTTACCATTCTCAAGTGTATTTATGCATAAGTAAATGTAACAAACTTGACTGAAATTACAACTCAGTTCTGATTTCTCATTACAAACTGCTATCCATTACACCACCTGCACATTCTGCATATATATATATATCACATACTGACAGAAGTTATATATAACTCCTAAGCACACACACTCATACATTTTACATATATAAACCTAAACACACACACTTTAATACTCATGCAGATATAATTGCACATAGATATGTTGAAGCACTCTTTTGATGCTCAATGTAATTGAAGATTGATTTAAGAATTGTCCACTTTTGAAAGAAAATCCTAATATGAAAAAGTGGAAATTGTTTAAGCTTGATTGAATCATTTTAATTAGTTTTAAATTTAATCACAACCCAAGTGAACATTTCAGAAACAACAGGAAATGATTCTCACAGTACAACTTAAATGGAAATACAATTCATTAATATTATTTGACTCACTGAATTTTTTGTCTACTGCCTCTATGTTAGGAACATTCATAACTGAATTGAAGAAAAAGCATTTTCTGTTGCATTGTTTCCTAGGGTTTTTAGCATAGAATTCATCATTTTCACCCAAAGTATACTTTTCAGGTTACATGCTTGTTTAAAGAGATGATTTCTGATAAACTTGTTTTATAATGTGTTAAATTGGAATCACCATACAGACAACTTTCCTGACACTTGCAAATAGAATAAATAACCAGCATTGGTAAAAGTTGTTCAGCTGAGAGGAAGAACTCACAAGTATTACTAAAATTCATTTGCTATGTTATATACATGATATGCATAACATTTAAATTCTTTACTTCATTGTTGCGACTAGAACCAAATGTATTCTTTAGCTTTTTTCAGTAGAGTTTCTCATGCGATATTCAAGTCAAATTAACTACAGAAATGTGTAATTTTCAGAAATACACTTTTAAATTAAGTGTTTAAATAAATTTATTGAATTTTTATTAATACATCTCAAACTTTGGGACCAAGTTATTAATGAATGGCTATTATGAATTTTTGCTTTAAAAGTCATTGCAAATAAGTTAATTCGTCAACGGATGCTTTATGAATGGAGCCAAAGTTGTTCAAATTCAATAAATTAAAAAAAATTAGCTGTTGAGATATTTGCAGAAAAAGGCAAAATTTGTCTGAATGTTGCTTTAAATATACTTTACTAAACAAACAAAACCTTCAGCTCTGTCTATCATGAGTACATGATGTCTCCCTATTTTAAATTTATTTTTAGATTAAAAATGGAATATGAAAAACTAAAATGAAAGTAATCTAAAAAAAAAAAAATAATTTTGATTTATGGCAACATTAGATAAATTTAAAAATGAATAAAGTTTATATACAAAAGCAAATTCACTTCTTAATATCAATCTAAAATAAACATTTTTCAAGAATATGACTTTAAAAAATCACCTTGATTATTATATATGAAAATTTCTTAATATTATCAGCATTTGCAGGCCTTAATTCAATTCACAAATACCTATGGAACTCCCTCACATCTCTACTCTGATAATGCAAAAACATTCACTGCAGTATCAAAGATACTAAATAAGGGGATACTAACAAATGAATACAAGGAGAGATTCAGCTCTTACAATCTGAAGCATTGTATGATCCACCTTTATTCAGCCTGGTATGAGGGTGCTTGGGAAAGAACTATTAGAACTGTAAAAACTTGACTGTACAAAATAGGAAGAGGTAAGGTTGATTAACAATTTTATCTGATGTCAAAAGAGCTATAAACAACCACCTCCTGACTTATAGAAGTTCAGAAGACATGGAGTTGAATGTATTAACTCAATTCTTTCCTGAATGCCAGAGACTAATAATGAGGGTGAACAGTGATGATTTGGAAGCACAAGATCAACCTAGTCAAGCAAGGTTGTTAAATACTCTTCGTTCCCATAAATGAAAGCTTAGAGAAATTTAAGAAACTGTGGCATGAGAGTTACCACTTAAGCCTAAGAGAGTGACATGTAGGGTTGGCTAACACTTTGTTCCAAAACACCATCAAGCAGGAGATGTGATGTTGATCAAAAACCCATTAAAAGCTGGGCCATTTTGGTCCATTGGAAGGATCATAAAACTGATCAAAGGGAATGACCATTTGATTCATTTGGTTAAAGTAAAAAAAGGAAAATGGCTCAATACAGAGCCATTCACTTAAAAATTTGTATCATCTGGAGCTTTCCCAATACACAGATGTAGAAGAAGAACCTATAGATGATGGACATACAGAAGGCTTTCAGGATCAGACACTTTCTTCTCAAGCAGATGAAATGAATTTGGATTTGTCCTGCTTGTAAAAGATCTGAGGATTTGAGACCAATCATTGCATGTGCTGAATGTGACAATTGGTTTCACTTCAACTGGGTGGGAATAGTGGTAATGCCACTTGAAGATCAACAGTGGTTCTGTCTTTCTTGCAGATCTCTACAAAGACCTGGTAAACCCAGTTTATTAGGGGTCTAAAAATATATATATATATATATATATATCCTCCTAAAGCAGTTCAAAGCAAGACCTTAAACTGCACCAAAGGTTAATTGAAAAATTGAGTTCTTTCTTCATTTCCCCTAACAGTATCCTTAGACAGGAACCTTTTTTTTTTAATTTTTTTTTTTTTTTGTGGGAGTGTGTAGAAACTTTGTGCACTTACGTTACCAAAACTCAGTGGAAGGGGAGAAATGAGGGAATTCAACTGTAGCTTTATGATGAAAATATAATGAAATATAGACAGACTATGAAAGATATTATTTCATCTTCACAGAAAATTTATTGAAATGAGTTCCAGTCGGCACCAACTGATTGAAGGGAAGTCAAAATTTGCATATGTCTTCAAAGGGAGATATAAAATGCTAAAATAATTAGCCAAAGACTTGCATTATTATTATTTTTTTCTACCTTTGTTATGACCTAGCTCTCTGTTTGGAAGCTGACTAGACATGTTACTGAAACTGTTAATTAGAGTCCTAACTCTTTATTTTCTACAAGGAGAATTACTTGTAGGCAACATATAGTGTTTTTTGTTGCAATTTGACAAACAATTGCCACCGTGAGTTTACGCCAGCTACAAATAAGAATTCATTATCATTTCTTTCTTTCTGCACTGAGTTTCGCTTTAAATAGTTGTTATTATAGTTTTTTGACATCCCCTTTCTCCAAACAGTTGGACTTGAAATCCCGGCAATAGTCACTGAATATTCCCTACTGAAATGAAGAAGCATCTAGCATCTTTTTTGCCCATATATCTTATTAATAAAAAAATTCTTATAGGCAAACTTGAAAAAGAAATTTTTTGCAGTAGATATAAAAATATTAAATTAAAAACCATGAGTGAATGAAATGTCCAATTCTTGCATATTTAACATAAAACAAAGTATATGAATTAGAAATTTCATCATTTATCTTAAAAGAAACAATTAACATGTTTGATGCATAATGCCAAAATTAGCCATAAAATGGATGAAACTGTCATTTGATCTTTTCTCTGTTGAAGATTATAATGATTAAATGCTTGACCCCCCACTAAATATTCTCAAAACCAAATTAAAAAATACTGTTATAACTAGACAAAAAAAAAAAACAAATGACTTCACAATATTTTCTCCATAAAATACATTGTAAATTTCATCAGACAATATTGAGAATTTACATCTCCCTCTTCATAACATGGGAAGCTGTAAAGAACTACAATTCATCTTTACTAATAATTAAAGATGCCACAAACTATAAAGCTTAATTGAGAAGAAGATAATAAAATAAATGTTATCCTGAATATCTTAAATAAAACTCTATAAAGCCTAACAATTTATATTAGTTAATCTTTGTTATTTTGATCCACTCAATTGCTTTGAACAATAAGTTTTTAATTGTTAATTTATAAAAAGTATTCCTTATAATAATTAATTATAAATGACAACAATTAAATAGAATATATATTAATAACTCATCACAAATCTGTATTCTTCCTATGTCTTCAAAATATAGAATTTTGTAAAAAATGCCATATTTATTCAGGTTCTCCACAAATTCCTTTCCTTTATAATCTGTGAATTGCTGTGACTTGTGAAATATAGTGGAGAAAATTCTTGTTACATTTACCATAGATTTGAACTTGGGGTCATCATTCATCTAAACTGGCTACCAATTAAGCTTGAGAGCTCAGTCTGTTTTACTATTTAACTCATAGATGGTAGGAATTGATTGTTGCCTATCCCAAGGGCATTAGTATGAAGTGAATAATAGAGACTTAATCAATATTTGAACTTTGCTCATCAATTACACTTTCTGTATTAACCATTACCCTACCCAGATATTCAAAATATGGAATGTCTTTAATAATTTACCTGGCTAGAGATGTTGTTGTGTCAAAAATGAAGAAAATGAAGAATTCTTACCTGTAAAAAAAAGAAAATTATTAATTAACAAAAGTTATTTTATTACAATTTATATTTGAATTAAACATCCAAATAACACAAGAAAAAATATATCAACAAGAAACCATAATGAATGCAATACCAAGTGTAAAAAAAAATTTTCTAAAATCATAATTGAAGCAAAGTTTATAAGGTTTAAAGTTTAGTATAAAACTTTATAGTTTTCCTTCAATTATGAGTCTACAAAATAAAATATTAAAAATGGAAAATATGGCTGCAGTGCTGCAAACTAGCAAATAAAGCTAATGATGCAGAATGTGTAAGTTTAATCACCAAAATGTGTACACACACTTTCAATAATGAAAGCAGAAAAGTGTTACCCCAACTTTTTAAAAATTTGCGAAAAGTCAGGGAATTATCCAAAATGAAATTGTCAATACTTATTATTCATTAATAAATTTACTTTACTTTTTTTTATGCTTTTTTTATTTTGTGGAAATATTGTTTTTTTTTTTTGGTCAGTTTTTTCTTTTTCAACCCACCACTTTTTGATATACACTAAAATTCTTTTTTTTTTAATTTAGGGTGTTCGTGATTTTCGATTACAGTTAAAGAAAAAAATCCTTGAAGATTTTTATTTCAGTTAAAAAAAGAAAAGTTATGCAATATGAACATATTGAAAATTCGTCCTTGACCATAACAAATCATTCAATAAAATAACTAAAAAAATATTCTTGTTGACAGTTAATAAAACAGATTTGACAGCAATAAATAATCAACATTTTTAAAAAAGTGACATGAGTATGTTTTTATTACATAAAAAGATGTATTTGAAGAAAAAAAAGTAAGGTTTAAAAATGTCATTTTCGAGTCTGAACATTTTTAAAGTTTTTTTTATTTTCATTTTTACAACTGTTAGATTATTTTTTGTACAGAAGTTCAAAAAGGAAATAATTCTATGAAGGCAATAATTAACGTTTTGGTATTTAGTTGTTAATTCAATAAATGAATAAAAGTATCAGATTTCCCATTTTCTATCAAAGTATATTTTCTTTAGTTTAATAAATTTTAAATTCAGAATAGTTTTAAAAAAGACCTCATTGGTATATTGGATGTAATTAAATATTTTATGACATCAAATAGAAAAAATAAATAAATGCAAGGAGTAAAAACTCAAAAAGTAAAAGATATTTCATTTTTAATTTTTCTTTTTTTCATACTAGTTTTCACAATGGAGTAATGGATAGTGGCTCGAATTGAGGAATCAGAGAGCTGAGTTGAAATTCCAGTTGAATCTGTTACATTCACTTACATGCTAATACCGTTGGGAAAAACATGAATCCTCTTTTTCTCCCTCCAGCTATGAGTAAATAGCAGGACAGACCAGGTTTTATAGCCTTGGATGGTAACTGGTTTACTGCAGAAAGAAATGGCAACCTACTGTGAGAAAAAATCTGCCTTGTCAGTCATGTATCAAAAGATACATGATCGCCTAAGTGTGTATCATGCATGGCACATAACTGACTAAAATAAAAATTATTAATTCTACTAATTTTCATAAAACTATAAGCCTACGAAACAAAAAATGATTTATATACGGTTAAAAAAGATAATTTATTTTTTAAACAAACATTACCAGTCTAGATGCTAGTTATCTTTTGTCTTCAGTATTTAATTCAATTTTTACACACACTTTTCAAAAGGAGATTGCTGTTCCTAGTTAATCTATAACAGTTTAAGCCACAGTCTACCATACATAAATAAACATTATCTTCGCTATGTTTTAAGCAGAAAGTAAGCATTATTTTTACAAAATCCAGTTAATTAGTCCTTAAATTTACTTTCCAGGACAAATATTGGATTTTTAAGAGATTTTGAAATTTGTTTAATCATCTTCAATAATGGAAGTTAATGAGTGACCGTGACAGCCAATGTTTTAAAAATGTTTAAAAACCTTACTTAAATTTCATTCTGCAATAGTCCTTTATTATTTTATTTATTTTTTTAAGCTACAAATGTTTCTGAAGAATTCACTATTTTCAAACATTTCAATAGCTGAGTTACAAAATAAACTAAACCACTGCACAGTATTATTCCCTGTTTGTTGGTTTTATCAATGTTTTAGCTAATATTATTTTTGGCCTTCTTATATATGGCATCTGATAATTCTTGAATAGTAAAATATATTTAAAGAGAAAAGCACACAGTCTCCTTTAGGATGAGATCAAAATAATAGGGGACATTGGAAAGTGTGCAAAAAGAAAGTAATTCTCTTCAGGAGATATACTATGAGAGCTATTGCTTGAGAGAATAATAATTTACTATTAAAGATTGCCAGCTATGGGTAAAATAGCAGAACATATTGAGTCCGATAGCGTTCTCAGTCTAGAAGAAAGACAACTCTAAATTCAAAACCTTGCTGTCTTGTATGTCCTGCCTCAAATCCACCTAGCATGTTGTCTTGAAGAGAGTAACTGTCTCCCTTACTTCAAACTGTGATAGAAAATAATAGATTCTTGAGGCTTAGTACAATGGTTTGAACAAACAAGACTGGGACACAGCATGGCTCTGTGGACCTCTCTGATTTTGGACCATTAGTCCATGGGTGTATCCCCTATGGTACTTTAGACAGCAAAAAACTCTCCATATAGAAAATTTAATATAAATATTGTTTTTTATTTTACATATGATGTTTTATTGGGTCAGAACAAAAGCTTATAGCATTTTTAAAGAGAATTTAAAAGACAATAGTCTAGATATTTGTACATCAATTTATTCAACCATTTATGGGTTTTTTTATTCCACTGTATTTTGCCATCTTTAAGACAGCATTTGGCTTTATTCTAAGTGATGAACTGGGCTAAATGGATTTAACAGGCTTCCAGAGAATTGAAGTTCTTCCTATTAATTCAATATTGTAGGAACTGAAATAAGTGGTACTACAAAGTTACATGGCCATGTGAGTAGAGCAGATTTAATAGGACTTCCAAGCCAAGTTGTATCAATTTCTGCTCAGTCTTTAAAGAGACGTGAGGTCTGGCATCTTGATAGAAGACACCTATAAGATTGGCCAAGATTGTTACCTTTAATTGTTCCAGATGTTTCAGTTATTTCCCTTTAACCCAACTCTCCAAGTATTTTGGTTCACCACTGCTGTAGCCTGGTATTGAACTCACAACTCTAGTTACTGGATCTAACCAATGCCTTTATCCACTGGGCCATATATCCCATCTCAGAGATATAGACAGACATTTTAGTGATATAATGTGACCTGTATTATTTTTAATCAGTGTTTCAATTTGGTCATCAATAATTGAAAGCCTGCCAGAATGTTCTTGATCTTCCAGATCAAAATTTCCACTTCTGAACCTAGCAAACCACACACAATAAGTACTCTCCACTATAACATCATGTCCATTAAACAGCGCATATCTTTTGTTATTGTTTGTACAACATTTTTTTTCTTTCTGGAAATAAAACAGCATCAAATGACAAAAATACCTCCCATTTTCCTCTATTTTCACTTACCATAAAGTATTAAAAATTGACACTCCAAATACAAATCATATAGAGAGAAGTGCTGAAATGTCCCCTTTCAGGATATGTATATCTGTCATGAATTTTAGTCACATGCAAAACAATTGTGTTCAAACACATCTACTGATAAAAAAAACAATCATTTGTCCCAACTCACTTTGATATTTCCTCAAATATGCATGACAATTTGCTGTATAGATATGAAAACTTGAAAAAAAATTGTATACCTGTTGACTAAGCAAAAATGTACTAGTTAACACTTAAAGGTTAACAGATTGTTGTTAATCCATAATACTACAAGTCTTGCCAGCAACTAGTTCTTGTCAATAGTAATTGTCCTTGCTACAGCTTGTCATACCAGAAATAATCCATATTGCTTCACAGTGAACAAAGCAGATTTCAGTAAAAATGAACTGGGCTTTTATTCCTTCAGGATATTAATTCAGAGAATTTGCATACATTAAGACCACTATAGATCTCAAAAAATGCATGTTTGATTTGTACAATGTTAAACCAACACATATTCTACATGGGGCTGCTATTTCTCATCAAGTGAATTCATTGAGTTCCCCTCTGTACAGATGCAACATAGAGAAAGCCAAAGAAAATATTAATTGAAATGCTATAATAAAGCAACAAATGTAATGATACTAGTCTGAATAATTCAAGAAATAGGGAAAATATTTCATTTCAAATCTTCAGGCAACATTGAAATACAGTCAGTTTCTTCTATCAATAATATATTTTTGTTCTTTTTCGTCCACATTGAGAGCAAAAAAATAGCAAGTGTATGTAAATGTCTACTTTGCACATTTCTTAATTATTCACAGGTAAAAAAAATAACTGAAATCATCTTTTATAGTAGAGAAGTTATAAAATGAATTTTGAAATTCCAAACAGTTAATCCCAGAAAGAACATCAAACTATAAAAATATACAATGAATATAAATAACAATAAATATGCACAAATACAAATTTATATTAAAGAAAAAGTTATTTTTAATGTAGTACATGTTAAATTCTTTTTTTATGCTTTTCTGTATATAATCAGTTTAGCTTTGGGGACTCACATAAAATTAGTTTTTCTTCAGAGTTTATGGCTAATAAGACAAATTTCATCATAGAACTTGAGTTTAAAAATCTCTACTTTATCCAGTAATCTAATATCAGAGACATCTATTTTCTCAAAAGTTATTATTACTAAACTAATATGTGAAAGTGCAGGCAATTATTACATTATGCAAAATTTTTAAAGCAACCATTCTAAGTATAGATTATTGTAATTTATTACTAGAATTGTTGGAAAAGAACAAATATTTAAAGTAGTCTTTTTCAATTCACATCTTTTTACTTCAGTATGTGCATTTGTTTCACATTTTCTTTGATTTTCTATTCAAAATACTTAGGCATAGAAAGAGAGAAATCCTTAGTTTTGAATTGTGCATATTTTTTTGTTAATCACCAGACAATGTTTTCTTAAGAGTATTATGATATCTTTATATAAGATCAATAATGATTGAAAAATCCTTAAAATGCAATGAAAAATATCATAGCAATCTTGTTTAATTTTTTTGTCACTGAAAGATAAATACTATTATTTTCCCTTTCAGAACAGATTTGATTTTCTTCTATAAATGCTCATATATGCCATAATTTGAAATAATTACTCTTTTTATCCAACTTTTCCTTGTGTCTCCCACATCTAATTTGTCTACAACTGAGCAGGTTGGGTATATAGAACATGATGCACTTGGATCAATAGGATACAGGCTAATAGATATGGAAATTTAGTGTATCTGCATTAATGCATGATTGCAGAGATATGAAAAAGTGGAGTAGGAACAAATATTGATCCAGTCTATCAACCACATAATATACAATGAAGGTGACCAATAGATATAATTAACTTTGAAGAGAAGAGTACAGGAGAGTTCATTTTATTAGCATTTACAATACTTTCTACGGCTAAGCCTTCTTAATTTAAGCACATTTTAAAAAAAAAATAATTTTATACTTTACTTTCAAATATTGTGCACTATACAACTTTGAACTGACAATAACATCTAAAAAAGAAACTTGTGCAAAATTTACACATGCATTTATCAGGTAAAACTTAAAACAATGATGTTTATAGTAACATCAATCAAAGATGGAACTTTTCTAGGTGTGTCAATAACATCACGAGAATATTTCAGCAGAATTAATTGAACAAAAATTTACACAAATGTATTTATGTTCAATCCTTATTGGATGTTTAATAAATTTTAACAAATAAATTTATGTATAGTGCAAGTAAAATAAATGATCGTGTAACACTTGATTAATTTCATGATGCCTTTTTCCAAACAGAAAATTAATGTAAACCATTTTAATACTCATAATCAGAACTAATTAAGCAAGAAATGCTTTTTTTCTAGATGCAGCTGAAATTATTTCATGATAACGGTAAACTGTTAGATCTATAATAATTAAATGCAAGAAAAAAATAGATGTCTTTGTTCATAGATGGAAGATATATATGTTTAATTTATTTGTTTAAACATTATTTTATAAATGGATACTCATATTTGAGTAGATGCTTTATTTTTATTTATTAAACAGAGCATCTCCTCAAATATGGGTATCCATTTATAAAAATAATGTTTAAACAAATAAATTGAAAATCTGTCAGATCTGAAGATGGTCTCAGATGATATTGAATGTATTTGGGAAAATAAAAACTATTTGACAGAAAATTTTGGTATTTTTCCTAATCAATTTTCTAAGACTATCAAGAAATTAATCCATGAACTTGAAAGGATCACAACGAAAACTAATCGACATGATATGTTTAAATTATTTAACTAAACCTGATTGAATAAAAATATGCTGCCTATATATACAAAATATAATAAGAGGAAAAACTATTCTTAGCTGATGGATTTTGTACTCTGTGAGACTTTACCAAAGCAAATGTAAGAATTTATTTTGCTGCATGTATTTATATACAAGAGTAAGGATGTCATTGGTTTATCATGGCTTTTAAATTTTAGAACATTTATGAATCTGGTGGTTGAAAGATCAGTCAAACACGCCATAATTCAAAGTCTGGTAAGACAAAAGTAAGCTAGTAATATTCAAGAAAAATATATATATATATATATATGTGTGTGTGTATTTTAATAAATGAATATTGTTTAAATTGTGATCAGATTTTTATGGTTTGGTTTATTTTGTTTTACTGTATATCACCCTCAATGGGTTATTTAATGCCGACAAGATTTTTAGCATAAATTCATATGAATGGAATATATATTAATATTTTTAAAAAAATGTATTGGTGGTATTTTACTATATAAATTTATTTATATACTTTCATGGTGTTTTGACCTTAGTTTGAGGGTTAACTAATTTGCCCATAGCTGGGACCCCCTAACAGGTCCTACCACCCCAGGTCAGATGGACCTGGAAACAACAGAAATTAAGATGTTCCACACTCCTCAAAACCTCCTGTTCAGAGGCCTTGCTGCCTGTTATGGTTTGGGATGGACATATGTGTTGTACATCTTCAAAGACATGAGGTAATGGATTTAACCGTTTTCTTTTGATTTTTAATATTTTTGATCACAATTTAAACAATATTCATTTATTAGAAAGAAAAATATTTCTTGAATATTACTTGCTTACTTTTGTCTTACCAGACAATTTCCCATATGCCTGAATAAATTTTATTGTCTTATATGTTAATATGGACTCTCTGACATTCTATAACATTCATCTATCTTGCATTCATTGATTTTTAACTTTTTCTATTGTTTTGATTCCAACATTTTCATATATGTCTCTTTTAATGATATCTCAATTTTCTATTGGATTAATATCTAGAGAAACCATTTCATTCAGTGTCTTTTGTAATGTGAACAATAATCATCTTTACAGTATTGTGAAATAATTTTTGCAGAATTCAATGCAAAATTGTTTGATAAGCTGATAAACTAAGCAAGAACATTGTTTTAAGATTCTAAAATTAATTCATTACTCACATTTTTTAATTAAAGTTTTCTTTACCCCTTTTTATTGCTCATCACAGTGATTTTACTCAATCCATTTTGGTGATTAAACTGTATAAATTCAGAATAAAGATAGCTTCTGAATTAAATTCATCTTTCACAGCTTGATGCTCAAGGCATTGTCCATCAAAACTGTCATAATCAGGCAGAACTCATCTGTAGTATTTCTCACAGTGCCTCGTTCTTTCAACATATTATGTTGCATTAGTGACTACCTAGTCATAATTAAGAGTACATGAGCATATTTTTTAAGATAATGAAATAAATTATTTTCATTATTACACATTTTATAAAGTATTTTTGTTTTTTATTATTTTGTTTTCATGCTTTTTATAGCTCTTTGTTTTTAATTGATTTATTCCTTGGCAATTTGTTTTCAGATAAAATTCAAACTTGTATTTATACCTTGTGGGTTTGAAAAACTAATAATAATGATGAAATATTAAACTGCTTGGATTGTTTAATTACTTGCAATAATTAATAATCACAAGATGATTAAATTTCTATAGTTTATTCAATTATTTGCCCATAAGTCCTAATCTTTCAACATCCAAGCCAGGAAATATGTATATTCAAAAATTACAAAATAATTTGATAGAATTTTAAGTATAAAAGCCATCAGGCAAACAGAGAAGAGGTCATTGTCAAAATATTCCAAGCAGTGATAAAACAATTGTAATGATCAGTTAAATATTTAAGAAAATGTTTAACACTTTCAAAACAGAAAAATAAAAATAAAATAAGGCATTGCATTTCTTACCAAAAGGTTAGTTAAGAATCTTCTTTCTTGAACTTTTGGGTTATATCATTTGCTTTTTCTGTCTTTTTTTATTAAAAGATCTATAGCATAAATAATGTTAATACTTTTAGAACAACCACCAGGAACAAAATCTCAAAATAATCCAAATTATGACATAATGGCTTCCTTTCAGTAGACATTTGTTGTGTGAGTAATCAGTATCTTTAATAAAAGAGATGTTCACAAGCAGAGCAATGAATAATTATATCATGAGGAAAACTTTCTTCAGACCAATTACATTTTGAGATTTTTCTATGGAAAGCTTTTAAGTGAACAAGTAGCTCAGCTTGCTTAAGCCATTTCAACTGCAAGGTTGAGTAAACAGAAAGTTAATCATTTAAAAAGTTAATTGCCACAAGCAAGATTCATAATGAAATAGAAATATACTAAAATAAAAAGGAAATAATGCTTACTTATGACAGAATTTTATCAATAAATTTCTTCATCCTTCCCCAAGGGAAAGTAAAATTACAAAAAAAAGAAAGTCATCTTAGAAATCTTATCTATATTTATCAATTTCATTGAAGTCAAGAACTAAGAATTGGACCAGTGATTTTTATCCACTAACACAACAGTATCAAATGTGTTATAAACACCATGAAAGAAAATTAATGTAGACCGAGCTTGGGAGGGGTCAAATCCTTGTTCATCTGGACACATTTACTTCTATTATTTTTCTATTATCACATCTTCACCCAGTAAATTGTAATGCATAATATATTACAGTAATAACTACTTTACTATAGTATGAGTAGTAAAATCATAAACTCCATGTATTATTGCTTTTTGTGATCTATTGTAATAGATTATAGTATGCTCAAATGTTTTTTCTATTCTTTCATCTGTTATAATCATTTTTTAACCTTACATTATTTTTGTTTTCTGAGATTTACAGTTACTAAATTAAGCTTACTTTGGCACAAGGTTACTCTATTTCTATATAATCTGTGTCTGTGTATGTCTATGTGTGAAGAGTGCTGAAAATTTCTCAGCCTTAACTTTTCCAAAAAAAATAGATAAAATAAAAATACCTGATGCATCTAATGTTTGGTCAGATATGGGAAAATCTTCCAAAAACTTACTTAAGCTTTTAAGAATCTGGAAGATTATATTTAAGGAGAGATACTAAATATTACTCAGAAATTGGTTCTCTCTCATCTTTACTCTTATGGAATATGGGTAACATCACAAAATCATTACACTACAAAAGGTTTCATCAGTACTGCTTACATGCCACCTTCAAAATTCATTGGCAGTCAGGTAGCAGACATGGAAGTTTTGGAGTGGATTGACATGTCTATCATTGTTGGATAGCTCATTTGATTAGAGAGAATGATAAACACATAAAACTACTCTATGGATAGATAAAGGCAGCTAAAAGCCACAGTATAAACCAAAAGCACATTTTAAGAATTTAATAGACAAATCACTCACAGGTTTTAAAATCAATCAGGATAATATTTTAAGATACATTTATATAACTGATCTTGTAAGTAGTTAATATCTATCCATATTAAAAATAACTTGTTTTGGTGGGTGTCTAGTTTTATTAGGCAAATAAACTGAATGCAATATAAATTTTTATTTACAAATAAACCCAAAAGATATAGACCATAGAAACAGATATTTCATTAACACAATATGCCATACAGCTAAATTATTATTCTCTTATTTTACAGGGTCCTTGATGATATTTAACCTTCACCAATCTTTCACAACTCATTTTATAAATTTCCTTACCATTTTGAATTGTGGCAGTCTTTATTGCTTTTCAGATCTTTGCTTAAAAACTTCTTTTCATTCTCAAATGATAGATGGCACATTTTCTTCTGGAGATGCTGGGGGCCATTCCATTAATTTGGTGTCTCTACCTGAATTGCCAATAAGGTTTCAATCATCAGCTTTATAGGATATAAAGGAACATTGTCTTGCATGAATAAACTCTTGAACTTAAAGCTTTTTGATTATGACTCAAAAAATATCATGTCTACAATCTTAAATTCTCTGTATTTATCTTGATAGCATCATAATCAACTTTGATGGGAACTATAACTTTACTGCCCATAATACTTAGACAAAATATTACTTCACAAAGGATGAAACATTTCACCCATCTATTAGATCTATCCTATATAGCTAACCATTAATCACTAAAATTTTACCTTAACCAACCAGACTGTTGGGTGACAATTTGGCTCTACTAGACACATTATTGTTATTTTAGCCATTAAATATTGCAACCTCACTAGCTGGGTGAGCTGACTGTGGCATCAGTTCCAGCATTAGTTGCAAGTTATGAATTCAAAATTGTCCTCCTCCTAGACTGGTCACCAACTAAGGCTAGAGAGTCCAGTCTGCCTTCCATGATGGAAGCAAAGAGATTTATACTTTTCCTAATGGTATTTATACAAAAATGAACATAAAAATCTTGGCTGAAATTTGAACTTTGCATGCCAATCTCATTTCTCAGAACAATATATGGGTACATATCTATCACTAGAATTTACCAATGAGAAATCAGGTTTCATGAGCTGCTTTGCTCAACTTATGATGCTTCAAGATGGTACTTTGGTCAAAGAAATGAAAGTAACCAATTTTCTTAATATTCTGCATCATTTCTCTTTGTTTACATTAACAATGCCAGCTTCAAACAGTTCCTTGCTGGTCAATCCACTTTTCTTGCTTTTTTTTCTTTCAAATCTGACATTTTTAAACCAGCTTTTTGTTCTCTTGTTCTTAAATTGTCAATATTTTCAATTTTTTTCTCATTGTTCTATGATCTTTGTTCAACTTTTCAAAATTTCTGAAGTTGTTTCAATCACTCAGTAAGTTTACAATATCTTGCATCTCTTCTGAGGTTATATATTTAATACAAGTCATGGCATTTTTTA
>CAHIKZ030000938.1:277500-437500 GCA_903632075.3 Acanthosepion pharaonis
ATATGACCTATGTTAAATTTAAACTAAGCAAAGAAGCAAAAAATAAAAAAATAAATGGGTGATGACCTGTAGATCGGCAGTTAACGGCAGCCAGACATAAACCAAAGCAGATGTAAATGGTTACATAAATTATACAAACTAGATGGTCTTATGGTAGCAAAAATTCTACTAAAATTAAGGTAGATAAATTAAGAAAAATTATTCATAGAAAACTAAAAAGTTTAAATCTTAAGGTTAAGATAAGTACTAATGTTAAACAAGTAGATTTTCTTGATGTTACATTAGATCTCGTTAATGCTATATTTCAAACTTATATGAAAATAATGCCAACTCAATTTATATTCATCCCAATTCTAACCACCCTCCATCTGTAATCCAACATATACCATCATCTGTAGAACATAGAATTAGCAACCTTGTCTGAATCATCTTCAAGAAGCGAGAGCAAGATCTAAAAGGTCAGCCAATCTAACAGTGATCTCATCTCACAATCCTCACACTTGCTCCATATGTGGCCTCCTTTGTAAATACCGAGTGGGTCTTAAATACCACTTAAGATTATTGCACAAAATTTCATAACTGAATCAAGTAAGCTGTCAGATCCTCATACGTCAAAACTGACAGGAGAGTCCATTATTATATATATATATATATATATATATATATATATATATATATATATATATATATATATATATATATATAGTATAGGGCAGCAGATCATCGCTCCAACATATATTGTTAAATATAACAGACAACAAATGTCTGTTATGTTTTATCATGAGCCTTTCCAAGCGTTATATAATGACTTTCATTTCAAGAGAAATAAAGACAAAAACTGTACAACATTTGGATATTTCTTTATTATATTGGTTGTCGATCTAAGCTTTCGGCTCATATGAGCCATCATCAGAGTGGTTATGTAGATATTACAACAGAGATGTTCACCATCAAAGATGACATCCTGTTTTGTTTACATAGAAGTTTGCTATGTGATGATAACGGTTGTGGAATAGCAGGTGCAGGTCATAAATTCGTAATGCATTTCTATGACATCATACATGACCATGTCAGAGAAAGAAACGTTATCAACAGAACCATATGTTTAAATGCATTGTAATATGTTTTTGTCTTTATTTTCTCTTGAAACTAAAGCCATTATATGACACTTAGAATGGCTCCTGATAAAACATAAACATTTGTTGTCTGTTATATTTAACAATATATATAATACATAAAAGGTTAATGGCCAGAGTTGAATTGAACCAGGGAACAGTAGTATTAAAAAATGCTCAATACACGTGTGAAAAAAATAAAAATAAAAAATAACATGTAAGGCTTTTAAATTTAAAAATTTGGAGATCAGTCGTTTTCGCTCCCTTGGTTTCAGGCAATTTTTATCAAATGACCACCGAACACTTTATTTAAAAAAAAAAAAAAAAATTTTTTTTTTTTTTTGAAAATAAAGTATTTGGGAGGTCAATTGATAAAAATCACCTGAGGATACCAAGGTAGCAAAATCAACTGATCTAATTTCTAGGAGGATATATATATATATATATATATATATATATATTTGGCACTACCAAAACATGAAAGCTATTGTGCAGTGATTTCAACATGTTTTTTCTAATATCTAAAACTAAATAATAATATCCTGTTCTACTTTGTATTGAGCACTTTTTAAAAAAATTAAATGTAACGAACAGCAGAATTTTATTTCATCTCTTCTTTCTCTCATATAGAATATATATATATATATATATATATATTGAACACTATTTTATTAGCATCAGCACTCAATGTGTAATATTTTATATTCATATTATATATATATATATATATATATATATATGAGAGAGAGAGAGAGATAAATTACTATCTTGACCGAAAATGTATTATTATCTTTCAAAAATCCATAGAAAATGCAAAATGATAAATTCTACATCATAAAGATGGACAATGAAATACATCTAGTATATCCCTTGAGTTCTCATAATTTTAAAGGAATGATGTTGAGGATAATATTAGTTTAAAGAATATTAAAAAGAATAATTATTGTTAGAATATTGTCTCTATCTTTGTTGTTGTTATAAGAATGTTTCTGCAATTGTGCCCTCCAGCTTTCATCAGTTATATGTCAACCCAGTTAACCTACAAGGAATTCTGAACAAAACCCTTTATTTAATCTATGGGAGTAGTGTTCTCATTCCTCTGTCCATTAGGGATATTTTGTCTAGTAACTATCAGACAATAGTCTAGTGCAGGGGTTTTTAAACTTTTTGATTTGCGGACCCCTTTATATTTCAGGCTTTACCTTAGGGACCCCCTTATAAACACTTATGAAATTTATACATAAATATTTGCTGAATATAACATATAATTTTGCATTAATGCCTAACAGCCAATGAGAAAGCCGGAAATCGCAAAATAGATCCAAAATTCAAATCCTTTGGTTCCTTCTCTGCATGAATAGAATCCATTATCTTTATCAATTTAAGATACAAATTATATTAGCATATCAAATCTATGAAATAGTTTATTAAACCAATTTATTTCATGATTGGCCTATAAGTTACTTATAAGCGCTTATAAGTTGCACGTCACCCATAAAAAAGTGTTTGCTGTCCACGGACACCCTTTCTTGTCCTTGTGGACTCCCTGTGGTCCACGGATCACAGTTTGAAAACCCCTGGTCTAGTGGATGTTGGTTCATGAATTTGGTGATATAGTAATTGTTAGTTCAATCCCTGGACCAGGCAGTGTGTACTTAAACACTGTGGAAATGAGGTGAACAATAACTGAGCAGTACTAAAAATAAGAACTAGACATTAAGCATTTACAACTATTCATTGCCAATGATTTTCAAATTAAATCTATTGTTAATGATAAAAGATGAAGTTCATTTATCTAAAATTGGTTATGTACTTTATTTTACTAAAATATTTGCATGGTCTAAATTGTAAATATGACAACTAATGTAACATAACAACCAATCAGAAGATGCCTTACTATGTATAAATATAAATCTTCCATGGGGTTACTCCGTCAACAGTATCCCCATAATATTGAAATGTTGATTCATTCTAGGGAAAAAAGTGAAAAATTCTACACTAAATGAAAGGATGAAGGCATTCTGTTTGAAAATGTACAACTCTAAATTTTATTTTTTCTGAACATGTCAAATTTTTTGTAAAGGCATTCATGCTTTTTTAACTTTTAAGATTAATATTGTTGTTCAAGGATGAAATATATTGTGATACCATGATATTCCAAATGCATCATTTTTTAGATTCACTGTTCATTTCAGTTTCAGTGAATAATATTTGTTAGTCATTCTTCGCAATACTGAAAAGCTATGATCATTTGGTTCTATATAAATGAACATTAAAACTAAAATACTCCTAAGATTTAGTTGGAATCATGTGCACTTCTGTTAATATGTACAAGACTGACATTATTAACTTGTACCAAAGAAAATTTTTGCTAATGTTAAAATTAAGGAGAAAAGACTTTTCAAAAATGAGTTGAAAAGTTGCTGCACCTTTTTATTATTTCACTTTTACAATATTGGCTCTAAAATGAATTGAGTATAAAAGGAAAGCATATGAATGAAAAAAAGTCACTCAGGGGATGAACTAAAATTGTCAATTAGTTACAATATTAATCAGGTTTCATATCCTATTAAAAAAAAAAAAAAAAAAAAAAAAACGTGGGGGATGACTTAAAAATAAATGATTGGTTGATACAAGCAGGGAAAGATGTTGAAAAAAAATTTTCTTCAGTTGAACACTGAGTATATGACAATTGTGAATGCACAAAATAAACTGGTCAGGCAGAAAGTTACAGTGATTAGCCATTTTTACAATGAGAAGACAATGCATGAGTCAGTTACTTTAAATCTCATCTTTACAATGATGATTTTATTGTTTGGAATAACAATAGAAACTGAACAACACACAACCACACTTTTTTTTTCTTTTTTTTTTTATTCCAATCTGCCATGTTGCATTAATATTTCTATTTAATTTCTTCTAAGCTAATTTTCAGTTTTTTCTTCTTTCAGCAACATTTTATGATTTGTTTTGTTTTATTCTTAAATGAAATTTTTTAAAAAAAAATCAACAAAACTTATTACAAACCCTAAAATCACAAACAAATACAGTAGCAAAAAGAAAAAGAAATTAGATTCACCTAATTAGATTCATCTTTCATAAAGAGAAATCTCTTTATTCCAAGAGCATTAGCTAATTTCAAAGTATCATTTTATGCACTAAAGTATTTTTCCTTACAAATTAAAAAGACAATTTACAAAGTAAAATGGAGTGGCTTAATTGAATTTTTTAAAAATATACATGTGACTATGGGTGTACAGTTTAAATAATTCTGAATTCATTTAAATCATTTTTAGTATCAAGCATATGTAACTGACTTTTTAAAAATTTACACTGCAAATAGATTACTGAGAAATTTTGGTATCTATATTTATAATTGTAAATGATAAATATTTTTTAAATAAATATTTTTGCAGAGGAAATATGTATACAATAAAAGCTGTCAAAATTAAATATTTGAGTAGGAAATTTTCCATTGTAAAAATACTTTACAAAAGCAAAAATAATGATCCTTCTAGAAAAATGCACAAAGAGAAAGAAAAATATAAAACATTTTAAAAATTAAGATAGCATTTGTCAGGCCATTAAATAGACAAAAGGGAAAAGAAAAGTTTTTAAAAAATATAATGGAAAAAAAGAATACTGTGTTAATGAAAGATGAAATTTTCAATTAAACTGCTGTGACAAATTAGCAATGTAAAACATGTGAATGCTCACACACAACTTCAATTGCTTTTTCGTTCATAAATGGCAGCTGATTGTAAAATCTTAGCCTACTTTTTTTCTGATTTTGGTTTTTATTTTTGTGATGTCACCAGCATCAAGCTATTCTAATATGACAATGTCTTTTTGATTGCTCATATTAAATTCAAGTCCTGAAATTTTGCATTGCATGTTCTATCCCAATGGCAAACATCCCATGATGCCTTGAAAGTTTTCATCCCATAATTTCCGTAAATTACATGACAGTTGTTCATAAACCCTCAAGCACACAACCATGAACAATGATGCTTTTTGCACTTGATGTTATAGCTTGCATTAACCACAAAGGATTTTTTTTCACAAGAGACTCAAATTAACTTTACCATTAATTCTACCACTGCTATTATTATTTCTATTAATAAAATTATAATTATTAATGAAATTATCATTACAAATGCTGAAACTATTGATAAAATAAAAAAAAGTAAATAAAATGTATTAAAGACAAAAGAACATTAAAAGATGAAGATAGATTAGAATATTGAAGCTTGAAAGAAATCGTAAAGAAAAATCCTTGGAGGAAAAGGAAGATAATTTTTTTTAAAGAAATAAAAGATAGTGAGACAGGAAAAGAAGTAGGAAATGAAAAAACTAAATATCATCTTTCCCCAGGTAAAAAATATCCATAGTAGATATAATTGCTTTTAACATATTTGGAACATTCAATAAACCTAAAATGAAAAGATAAATAATCAAATCTTAACACAAAATTATTAAGGGAAAAATAATTTGATAAAGAGTAAATTCAATTGTTGCAGTTTCAAGAAAAATCTAGAAAGCAAAAAAAAAGTAGAATTTTTAATAATTTGAATAAGATTTTTTTTTTTAATGAAATACTGGTCTTTTTATAATTTTCACTTTTTAAGCTGTTGGGATGTTTGTCAGTTTTCCTAAGAAAAAAAAAAAAAAAAAAAAATATATATATATATATATATATATATATATATATATATATATATATATATATATATATTTAAAATTTCATTATTTCTGTAAGAAAATCTCCTTAAATTTTTGTATCTCTAATTTTTTCTTTTCATCAGTTTCATATATATATATATATATATATATATATATATATATATATATATATATATATATATATATAAAACCATCTTTTGTCATAATGACAGCAATTTATTCCTCAATTTACAGCTAAAAGTAAAAGACAATAAAAGATAAACATTCGGTCATTAGTATTTCTGTGACTATTAAATGCTATAAAATACAATTTAATATTATAGAAAGAAATACATTTAAGTGCAGTATAAATATATTTAAGGGAAAAAATAAGCTATGATTATATTAATACATTTAGAGACTTTTTCAACTATATCAAGAATATAAGATACAATTTTTGTCTAATACACAAATGGATAGCTACACAAATTGATTAACTTGTACAATTTATTTATAAAGGCAATTTGTTCAGTAAGTTCATTAAAATCTTTGAATGATTAATTCATAAATATAGGTGCTACTATAGTATGATATCTACTGCCCATTTTCTACTATAGTATGATATCTACTATTCTTTTTCTGCTATGGTATGATAATTAACAACTGTTGGAAGCTTGAAATATGTTAGGGTTAAAGGCAGTGAACAGTGAACTGGTTTTGTATTAAAAATCATTAACAATTTTTTATACAAGAAAATAAAAAATTATCAAATAGTGATGTTAATGTTTGTAAACTGATTTGATGTCATTTAAAAAAAACCAAAAAAAAAAAACCAGTAAACAGGTCATTATTTTTTCTGAGCATTTTCCAGCCATAATAAGTGCATTGTCATTTACAGTAGGTCACAAATGCCTCTGTAGATATCATACAATAGTAGCACCTAAAGACATGTTCTTTTATATAAATTTCTTCCTTATATTTCTCAATGGTAAAATCAGTAAAGGGTTTTCTTTAGATTTTGAAGTTATTCTCATATCTAGAATAGATAGGCCTACCTTGTAATTTAAATTATTTTTCCAATTTAACCTCTGTTATTTCAGACCCCCCCCCCATTTATTTTCCATTTTTTCCCAACATGTTGATTTATTCAAACCTTATCTCCCTCCTTTTTTGTTTTGGAAACAAATTAATTTTAAACAAACTCTCCAACATCTACCATTCCAACCTACCTTTCTCTTTCAAACTTAAGAGTGGGTGTCTTTTTGAAATTTGTCTAAAAAAAGTGCATGAGAAGAAAGCAAGACTCTTTAATGTGTCAAGAATATCAGTTCATTAATCTGTCATCGGCTTTCAATAGCATCTGTTTAATTCAGTTTTCTGAAGACATATGGATCAATGGAAAAAATGGCGTCTTCCTACAAGAAAATTTTTATTGACCAAAACTAAGATTACCACTCTCCTTGCAGGGAGAACATCTGATATGACAATGGTGAAGTGTAGTAAACAAAGATGGTGCCCACTTGAGCAAGGCTATGCCAAAGACATCCAGTCTTCAAGTGCATTGCCAATGTTGACATATCTTTTCTCATGCTATTATTAATGTTGCAGAGTCAGCAGCCTTACTTCTTTCTATATTTCTCTTCTTTACTTCTTACACTCTCTTCTGAAATGCTGCAGACAGGAATTCATACTGATATATTATATGTACATTCATTAGAGGAGGCATCAAAAACAAAAACAATGGTCTTTTTTTCTTTATTTTTCAATGTAAAAGAAAATATAAATGTGATCAAGTCAAATAAAAATAGCTTTGAATATAAACTGACCTTTTTCTTTGTCATTCATCAGAGTTAACTAGCCCTACACAGGACAGAACAATATCTCACCTAACACCCATAATCTTTAGAAAACTATTTAAATTTGTCCAAGACTAGAAAGGCAATGAGAAGAGACTTTGTGTGTGTGTGGGGGGGGGTAATACCAAAATCAATGACACAAGACCTGTGTTTACATAAAGTTTCAAATCAAAAAATATTGACAAAGAAAACTGAAGCAGTTGTTTCAGTTTCCTTATAAATTTCCAATTTTATAATTCACTGCATTAAAAAAAATAAAAGTTGGGAAAAATATTTTCAGATAATACATATAAATATAGATAATTATGACACAATTTAGTTTATTAAAGTTCACAGGTACAATAGATGAAGAAAATCAAATATATATAATTTAAATAATTTTTTAGTTACCAGATTTTTTAAATCATTTTCACATTAAATTTTATAAGCATTAATTTAAATTGAAAATGTCAGTCATATACTTTGGTCATTACACCCTTATCTAATGTGTGTACCAATGTGTGTTTGTTTGTGTTTGTGTGTGTGTGTGTGTGTATATATTATATACACACACACACACACATGTGTGTGTGTCTGTGTGTGCATATTTTCTTACAAACTGAAATAGAACTTGGGGTAAATATTAAGAGCAGCCTCTCTAAATTCTTCAGTGTTCTAAAGTGGAATTTTTTGCCAAGTTTCATAACTTTTACAGTTAGAGTTTTAGAAACAGTTTTCATTTCATCAAAAGAGGCTTAAGAATTGCAAAATACTAGACAAATGAATAAATTTTGACAGTATTGATTTACCAAAGTGATAATCTGAATTTTCTCAAAATTAACTCAAATTAGTAGTACTATCATTATGAAGACGTAATTTTTGAAAGGTATGTTTTTAATTTTTTGCTTTATTTTGTTTTGCATCAAGTATATTCCTTATAACTAAAAGTAAATGGATTGAAAGATGTATGGCGATAATGAGATATCTTCCTTCTTTATGTTTATACATAAGAGATTGTCTAAATATGCATGCTTTTTGAAAAGCATTTATGGATTTTATGTCAAGTGATAACTGTGGGTGTGTCTAGTGTGTATTTATACAGATGTATAACTGTGTACACATGAACAAATAAACCAATACAAGTGTACACATGCTTGCTTATACAAGGACAAAAAACTCAAATTGAACAAATGAATGGTAAATGAAAGAAATATATTCTAGTGACAATGTATAATGCTACAAGCAATTTTATGCAATGTTTTCTAGGTTAAAGTAACTTTCAGGATTTAGGGTTAATTTTTGAGCAATTTCATTTTGTCTAAGCAGATAGAAGAAATACACAAACAGAAGAGTAGTGACAAGAAAGCTTTTTAGTTTTAACATTATCCTAATAATGGAAAGTGAAAGCCTTTAATGGTCTCTTATACAAGATCAATATCTAAGATCTACTATTTTTTTAAATTTAATCTTGTAGGTTTCATTACAAGATCTTAGAAAATCATCTCTCAGAAAAATAACTGTTAAATTGCTTCAATAAATGTCTGTACATAATTTAATGTGCAAAAGTATAAAGAAGAAAATTGATTAGACTGATTATACAATACCATGTGTATCTATATAATAGTTTATATAAACTCTTATCATCAGTCCAAGAAAGACATTTGAATCACTAACATGCAAAAAATTCATTTTTATAATATATGGAAATATCTACTCTTTGCTTGAAGGCCACAAGACCAGAAACACGTGTAGTAGAATTATGGAAAACAGAGTATAATATATATTTTAAAATAAAAAAAATCCACATTTCAACAAAAAACATTTGCAGTTTATCTTCTTTTTAAAATATATATATATATAATCTGAATGAGAAATTTAAGCTTTTGCATCAAAATAAACTATATAATTACTATAATGTAAAAAAAGGCTCCACTGATATTATTTAAATAATTTTAATCATAAAGCAATGTTTTCAAACTTAACTCTGCTTTTCTATATATGAAAATGACACAAAAGGTAAGCCAGTAGGAAGCTATAAATCTTAACTAAACTAGGACATCTGAAAAACTTTATAAAAATATAACAATGGGAATATACTTTTAATTTAAATGGATGTTTTTCTCAAAGTACTGATGTCAATCAAGAACAATTGCCCCTTGCAGATCTTAAAAAATACCTAAATAGTATTGAGTATATAACATTGCATCTAATTTGATAAGATTATCACTGGAAAGTTGATCATATTACAGAATTTCTGATACTTCCAACTAAGAAACTTTAGTTTTCTAATAAAATTGATTGATGTCGGTTTACATTTATTTAATAACAATTCTTCAAATTGACACCATCTTTAAAAATTCAGACTTTCTTAGTTCATAATATCAATTTAAACAAAACTATATAAGCTTTCTAATCTTTAAGCAAAAGTTTCATTTATCAATCTATAAGTATCTAAGTAGTTTAGAATAAAAAAAACACTAAATGAAAATATAAAGCTTAATATGTATAATAATATATTAGTGCATAATTGGATTGTAATGTCTTTTGATATTAAAATCTAATTAAATCTTAGAGATACATAGGTACTAAATAAATCTGTTTGTGTTATTAACATCATGGCTAATACAAAATAAGGTGCTATTGATTCTTTCCTAAAGGCCCAATTCATTGTTAAAATACATCAAAGACCAAGTTTAGTAAATAAAGAATAAAATAGTTCTTTCTATTCATTTTCTTGGATTATTTTTTGTTATCTAAAATTATAATTTAACAGCTGCTTAGATTAATTAAGTATTAATTAAACCAAACAAGACTGAATGCTTATTGAATAAGAATTAGCAAGAGTAGTAGCATCAGTTAAAAGACACACTGTTATAACAAGATAGAATATTGTATGAAGAGTTCAAATGATTTTGATAATAAATTATTCCATCCGCCAATGGCTTATATTTGGGTTTGTGCAATAGAATGGGACAGTTACGGTCAGATGTTTACTTATATAACATGGTAAAAAATGTTATCAAATGAATGGGAAATAATTTGGATAGCTAGCTTTCAAAGAAATCCATAGAGTTATTTTATACAGATTTTACTTTGTTCATTATAGAAATGCTGGATGTCAGCTAGAATGCCATGTTTTTCTGATAGTCTGTCAAAATGATGATTTCAATAAAAAGATTTCCAATTCCAGAAAAAATTCATGTTTTATTGGATGATTAGCAACTCTAGTATCAGTGAACCATTGCTTAGCAATTTGTTCAAATTACAAATAAATTAGTCACCAATGGTTACATATTGATAAAACATTAACTATTTAATGAAAAAAAACCTTGATTAATGAATCAACAGATTTACAGCCTCCAAACAATATGATTGTACCCTTTAAGTTTCCAAAGTTTAGCTATTTTACAGTTTATCTATTTTATTTATATTTTATTATCAACAGGAGTCCAAAATCTATTGATAAAGGAAAAAAATGAGTACAAGTAAAACAAGAAATACAAAAGTATTTAGATTAAATTATTTACTATTAACTTGAGAAATTATATAATCACTTCAAGTCAGTTTTCATATTTAATACTATTAAGACAGGTTGATTTTGGAACTGTGGTATTGCACTCAATTTGAAAGTTAGGGTTTGACATGATAAATAATGACACAAAATATTCTTTTCCATATCATTACCGTTTTTTGAGGAAATGAGTTTAAAGATTAAGTTTAGGTTCAAAATCGTAGCTTTGGAATATAATTCTGGTGATCAGTGAAGCCCTTATAGCCCAACCTTATAAAATTTATAATTTATTGAAACTTTACAAATTGTATATGGACAAGATGCATGGCACAAGCACATTATTTCTAAATAAGACCTTCATTTACTTCAAAAAGAAACAATTTAGCTATATTACGATGTAATATATTATACAGTGCAATAGTTTTAGTATGATTTTCAATAAACAATGCAAATTTAAAACATTTAGTCTTATAATTGTGTGCCCAGTAGTATTATGGTGTTATATACACTTTTATCTGTGTTTTGTTTTTATTAATTATGATCTAACAAATCTTATTCATTGAATAGCCTTTTTTGTAATCTTTATAGTTTTCTTTTTCTTTTTTTACACAGGTTTTACTTACTGAATACAGTAAAAAAAATGCATATTTTGCTTGTAGTGATTTATAATTAGAATTCTAGTTTGAATATATTTTCCATTCAATGTATCTAATGCAAAAGATATCAACTTTATTTGGATTTATTCTTGAAATAGTCAAATTTTTAAGTCTGTAAGCAAAAACTGTAGGAAATTAAGTATTTCTGTACATTTTTTTCAGACGGTCTTTAAAACTATTCTCAAAAATTGGTAAAAGCTATGAATCTAATTTTTGATGTCAGTACTTATCACATCAAACCTCAGCTTTCACATCAAGTGTAATGTTGATTTAAAAAAAAAAAAAAAAAAATGAAAAACCAATTTGCTCTAGTGGGACATCATACCCTAACATCAATTAATTTAGATGTATTTCAGGAAACTACTTTGAGAATTTTTTATTAGATTCTTTTTCTTGTACCAATTACCATCATTAAGTAGGTGTTCATTTTATTTTTTAATAAAAATCCTTCAGAAAAATATTTTATGCAATCTATTTAACTTTCTCCATCATTACTTAATGACATTCTATTTTAATTCTATAACAAATTAGAGACAACTACTTAATGTGTAGCACCTAACTTCACCTGAATAATGGTAGCTTTGAAAAGTGGTATGACATGAGATATATTGACTCCAATGGGTAAATGCATGGATATATCTATCATATGTTCCATTCATTTGTTGGGTTTAGCTGTAAGGAATTTAGTGAGATCTGCAATATGTTCTATACGTGTTCAATGGGATTTAAGTCTGGTAAGGCCAATGGAGTATCCATAAATCAGTTGAGTGTTCTTTGAATCAGTTTTGTGTGATCTGAATACAATGGAGTAGTGGAGTTACATAATCTTGCCGAAAACAAACCATCCCTCCTGGGGAAATGTGGTAAGCATAAAGAGGTGCAAATGCAGTCTCTACTCAAAAGAGCAATATAGTGCATCTAACTAGGTTTGCCACAGTTTAATGGCATTATTCTGTGGCCCAGTTAAAGTGCAGTAATTGATTCCATGATGTCCAATAATAGTACCCTTTTTGGTAAACACCTATGAAACCCCATAGAATGTAGCATAGTTGCCTTGACAGGTTGAACAGCACCAGTGTTGAATCTGGATGTAATTTAATATAATGTTCCCCTTTTTTTTGAGTAGTTAACATCATTTGTCTGGCAATCTCATTCTTGCATCATATATGGATGCCTGCAGTTTTTATATGCAATTAATATTTGTCTGAAATGTAGATATTTCTGGTATATCCAAGAAAAACCTTGAGCAGTTGCCATCTTGCAGTTAGTGACATATCTTTCTCCAATAATCATTCCTTGGTCAAACAATTAAATCCTGCCCATATGCATGTTTGTCAATGCTATACTACTTCTTTACCTATGATGTCATGCATGTATAACATGCTGAGTCAATTTTTGCAAGTGGGATGAGAGAAAAACCTTTCAGTATACCATTGTCTCTAAATTTTGGTCACTTCAGTCTAACCAAATGGCTTTTTTCTTTATTTATATACACACACACACACACACACACACACACACATATATATATATATAAGTAAAGGGCAGTTGTGTGTGTGTGTGTGTGTCTGGCTAAAACTAAAAAAACTACAATAATTTATGACAAAATAAATATATATACAGACTCAGAATCACCCAACCTACCCTTTGGTAAAAAAATTATCATCATATGGCTTTTATTTATGAAGGTAATTTATAATTAAAAATACGTAATTACAATGCATTTGAAATTCTCAGAATTAAAAAGTAAAAACGAATGGGAATAATTCTTATTCCGTTTGTTTTTACTTTTTGATTCCGCTGATAATTTCAAAACACTGTATGTATTCTTAAAATTTCTATTCTCTTGAATTTATTTCCATATATATATATGGTAAATAAAAGTGTAACTTTAAGAAAATGAATATTTACACAACAAAGTAAATTTAAAAGAAGCATATTAAATATTCAAAACAAAAATTGTACAAACACAACAGAATAAATTCCCATAGATATTTTTTGGGGAATTTTCAGTAGCTTTAATAGAATTAGAAATTCCACAAACATATAAGTCATCTTTTTTGATATTTTTAATCAAGAAATTTTTAATTACCTATTTTTGATAACAGATTTACTTTAAATACACACATTTTGTTTTTATGTTTATGTTATAGAGATATTATCATCTATCTATCTATACATATATAAAGGGCAGTTGTGTTGTCTGTATTGACTTAATATTTTTTGGCCATTAATAATTTTTTTATTCAATCTTTAAAAAATAAACTTCATTGTTTTTCTGGTCTGTAACGAACAGAAAAAAGTAAATAATTTTAAATTAAGTTTTAGTAAAACAATATCTATAGTGATCCTTATTTTTTCAAAAATTAATTTAAATAAAATATAGTTAAATTTATAAAACAAATATTCAACAGGACTAATGTTGACCATAACTCACGTCTGTCTCTCCTAATTTTTATTTAACTAAAGTTTTTTTTTTCTTTTCAAATACAACTTCAAATTTAAACATAATCAATTTTCAAAACTAAATTCTCAATGTATCTTACTTCTACTCTCTTTCAAAACAGTAATTAAATTCATTTCCAGATAAATGTTTGCTTCTTTCACTTTCTTTAGAAAGAAAATAATCACTAATATGTTTTAAATAATAAATAATTATTTCTTGAAGAAGTAAGATTTGCTATAGTTTTGCTTGAAAAAAAATGATTAAATTAAGTATGTTTAAATATATCTTAATTTAAGTTTATTTACTTTATTATTAATAACAATTTGAAAAAAGTTTAATGAACTTCAATAAATCAATTTGATTTGTTTGAAAACAAGATTAACAGTGTATTCATGTTAATTTAATTCGAAAAATAAAGTGTCTTTTTAAATAAAAACATGGGGATGCTCAACACCCTCCCACTGAGCATGGTATTAGTTGTGTGGTAACCAAAAAAAAAAAAAAAATAGAAAATGAAGTTTATTTTTTAAAGATTGAATAAAAGATTTTCCATAAGATGGCTGAAAAATATCAATAAATTCTCAATAATAAACTATTATTCAGAAATCATCTGAACAATGCTGGGTATCTCCACTAGCATATAAACAGACAGAAATACATAAAATGTCTACCACCAATAAAAACATGTTCAATTTTTATACATTTAGTTTATTTTGAAGTTAAAATATAAAACAAATAGAAAAACAAGAATACTCACCAAAACCTATAATAAACAGAAGAAAATTTAAAACACTGATTAAAGAAAAAAAAAAAAAAAACAATGTTCCTGTCTGATTTGGCCACAGGTAGACCCAAACATTAATGGCATAAGCTACAACTGAATTTCTTTTGCATTTAAAAGGAATGACCTTCATCTTAAATTTCTTCAAAATTGTTACCTTAGGTAAAAATAGTGTTAGAAAATATAGGATTTATTATTGACTTTGAAATTCATAATTATTTAGTTGGAAGAATGTTCCTAGTTTGGAAAACTTATCTCCACATTGTTTTTTGCAGAAAAATAAAACTGAACAATGAACTGAGATTATTGACTGAAAATTCAACAACTGAACCAATAACTGAAGTTCTATCCTAAATTTCATTTTTTGTTATGGCTGATATCACAACTTATTTAAATAAAAATTTTGCCTGATACAAAATTAGAACAGTTTCTCTTTCATACACACACATTTCAAAGTATTTGTAAAATTCATAATATTTGATAATAATTATCTATATGTAATAAGTAACTGTTAGTGATTTTTTTCCATATTCCAACAGTTACTTTTGTTGCTAAGTTCAATAGTTCAATCAACTTTTGGAATAACTTCTTAAAATTAGTGTTTTTTATCCTCCTTTGCTATTTCGTAAAATCAATATAGCAATCAATCATTTTTTTCTTTCTTATTTTTATAAATATGAAAGCAGAGATACTTATAAGTCACTCAATGTCATATACAAGTGACTTTTCAAAATTAGCCAGTCTTTTTGATATTTGTTTCCAAAACCTCAAGTTTCAAACAAGATTTATAATATGAGATTTGAAAAATAGAATGTCACCAAAAAAATAAATATTCTGATTCCTTTTAATTTTTTTTTCACTGTATTGTACTTTGGTTCTCTTATTCTACTGCTGACTTAGGGATTATATTTCTTTTTCTAATACTCTTCTTTGTCAATTGATGAGTATCAGTTACTAGAAACAAAGTTTTCAATCAATTCTTTTCCGTTCATCTTCAGTCCTTGCAAGCAGGCCAAGCTGTTCCATTAATCGTAATACTTTTGAAAAAATAAAACAAAGCTTCCAGTCATGAGTTCAATGTTTGAGTCTGGTAGTACTGAAAAAGGCACATATTTTCTTTAGGGGAAGAAACAAATAAACAGCATAAATGGAAATATAACTGATATGAGTTATCTCCCTTAAGCCTGGAAAGCAGAATGCAAATAATCTACATGTTCGTGGATTGAATAAAGTGTTTGGTTCAAATTTCAATGAAGATTATCATGTATGACATAAGTGAAAAAAGAACAAAGAGTAGAATGGCCAAAAGTTTGTGAGTATAACTAAAATATGTATACTAGTCTAAATGCAAATACACAACTATTTTGATAAATGAAAATTCAGTTATACTTTGTGAATATGAATATAAATAAATTATTTTTGGTAAATGTCATTACTTGTATGGCTCATGTAATACTCTGTATTACATGATATATATACATTTTTCTTTTCAGTTTATATTAAACTAGCAGCATGGCCCGGCGTTGCCCGTGCTTGATTCAAAAATCATATGACTCATACAGCAATCGCTATCACTTGACTTAAAATATTTTTGCCCTTCCTTGCCTTTAAAGGAGTGCCCTTTGCCGTGCTGATGTTGCTACATGCTTTACTTCTTGCCTATCTCACACTGCAAATTTTTTCTAAGCTCTATACTAAACATTAAATCTGTTAAGAAAAAAGAACTAAACAAAATGAACACAAAACGATCAGCTTTTAAAAAGGACTCATAACTGGAAAAACCGAATGAAAAAAGAATGTTAACAACAAATACTTTTTCACATCCAAACCGGTTCTGCGGAATCAGAATCAACAGTGAGTTTAAGCAAGCGAATGAGCCAATTGGAGTAAAGTGCCATGCAGATTTAAATTTTTCCCACTTGTGACAAATGCAGCTATCAATTTTTTTTTGCATGCTAGTTAACATTTGTGTCAGTCAGCTGTTGGCTCTCATGCTGGCCAATAGAATCTTCCTGCCTATTCGTGGCAGCGAGCTATTGGCTCTCACTCTGGCCAGTACAAAATGGCCGCAAACTACATGAAAACTGCTGTAGAAGCATGAAAAAAATCGATTATTTCCACTATCGATGGGAGTTGGGAAATGCAAAGTCGGTCTTGGCCTTCCCACTAACTTGGAGCATGTGCATGTAAATTTTGGTGCAAATCTGTTGAAAATTGCGGCCATGCATTCGTTACACACACACACACATCCTGCCTTTTATAGATATAGATAAAACTATATTTTTGTGCATGGCAGGAAGACATGTTCTTAGCTGCATAAATCATTTAAATTATAAGATATGCAGTATATTGAAATGCTTCTAAAAACTGTGATAGCCATGAAGTATAAATATTACATGCTAGATTATTTTCTTGCTATGCTGTAGATATTTTCTGATATTAAGGTTGATGGGCCCTCTAATAGAACTACATTTATTATTCAGAGAAGACACTGTATATATCTGTCCTGAAAATAAAACAGGTTGCTATGGAAATATGTTGAATTCACTGATCCAACTCTGGTCAAACAAGTACATATACATAAATTCAAACACATTTATTTTACAAAAATATTTACTGATTCAATGTTCAATTTAATTAAAGAGAATGTATATTCTATTCATTAACTCCTTGTTCAGACATGCCCTGTAGCCAAAATAGGATCTATGTACAATAAGAATAGTTGTGCTTCTGAAAAGGAATTGTCACTGTTTAGCTAAATTATAAAGACTACCCTTGAAATTAGCAGCTCAGATTTTTGCAACAAATGAAAAAAATCAATCTTTATTATGAATGCAATCTAAGCAGTTCTTAGCTCATGCTCACAAAATAAACCAGAGTGAAACAGGAATGGTCACTTGATTAGATTTTTTTTAATTAAAGCCAATTTGAAAGCTTTTTCCACTGGTAGTGTGGCTATGTTCTAGTGAATCACAATGTCAAAAGCAAATAAATAATAGAAATGACTGACAGGTTATACCATGTGTAATCAAGAAATTCAATATTCACATAAATATTGAAAAAGAGAGAAATGGAAAAAATGAGTTAGCCAATATCTTAAAGCCACTAGAGAATAGCTTGATCAATAAACTATAATGAAAATGATCTCAACAAATCTGGAATGCTTATAAAGATGATTATATGGCATTAATACCAGTGAGATAGTCATTCATACATTAAATTTATTTGCATTCCAACTCATTCCACCTATGATTTTGTAATAATAAATGTTTTTTTCTGTATATTATCTAATGTATAATTTATTTTCAGAAAGTCAAAGATGACGCATGGCAATAACTAAGATAAAGAAATCAGTAATTTAACCCTGCATTAAACAAGTTAAACATTTTTCCGATTTTTCAGCTAAGATAGAATTTTTTTAGTGAAGGATTCAGGAAGTAATTTTAGTTCATATTATTTTTTTCTGAAAGTTGAAGAATAAAATCTTAATACTGTTTTAATTTAAAAGAAAAAAAACTATTTTGTCTATCAAACGGAATATTAAACATTTATGGATTTTGAAAATAAAATTATCCTGAACAACAAAAACAAAGCCTGGAAAATCTGGAGTAATATTTGTTTTATTTAAATGAATATTCTGAAATATTTTATCTTTCTTTTAATAAAATTTAAAAAAATATTCTTTGTAAATGCTAAAAATTATTTTGAATATGGAAAATGGTTATTTCTAGATAAAAGGTTATATAAGTAATTTAACATTTCACACATTACAAAAATACTTATCAGAGATACCACATATTTTATCTAAAGAGGGAGCTTTTAACAAAAAGATCTATAAAAGAATATTTTTTTGCTTAAAATATTTTTTAAATGATTAGTTTGTAAATATAATAATGTATTTTGAAGATTGACTATTAAGCCTTTTTAGAAATCAATGTTTACAATTATATCAGTGTTAGGAAAAATATTCTGATATATAGAAAAAGCAAACCAAAATCAAAAAATATTAAAAGAATAATGGTCATCACATGATTACAAAATTATTTTTGTGAATGAATGAATGAAAGAAAGAAAAGAAAAGAAAAGAAAAGAAACTATGTTTAATGTGATTTTTTTTTAACTTTATAATATAATCTTAAACTTAGTCACAATGTTTAAATATTATTTTTATTTTCTTACTTGTACCTAAACATACATTTATTAATTACAAAGAAAATATTTCCAATTTTCTCTGAACATCACAAGGTAAATGATCATGACACAAATGTTCCAACTTCTCAAGGATCATATTTATGAGAAACAATTTCAGTTTTTAGTTCAATATTTTCATATAAAATCTTTCAGTCACTCAAGAGATTTTGGAAATATTTTCAGCTTTTTGAACATTGATCAATGTTTTATGAGAAAAAATACATTAGTTGATAACAGGTAAAGATATGCTGCAATTGCATAAGGGTAAAGCATAAAAAAGGCAAACATTAATTTTTTAAATTATTGATACATTTTTTTAATTTCTTATTTAAGACCACATTCTTCATAAAATCTTGATAGTACATGTGACAAACAAATTCACCATGTTACTACAACTATATTAACCAAATAAATTGGGAATATAAGTAATGAAGTGACACACTGGACCACAGTGGTTATTATAGACCTACAATGAACATGTCTGTATAATATTTCTTGGCCCACAATTAAGTCGCTTCTTTTCTTTTGGCTTTAAGCAGAAAGTAGTCCAATTTATATATATATATATATATATATATATATATATATATATATATATATATACATACACACACATTTATATCCAAATATAGGATTGTTGTATACGGAATAAATTCCAATAGCCAAAAATACTATTCTTAAAAGAGTGCTCAGTACAGAGCAAAGCAAAATATTTTATTTGAATAAATTTATATATATATATATATATATATATATATATATATATATATATATATATATATATATATATATATGTATGTATGTATGTATGTATATATATATATATATATATATATATATATATATATATATGTATGAAGACATTGAAGTAAATACCCACAGATGACAGTCTGTTTCATGCTAAACACAATCATCAGGCCATGAATCACTGTTGCCTCTGGGTGTTGACTTCAATGCCCACTTTTATATTTTATATATGCTCTATCTCTGATATTAAACATTTTAACCCATAAATATAGCATACCTTAAAACTGTTTTTTATATATATATATATATATATATATATATATATATATATATATATATGGTAGGTTTATAACAAATTGAATGAATATACCAATAACTTCACTAATCCAGATTATTTAACATCACCTTAACTTTTGCATAGTATTATGATCCCCAGAGATTATATTTTACTTATATTTGGCATATTTTTAGATCCTTTTGCCTTTAAAGTTCATTTGAATACGCATACCAATTCCATCCATGCAACCCCCATCAACATCATTAAGAAATGTGCAATAGTGCTTTAAAAAAAGTCTACATTTTTTGGTTGGCTAGATATCAGGTCAGTAGGCCTTCATTTGAAAGCACTTCACAAAGTAATGTATTTGTGTTTTATGGTAAGCTACAAAGGTCATACTTGAAAAATATCTCATTCCCAAAGTCAACCAGAAATATTTAGTGTTGGAGGATCAAGCCAAAGAGCAGACATTGCAGCTTTGCAAAATCTTTAAAACATTATATATACATTTATTTATAAAGGGAAAATAATTCACGTGAATGTATTTTTTCATGAAAACAGGGTGAGTATTAATTTACATTCTAGTCTTTAGCAATTTTTCTTGTAAAAATATTTAATTAAGTGTGTTCATATCAATATGTTAGGTAAGAGCTTAAACCTATATCTAGTCTTTTTTGCATAATGTTTGCAAGAGTTAAAGGTTAGGAATGCCAATTATAATTTAAAAATTACTAAAAATATTCATATAATATATATATATATATATATATATATATATATATATATATATATATATATATATATATATATATATTCACTAAATAATTTACATATTCATTATCTTGTAGTTACTTACTGAACATATCGTAGTTTGGGTATAAAAAATCACAAGTATAGTGCACTCAGTGAGAATTTTATCACTACTAATGGTCTACAGTAGCAGCTTTCTACCCATTACACAATGACAAGATGTTCTTTAGTTTCTTGTGATTTGTTTTATCATTTCACCCCAAGCGAGGTGATAATGCCACTAACACAGAAGAGCTTACTGGGAGTGGAAGAAAATGTAAAGGTTTTAGTGAGAAGAAAGGACAAAAAGAACAGAGTTCAGGAAGACAGAAGATGGTGATTGATCTTGCATTTACATTTTTGAAGATTGTAGGTAGAAGGGAAGCAAAAAATTGGGTGAGAGTTCCACAGACAAGAAGTGCAAGAAAAGAAATTATTAGTAGAGAACAGTTATATCTCATTAATTCAACAATGAGACCTAATTACCAATCTTAAATTAATTCAGTCTTCATTCACTTAAATTCATGTAGTCAAGGTACCAAGGGGTAGAGTTCATCAGAAAAGTTGCCATAAAAACATTCATAGAAAAGATAGCAGGAAGCAACTTCACGGCAGTGAGAAAGTGACTGAAGTTGAGATGCCAGGAGAAGACTAATAACATTACAGACCTTTCTTTAAATTTTGTCAAGAATCTTGAGATATATAACAGGAGCATTCAGATATAGCAGCAATATTCAGTGCATGGATAAATGTCATAATAAATAAAATATAAATGTGCGAGATGGATTTGGATAAAAAAAAATTGTCTGGCATGACACAATGAACCAACCTGCTTAGCAGCAGACCTAGAAATTGGCTCAATATAATTGCTCCATGTCATGTCATAAAACATGAAACCAAGAAGGTGCAATGATTTGCTCACCTGGAGGTTAGCATCAGCAGTTTCATTTTGAAAGCATTAAAATCTACAAGCTATTCCTTACCTCAGCTAACCACTAATTGGAGATCATTTTCTAGAGAAACTCCACAGCCTATCAGAGAGGAGTAAATAGTTGTGCAATCAGCATAAATACCTAGTTGTAAACTGATGACATTGGGAATGTCAATAATGAAGATAAAACAGCATAGGTTCAAAGATAGAGCCCTGTGGACCCTGGCATTGATGTGAAATGATCTTGAAGATGTTCAATGCAACCTTCATTACATAATTTAAGAACAATTGGATCAATACTTTTAAAAATTCTAACAATGATAGTTGTTTAATATGTGATCTCACTTATCATCCATGAAAACAGAATCAGCAAATCCAAATTCCAGTTTAGAATGCCTTATCATTTACTCATAGGAGTCATGAGACCAATATTCCCTGCATTCTATTTCAATGTGAGTTATCTTGAACATGATCTTGTCACTGACATTCTACAGTGTAACCCATTGTCGGGACCGGAGAAGAAGTCTCTTATATCCGGGTTTGGTCTATTTTATATACATTAACACAGGCTCTAATTTGGGACCAGAGAAAATTTCTCTTATATCCGGGTTACACTGTACAATCATGAACACAGTGTGAGTACATAGACAATCTATTTTTTGATTAATTTACCTATTTAAGATGGTTTCTATATCCATTATAAACACTGACAAATAAATGTCACTTTTACATGAGGCATACTTCTAGCGATTTGAATAAACAAGTAGCAACCAAGTAACACAAGAAAAAAATACAGCTTCCATTTAAAATAAAATGGAGCTAAATTTTAATTTGGAAATTCTGATTTAACTAATGCTGAAGAAATTTTCACTATTTAAATTCAAACAATCATGATCCAAGAAATGCAATTATGATTAACTTGAAATGTTTCAGGAAATTTGTTTTGTCCCAAGATGGAAATGAATTATTTAGAACAGTGAACTGAAACAAATGTAATGAATTTGTTTACTAATATAAAAACAAGCAAACATTTAAAGTCTGCAGCACTGCAGACCTTTTACATTCACCTACAGATCTAGTAAGTAATAATTTATCATACATAGATGAACATACCATATATACTCACATATCATGTGACTTTTGAAGACCTAATTTTGAAGCTAATTTTAAGAGGGTTGCATCATGCATGAGATATAAAATTAGCATATGTACTGCTGGCCCTAACTATGCCATTGACCAAATTACGTATCCATTTACTGTAGTCAAATTGGCTTCAAAATTAGGTCTTCAAAGGTTGCATAATATGCAATTATATATAGTATATAAATTGCGAAAACTTAGGCAGTGTATTTAAAAGATCAATGTATACTAATTATTACATAATAGGGAAATATTATGCTTCTAAATAAAACACATAATTTGAGTTAATGCCATTACAAAGAAATCAAACTTGAAGTTAATTTACTTGGCAACTGACATCTTAGGCAAAACAAACATTTGTCTGGAAAAAATAACAATACTTATGAGGATTAGTAGACATGTCATGATTAATGAATAAAGCACAAGTAATTATTGTAATTTAAATCAAATTTGAATTTCTAGGTGGCCAAAACATTGATTCAGTTTATTAAATAAAAATAACTTTATAATTTTGACATTAACTATTATTCTATTACATATTTATGGTCATTTTTCTTTTAACACTCTTTCAGGAAACTTCATCATTCTTTCCTCCTAGAACATTTTATCTTTCTCAGCAAAAAAAAAAAAACCTACTCTAAGTGCCTTTTATAATCTTTAAGGGAATTAAGATATTTTTCCTTAAGAGAATTCTATAAAGACTAAAATAAATGGTAATCTGTTGAATACCACAAGTAAATGAAAATTTCCAAACAAAAGAAATATGTCTATATTAAACTCTTTTCAGAACTAATTCCAATCAAATTTTATTGATTGCTGCATTCATTTGATCAAATTGGGAGCAGTACTTGTTCAAATCAATCATTTGGTTCTTGAGAATGAGCTCATAGGAGAAGAGTCCTTTCTAATCACACTACATGCAGAGCAGCAGCAGCAGCATCATCATCATCATTATTTATTCAATTAGCACATTTTGTGCTGCTGTGGTCACTACTCCCATCCAACTCACAGTTGTGGTTCATGGTAACATTCAAAGTAGTGCAATGGCCTACTATTTTCTTTTGTACTCAGGATGTTGAAGTTACTCCATCCCTCCTCTCAGAAGTTAAAGAGGCAGGACCTACAAGGCAGCAGATGCTCTGAATTCAGAGTTTTCCTTTGCCTATACTGGTTACCAACCAAGGCTATAGGACCCTGTCTGTCCTGCTATTTATCCATAGCTGGAGGGAAGAGATAGATTTGTACCTTTCCCATGTAAGTGAATCCAATGAACTTGACTGGAATTCGAACTCGGCTCTCCAATTTCTCAATCTGAGCCACTATCCATTACTCCTCCATGCAGAGCATCACTTTGATTGAAAACCAATGTTTATTACAATTAGTGGTGATTCATTATTCTCTCATATTTCATGGTCTTATAAAGTATCTACTTTTCATTGCCAAGCTTAGTGTTAAAAGAAAAACATTATTTTCATAATATTTAAGTAGCTAATTGTAGGGGAAACCACATATCAAAGTGACCAACAACCAAACAAGTACACGTAATTTTCATCACTGGATTTTGATATTTTGAGCTAGTTGACTATTTCTTTTGTCATATAATGTTGATTATTCTCAATTAAAGACTTGATCCCTACCAATTTCAACTTATACTCCAGCTCATGGAACATTGTTCAGCAATAAATCTCCAGTATGAAACTTTGCAAACTACTTTTGACAAGTTGAATCATTCACAACATCTACTCCATAAATTTACTTTTGTGTTAAAGCCGCATTCTTATATTTTAAAATAAAAAGAACATATGCATAATTTTTTTCTCTTTTTAATAAGCAAAAATATGCCAATTTTAATATTTTTTAATGCATGTATACTGATAGCTGTCAATGAAAAGTAATCTTTTTTGAATCAAGCAAGTTAAAACTAAATGCTCCTACATCCATTCAATGATAAAAAAATAACTTTTTAGACTATCCAATAGTTTATCCATTTATAAATTTACATATTTTTGATAAAAATACATTAATTATTCCTAGATTTTTATGAAAGATTATTGCTATTTTGCCATTTTTTTTCTGTTTGACAAAGTCTTATATTTTCTGATGTATTTGCTCCAAAAAGATTGAAAATAAATGTTTTCTAAGATAAATACTGGCTGCAAAAAGATATAATGCAATCTTGATAAAAGTTTAAATCTATCACTGAATGAAATCCCAATAAAAGTAATTAGTAAGTCATTGGGTAACTTGAATGAGATTTCATTCTTTCTATTGAGAAAATTCTCTCATTAAAACATTGAAAATCTTGTATTCTTATTAGTTATGAGCCATAATTCCAATGGTAGCAACAATAGTAGATCCACTATATTTTGGGGTGAGTATATAAAGCATCCAATACACTGTAGATAGGTACAAGCAAGTATGAATAACTAAAACACTATTTTTCTTTTACAAATACATTTTCTTATGGAAGCAAGTCAAATATTCTTTTCAAGTGATCATGGCTTTCCACAGATTCATTTTCTTTATCTTGATAATTATCTGCCATAACTTCTTGGGAAAGAGTTGGGTGGTTACCCATTGTCAGTTTTGTATTCAGATTAATTATTTTCTTATACTAGCTGCCACTCAGTTCTAGATACCTAGTCTATCCTGCCATTTAATCTCTAGTTAAGAGAAGAGATAGGTTCATGCCTTTCCCCAAAGACATTAGTACAAAAATGCAACGGAATAGGCTAGGATTTGAACTTGTCAATTCCATTTGCTTTGCCAATAAGTATTATGCTACCTGAATATCCCCTATAGGCTACATTAATTACAAAAGCAGTTGTTTACTTTGGAAAATAAAGTACTGAGCTTTAACTTCTTTCTTAATCAAGATGAAGCAACAAAAATATAAAAGAATTAAATTTAACTGCACATTTTATCAATTGTGCAAATACTGTTTACAAAAATATATGTAGAGTAATAAAAGTATGTTTAACAAAGAAGAATTCAGTGGCAAAGAGAAATGAAAGTTTAAGTTTGATCAGATGACTATCACACTGTACATTCATCATTTCCTGTCGTTATGGGCCTATATAAGACATTTTAAATAATAATGAGATTTACCTTTTTAATGGTTAATAATCTTTGTGACAATAATAAAACTGTTTAGGAAAAAGAGAAAAAAAAAAAGCAATTTGTTCATGTGCATCTTAGATGCATAAAAATCTGTTACTTTTATTGAAAAGCACTTAAACAAAACTTAGCACATTCTATTCATTGTTAATGTTTGATTCTGTTGCTTCTTCCAATGTATTTCCAGGCTCCTAAAGTCTATGAAAGAGGACAAAGATCAATTTCAAAATTGTCAGGAAACAAAAGCAACTGCAAACATTACCAACTTTAATTAAACATTAATCAAGCATTCAGGCAAGGTTTCTCATTTACAATCAGCCAATCAGGTATTTTTTCTTTTCTTCCATGAATTTAAACTCCCCACATTTAAATAACCTTATTTCATTACATTTCATATAATGATATCTGAGACATTTCAGCTAATATTGATTTCAAAATTAATATTCACAATTGCCACTATATTGAATATCATAATTTGCTTCAAAATTAATGAGTGACAAAACTAACCCAATCTATTGATGATAAAATAAACCATTTTTTCTTATACAATGTTCATATGAAATGACACTACAGAAGAGTGTATATTCAAAAGAAGTGGGACAAGTGATCATTTTAAATATAAATAAGAACTATAACCCTAATTATTTTTTTCTTTTGTTCATTATAAAGAGATAATTTTGCAGTGTTTGAAATATAATTTATTTTAGAAGCAAGTCATGAGAAGCACAAATAAATAGCTTCTTGAAATTGTATATTCACTGAAATATAAGACTTTGTTTTCAGAGGGAAATGAGTTTTAACTACATTGGACTTCTACCATTTAACTAAGAGTCATGTTCTTTTCTGCAAGCAAATATTTTGTTCAAATAAGTTATAAACATAAGGAATGACTTGATGTTGAGAGAAAAAATTGAAAATTTTGCTTTCAGTTCTGTTTTTTTTTTAAATTCTGCCAAAATAACTGATTTAAGAAAATTAATTTTCTACATTTGTTAATGATTGTTTTGTAATGACAATGTTGTCCAAGGTAGTTATTGAAACTTGAACGGCAACTTACAAATTATAAGGGTTTATTTAAACAAGAAAAATACAAGTAGATATGTACAAGTTCATTTGAAGCTGGAAAGCACTCCCCCACCCCGCGAGACCAACACCATAGACACTTATATTCTTCTTACTGAAAAGTCCATATGTATCAGTTCTTTGTATACTGAAGGTTATCAGTTTGTTCCCTACAATAACTTGTAATATGAAAATAAATGTTTTCCTTAATGTTGCCTAGCTTAATTTCAACCAAAATTTGTATATTACCTCACTTTCCAAATTTTCTAAGCAATAAAATTTCACAAAACTGAAGGAGAAAAAGCACCAGCAAGATTTCACATAAAACAATGAAACAAAATTTGTATTAGTTGGGCTAATTTTATACACTGTCAATATCTGTTTGTATCATGTTTTTCTTCATTCTAAAAAGTAATTCCTACGCCTTTTATCAACTTTCCAATAATGACTTTGTTACATGTACAACCTTTCCAAAAATAAATAACATAAAATAATAAAAAGTAGAGACACATGAATACTTACACCTTATAAAAAATATTTCTAAATTTACATTATATGAGAACAAAAGAATAATAATATTCTTTATTTTTTAATAACATTTTATAAATTCATTTATAATTTACTTAAATTTTTTTTTAAATATGGCTAAATTTTTAGATTTTATAAAAAAAAAATTAAGTAGGGAAGTTTTTAAGAGTTTCAGTTTTCTAAATTTTGACTAAATGGAGAAATTGTAACAGTAATTTTGATTAATTACATTAAATGACAAAAATAATTGATGATTCTATTAATAGTCATTGAGGCTGAAGAACATTGAAAATTTAAAAATCTGCTGTTAAGGAAAGGGAGAGACCATAACAAAAGAAAATACTTTAGGGATGATAGTCTAGTAAATGATAGAAAAAAAATGAGTATTTTGAACTTTTACTGATTTGAGTTGTTTTTGTAATAATATAAAAATTATAAAAAATACAGACAAGAATGAAAATAAATTGATTGTACTTAGCTTGGCTGTTTGATTAAACAACACGTGAGTTTTTAGCTTTTTATGGTTTCAAAGTATTTGCCTCCTGTTTTTGTCTTAGACTGACAAGATACCAATTACAATTTTCTTCAAAACTGACACACACAACAAAATAAATTGAGTTGGGGGGGGACATTTTTTTACGAAGATGACTTAGAGAAGTTTTCAAACCGAGTAAAGATGGATTAAATAAATTATTCGTTCGAATGCATTCACTGAAAAAGTGAAATGACGTGAAACTAAAAAAGTTTATGTACCACAGTTTCGTTTTTTTTTCTTTTAGTTTTTACTTTTTTTTAATGCCAGAAAAATGGAATTAGTATTCAATTTTTTGTGATACAAGATAAGGTGATGTTGAAATTTTCTTACCCCGACCCATGCACCAAAATCTGACAAAAAAATACACAAACTAAAAACATTAGAAGTTTTGGCGGAGGAGGGGGGGGTCTTGATCTAGCCAAGAAGAACCTTCCCGCACCCACTTGTAAAGGAAAAAAATACTAGTTTTACTTATTTATTTAAAAAGGGAGAAAAGAAAAAAAACAGAAGCATCTTTGCACTCCACTTTATCTTAGCAATAAATACCTAGTGGATGTTTGTTTTTTTTATTTTTCTTCAAAACTCTTTTATTCATGACTATTCAAGCAAGAAATGAGAATTGCCGACTAAAACCTCCTCGTCAAGCACAACAAAAACCAGCATGCTTTAAAAATGAAAATAGATGACTTCCTGTTTTTGTATCTCAGATATTTTTTCTCAATAATATTGAGAAAAAATATCTCGAACAAAAGAAAAAAATCGTTTCATCCATCTTGATCTGTAGTAAAAAATGAATTTTAAACCTTTTTTTACTAGAGTCACTTCGAAAAATATTTTGTAATTCTCTAAAATGTGTATATATTTTTTTTTTTTTTTTTTTAGATAATTTATTCTATCTCATTTCTTGTGCAAAAAGAAGACTTTTTGGACAAGAAATGAGGAACAAAAAAATTAATTTTGGAATGTTACAAAAAAAAAAAATTGTTAAAAAAGAATCAATCTATTATTTTATTTTCTAGTGGGCGTTTGCCAGTTAAGTTGTTCTCTACTGCTCATCAATCATTTCAATGGAATATGTTTTAAGCAAGATTGAAAACCAGTTTCAAACTTTTGGAAGTATTTTACGCCGAGAAATAAAAATTAAAAAGCGTCTCTGAAATGTTTTCAAAGTTATTTCTTCACCTTTTATGGAATTTTAATTGAAATCCGTGATAAAAGTGTAATTAATCAATACTCAACAAATGCTTTTTAAAGGTTTCGAAAACTAGCAAAGTAGAGAATATTCTGTCTTAAATTGAGAATAAATCACATAAATTACCACTAACAGGAATTCATAAAAACAAAAACCAATTAAAACAAGCGTTATTATTTGAAAGTTAAGTATTGTCTGTTTAGAAAATATCAAAACAAAGAAAAATAGTGAAAATTAGTTTGAAGTAGGAAATAAGTAGTACTTGTCAGAACTGACGTCATAATTTTTATTTCACTAAACATTTAAAAGGGATTTCCTTTAATCGCTTTTATGGAATATCCATGATATTGTGATTAGTGTCTTTTTCACTTATTGAAAATAATTAATCCATTTCTTAAATTAAATAGCAAGACATTTTTTTTAACCTTTCTTTAAGTTTAAAAGAATATTTTAGGGCGTCATCATTGAATAACTTTCCGTTTTTTTTCTTTTTTCCTTTAATTTGTTTTTAACTTTAACCATTAGGTTTTATATTTTTCTGATTTTTTTTCTCTTAACTGTTACAATATTTTTTTTTAATATATATCAACAATATTTTGAAATTTTTTCTCAATTCCAATTTACTTTAACAAGAACAATAAAAAAAACAATGATAACAGCCATTCATTTGGAAAAAATAAATTATTTTCCATGTAAAATCTTTTTTTAACATTAAAATGTTTAAGCAATCCCAGCGTAATGTTTTATTTTTATTACTCAACAACTGTTAGTGTTGTGTTGAGTGTGTGTACGAAAGTAGGTATGTGATCTTCAAGTGTACAGTGTACTTTTAATCATGTGCTGGCTTGGAGGACTTTCTTCCAATCCATACACCTTATGTACGAGGCGGGACAAAATAAATATGCCAGCGATTATAATGGGTAAGAAAACCAATTAGACTATGTTTTATGTGTTTGTTTTTTAATGTACTAGAAAGCTTCAAATTCTGGTTATAAATACTTAATAATATTTGAAAATCTAAGAAATAAAAAGAATAAAAAAAAAATAATCCAGCTTAAATACTTAAAATAAAATACATTTAAGATAATTATGAATCAAAAACTCCTGTGCATTTGGTTTCTCTAGTATTCTTTCATCTTCACGGCGTTCTAAACAGTAATTCTACTTTTACTTTCAATTTCGATTCCCAATGAGGTTTAATTCTATTTATCAAAGGATAATGTCCGAATCAAGCATTTTAAAAATGATTCAAGTTTTTTAAAAGTTATCAATAATAGTTTTATTATAAATCCTAAATTTGTCGAAACATTTTTTTCATATCCGACTACTTTGTTGTCATATGACACGAGACTGCGGAAAACTAAGATAGTAACTAAAAATAAATAAATTAAAGCCAAAGCGTTTTTAGTAGTTCATCAAAACGAGGAAACGAATTACTCAAACGAGTCACGTTGTCTTTATTCTATGAATGTAGGTAGTGTTCTTCTGTGTAAGATAAAAATAAAATGCTGTTCTATTGTAACTTGTAGAGAGTTGCAAAAATTATGGATGATGTGGCGATGCCGGTAGGCTGGGTATCATTTACCCACCGTACCCCAAGAAGAGTAAGACTTTATTTGAAACTTTTAGTTTTACTTTTCTATTATAAAATAAATTCATATTCTTTTAATTCAAATGGAGAATTAAAAAAAAAAATCTGTATTATAATGACAAAAAAAAAAAAAAAAAAATTAATCAATTTGTTTTAAAACTTTCTCGTTCTAAGAAGGGCTGAGAAGTAAGTGTCTGCTTAGCTTCTTTGTTTTGTTTTTTGTTTTTAATGCAATAAGTAATCTAAAGGAAAAAATACGTATTTATTTAGTTTTTAATTCCGTTATGTTTTTTCCTCTACTCGAAAAAATATAAAAATCAATAAAAAATGGTTCGTTCATTTTTTACATATTTTTTTTTAAAGTAAAAGAATTTTTTTTAATTATATCGAAATTAAGTTTATTTAACAACTCACCTGTTTTATTTTATCCCCATAAAATAAACAAAAATCAATTTTTTTTTCAGTGAGTAAGAAATTTTTATAGAGAAAAAGTATTCTTGCAAACAAAACGATTAAACTGGATTTTAAACAAAAATACAATTATGAAAGAAAAAAGGCAAGAAATATGGAATTAAAAAAAAACGATGAATTTATATTAAGTACATTGTTATTGTTTCTATCGTTGGAAAATGTTTCAGAACACTCACACTACCAAGAATCAACACTAAACAGTAAACAGTTGTAAACACTAACACTAACAGTGAGTAACACCAACCAATCCTTTTTTATTTTTTTAATTTGGACCAGATTATTGAGAAAATTTTTAAAGTAAAACTTAAAATCATCACAAAAATATACTTAAAAAAAGGAATAAATTAATTTACAAGAGAACTGAAATCGAATAATTTCTAAATAATTGCTACCATTTCGAGCGAATTACAGGCAGACTATATAATTTATTTTGACAGTACGTGTCGTAAATTTTTTTTTTTTTTAAGGACGGACGAATTTTCGTAAAATCCAGAAAAATCCAGTTGTTCATTTGTCCTGTTATTAAAGAAAATCAACATTATTAACGTGTATCAGAATAAGTATTTGATCACGTGATCACATTCTCGTAAAACGTACCAAATACAAGCAGGGAAAATAATTATCGAGCTCCTCTAGCTAATTTTATTTGCTTTCCCGTTTGCACTTAAAATCCATCTGTTACTGACTGTCAGTCTCAGTGTTATCACCCCAGAAAAAAAAATATTACTGTGTGTGATGTAATAATGGTAAATTTTTAAAGTCAGTTTCCAAAAACGAATAAAAGTGACCCCCAAACCAAAATTGTTAAGGATTGTTACATTTCATAGAAGATTAAAAAAGTAAAACAAACGAAAAAAGTTCGATTGTATAGAAAAAAAAGTGGTATTTTTAAACCTTACCTTAACCACCCTAAACACACACACACAAAAATCACAATAAATTTATAAATATTATAAAAACTAAAAAAAAGAGAATATATATATTTTTAAAATTATTAAGTTGTTTTCTTACCTCTCTTCATACTTCTTTTCTTTGGTTTTTGCTGTTGCAGGTGATTAAGCAATATTTCCTTTTATGACAAATGCAAGTAAAAGTAAGCTTGTCTGTAGAAAATTGTTAAAAATGAAGAGTCTCAATGAATGAAATGTGAATAAAGATTTTAAAAGCGGGGGAGAAGTGGGTAAGGAATGATAAAGAAAGACTCTTTCTTTATCATAAAGAGAATTATGTGAAAATAAATTAAAAAAATAAACTCCAAAATCTTTTTTTCGGTAGAATAGTTGTCTTTTTTTCGCTTTCTACATTTAATTTATTGTATTTCGCTTTGTAATCAAAATTATCTTGAATATAAAGGATGATTTTTTTTTTTTTTTTTACAAAATTTCTATTTAACTGAAAAAAAAAAGATTGTCTTTTTATGAAAGAAGACAGCGAAAAGAATTTTTAAATTGGATGTAAAAATAGTCTTTCTTGGCTAACTATTCTAAATAAGTGAAGATTTTTTAGTCGAGCAGTGTAACACTAGGAAAAACTTGTGAGTCGAAATGTCTGTAAAGGACCCTAAAAATGTCAATATTATGCTGCGGTAACAGTTGTAAAACCTTACTTGCTACTCGCTTGTTAAATGTTAGATTTTTAGAAAGAAAGAAAGAAAGATGCTAGGCTCGTCAAATGACAAGCCACCTCCTCTCTCCGAACTCACGTTTGATGAGCGTTTTGGTACTACTGCCAGAGTCTGAGATTGTACAGTGGATGCTACGGTAGTCCTAGTGATAATAGTAGTAACAGTAGTTGTTGTGGTCGCCTTAGTTGTTAACGGGTTGTTAAGATAATAATTTAGTAGTAGTGATGGTAGTTATAATGATGATGACGGTTGTAAAAAGAAACGGTAACAATGATATATTTTAGTGCTTAGAAGGTTAATAACAGTGATGATTGGTGTGTTCATTATGATAAGTGTGTACTAAAGAAAAAGTAATTATGAGATCCCATTTTTAGCTATCTGTCTATTTATCACTCTATTGACACTCATCAAGTAAGTCAATATTCTTGGATAGGTTAAATAAAAATTCAACTGGAGGTATTTTTAAATTCAAATCTAAGCTGAGTATTAAGTTTCAAATGAAAATTTAATGATAAATGTTATGATGTTGTTCAGGATGGTAATACAGATTAGAAGATGGTGAGGATGACTTTATCAACATTATTATTATTATTAGTAGTAGTAGTAGTAGTTAATGTATGATCATCATCATTATGTATTAATAATAATTTCCCTACACCACATGGATTTTTCCAGTACAAGATTGGTTGTTTGCTGAATAAGATTTGTTAGCTGTTCCATCTGTTTTAATATCAAAATGCTAACATTTTTTAATCTCAGTCCTCAACACAAATCTTTACTACTGATGCACACCAGCAAGCCTTGCTACAGATATTAGTCACAAGAAAAATATGATTAATATTATAATAATTGTTACAAATTAAAATCATTTAAACTATTTGAGTATCATGAATTTTATGCATACAAGACAAGATAAAATAGTGATTCTTCTTGCAAAGAAATCTATTCTTGCAATGGAAATCTGTTTAACCTTAGTATAGATATAGCCAGATATAAATGAATTTTTTTACATTCTCGTATTCAATGCAGTTGACTCATTGATGTATTTAAATTAACCATAAACATGGATAAGTTTTTTAATAGTTGGATTATCTTGGATAAGTTTTTTTAATAGTTTATCAATTGGTCATAAATACAATCAGTTTTATGTATAATATGATATCTGGGCATTTCACAATTTTCTTTTATATTATCAGTACATTATAGTTAGTTTACTTTTACATTCATAAAATCCCTATAATATCTGCAAGACATAACCAAGTTGGGAATAAATGTTTTTGTACTTTGACTTTTAAATCAGTTTTCCTTTACCAAAGTGAATGAGTGGTGACAAGACATACTAACACAGTACCAGAGACAAAACTGAAAGCCTTACAATATCTACATAAGAGCCATGTCAACTATTAGTAGTAATAGAAATCTTTACATTAGTGTAGTACATTTCTTTCCATCTGATAATTAATGAGGAAGTTCTTTTTCCTTCATTTTGAAAAGAGCCTTTTCTTAAATTGATCAAGAGAAGCATTCTTAAAGTTTTATGCTTGGGTTAAGGCTTCAAACCTTTTAGTCTTCAAGATGACATTTTACTGTTTAATCTTAATTTGCAACAGCTATAAATAATGATAGTAACAGTTTAAGGAAACATGTGTTTTGTAATTCTGGATCTAGGTCCAAATAGATTTAAAAAAAATTTTATTCTCTTACTTACAAAATTAATCAGTAATAGCAAAAGTGATATTGTCCATACAAAATAAAAGTTGATAGTATGTGATATGTGGGGTATATGAGATGATGTAAGCTAATGTCTGAAATGAGAAATAGAAATTGAATTGAATGAAGTTAATATTTATTATTATTTTGCAGAACAGAAAAAGCTTTCTAACATGAAGGATGTGCAGGCAGTGTAATAAAGAATAGCAAAAACAAGTCCAAATTCCAATTGATTTCTTACATGCAAATACTCTTGGGGAAGGTATGGATCCATTTCCACTCTCAGCTAGGAGTTAAATAGTTGGACTTGTATCTGGAAAAGTATTATTCTTAAAAGAATTAACACAATATTTACTCACAATAAAAAAAGAATTATTCTTACAATTGAAAATATATTTTGGTTTTAAATACCTCAAAGGGAATTGTAAATGTCATAAAAAAATCAGTCACAAATTTGGTCAGAATCAATAGTTAACGTTACTGTAGACAGCCTCTCAGATTTATTTGCTAGAACGCATAAAGATTATGGATGGCCATTATTGCCATTTGTTAAATTCAAAATCAGTAGAATAAGTAACAATAGTTGAGATAGTGAGAGGGATTACACCAAATTGCAAAATTTCTTAACAGTAACAATACTACATTGCACCGCCAGGGAAGGAAACCAATGCAGTGTCTTGACAAAAGTAAAATGAATAGTAATGAAACAGGGAACATGAAAATTTAGAGTATATACATTTCTAAAGACCTTTATGAAAAAAAAGCAAAAGGAAAATTTGTTCTTAGCTGTAAATTTGAAACAAATTGTTTCACTTATATAATTTACACACAGAATTTCATAAAATAAAAGGACTTGACTTACAGTAAAACAAACATCTTCCAACATTCATACACACGAAGAGAATGCAATTTATAAAACAGATATTCTATAAAAAACACATTACTATAATTATGGTATTAAGCATACATTAGTTATTTGCTCTCATCCTAAGAATTATTTTGAAGAATTGACAAGATGATATAATGATAGATTTTCAACTTGTGATCATTCAACTACAACAGACTGTACCAGATCAACGACAAATGTCACTTGAAAATATTTCTCCTGGGGACCTGACTAATTTGTCTATAGTCATTGCATCTGATATCATAGTAAGCAGTGAATATTAAACAATGGTACAAAACCTGCAATAGTTGAAATAAATCCTTTGTACGTGGTTCACATTTTTAGTGTAGCCAAATATCTCCTTCAGTTTAGCTGCTCTTTATTATTGTATTATTATTAATTATTATTGTTTTCTTTTTTTCTACCTTCTTTACCCACCATGTTCATGACACAAAAGAAATATGCCCTTGAATTGAGTATTTTTTCCATATTTTAGTTCAATGCCAAAATAAACATGTTTTCATTTGGAAACAAGGTCCAAACCAAAACTGTTCCTTATTAAAGAATGCAATTTTTAAAGATTTTTTAGCAATTCTCCCCCCAAAAAGGATTACATGTTTTTTTCTATTTTTTTAGTTAGCTTCCTTCTCTTTCATACTTTTAAAACCATGTTTCTTCAATAAAGATAATCATTTTTAAATGTAATATTAACCTTTTATCTAATAAAAAGGAAAATCTGTTCTTTTAAATATTACAAGGCTAATTCTTTGAATGAAAACGAAAGAGAATAATTAACACGACTATATGCTTACAACTACAATTATCCCCAAAATAAGGCATTCAGGATCATATACTGGTTCTGATTTTTACAAGTTGTTGAGAATGAACCCAATCCTTGCAGAATGTTATAGAAATATGGCTTTGTGCCAAATTATATAAATAACTGTAATTATCACTATTTTTTTTTTTTGCATATATTATATTTAACTTCTCTTATTTATTATGTGCTTAAAACCATTTGACAAATGTAAAAAAGCAAAACAAAAAAATTTTTCAGATGCTTAATAATGGTGTGAAAAGCATTCCATTTTAAATGTGGAATAAAGTAGTACAAATTCTGATTCTTATAAGAAATGCTGTCAGCCAAGGTATAATATTAGCCGTAACTTGAACTGTCAAAATGGTATGGATTATAAGAACTACTCATTTTAATTATTAAAAAGGTATAATCTCCAAAATTCTACTAATATTAATACACACACCCTAATATAAGCCTCTACCTATCAAAGACTCTAATGCTGCTGAAGATGTTATTAAAACAATCAAGAGTACTATTTATAATTAATTTGTTTTTCTTGTTGAACAGTACTTAACAATTTCATTTAGCAGCATTGTTATACAAATATATTAATAGTTTCTAATTGTATAAATTATTTCATATAGAAATGTACTGATGTTTTAGTATGTGAAAGGTTTGTCAAAATTATCAATGGTTATCATAGAGCCATTACATTGGGTTAGTGTTATATAGCTTCTTTTCAGGTCTTAATACTTTCAATTGTATAGATGAAATCAACATGCACTAAATGAATATCAGTGGTAGTCAAATAAGGAAAAAAATTACATGAGTTTATAATAAAATAGTTGACTGGTGTACTTTGTCGAATGACTTTGCATCATACTTATTATAAAACACAGGGTGTGTGTGTGTGTGTGTGTGTGTCTGTTCGTTTATATTTCCTACATTTTTCAACCAATTTCAACAAAACTTCACAGGACTATGTAAAATTACCTTGCGATGGTTCTGACAGTGCCAAAAATTGGAAAAACAATTGTTTTTGCACAAAATCAATTTGAAAACATGATTAAGAGGCATCGCTGTCACGAGAATGAAAGGGGGACAACTCATATCGAGTTATTATAAAACCCAGGTTGTGTGTGTGTGTGTTCATTTATATATAGGATCGGATTTCCTACATTTTTCAACTGATTTCAACAAAACTTCACTTTTTTTTTTGCAGGTAGTGTTTCTTATTGTCTTGCACACTTTTTTCTTTATTTTTACATTCAGAATGCTGTAAAAAAGACAATTGTTTATAATAAAATTCTATTCAATCAGTAGACTCATAATGATTGAAAACAATGTTTTTGTTTGGGCTTGACCAATTCGTAAAAAAAAAAAAAAAAAAAACTAATTAAGACATGTGTCCATCAACCTTAAACAATAATCTTTGTCAATTTTATTTTTCAGTCTTTATGATGGTCGATACTTGATCTATCTCTTACTGTTACATCCCCGGACAACACCGGGCTCTACTGCTAGTAGTCTATAAAACACAGGTACATATTCATCTGCATTTGTATTGCTCTTTCTGATAACTTTCTGAACACGAATATTGTGTTCACACCACAAAGATCTGTTAGAGCTGTTCAGCAACCTTGACATTTGGGAAAGACATTAGAGTAATCAAATACCACTACTGGCAGCAAACTACCTGCATAAAGAGAAAAAATGAGTTCAGCAGATATACAAAAATAGAAAGAGTTGCAAGGCAAGGATGTGTCTTCTTGCCAGACTTATTTAACCTATACAGCAAGGCAATTCTGAGAGAACTGGAAATCCTATCAGGATTCATCATTGGTGGCCACAATATTAATAACATAAGATACACAGATGACAAACCATCTTATTTTGCAATATTTTTTTAAGAACCCATTTCTTTATAAGTGAACCAACAATATTTAATTTCTAAAATGTTTGCTAAACAAATGAGAAAACTGAATGTTCAAAATTATTAGATATTTTTTAAACACACCTTGTTTCATATTGATATTATATATGTTTTTATTCAAATAAAATGAAATAGGCACAGTGTGTTTTTAATGAAGTTTTCTCTTCCTTTTAAGTCTGTTTATTTCTTAAGGATTTAGAGCAATATCACATTGAAACACCAATTCCCAGATGATAACAGAAGTTAAGCAATGTCAAGACTGATCACTACCTAGATGGATAACCACTTGGGAATAAGTGCTGTAAACTTGTATGTGCAGGTTGTGTGATGTATAATGGCTTGGAATTGTTAATCAGTCAAGTTCCAATTCCATTTGGGTTTGTTATATTCATTTACACACTAATGTAATGAATATGCATACACCTGGGTTCTCCCTCACAGTAATATGATTGGCTGGTGTCAGCCATAAATACAGACTGATGTGGAGGTACAGGTCGACGCCTATTGGCTACGTCTATTGCCTACCACTACGATGAGGACCAGTCCTTTACGGTTACCTGCTAGATTGTCCTACTCGGTTACAGTAGTCTAAAACCACTTTGCTACTTCGAACAAATATATCCCTTTCCAGAACATATCACACACAAATACCACTAGGAAAGGTATGAATCCATTTCTTTTCACTCCAGGTATGGGTTAATTAATGAAACTTGTATCACTAAATTATTATCTCAAAAATAAATTCTTACAATCTAAAAAATATTTTCTGGCTTTTTAACCTCTAAGGCAGTGGTTCTCAACCGGGGTCTACATGGACCCTAGGGGTCCATGTAATATTTCCGGGGGTCCACAGGCAAAACACAATTGTTGTGTTAATTAAAAATAGTAATAATAATTATTATTATAATTATAGTAGAATATTTTATTTGTATTAAATTAGTTTTCATTTAAAAATAAAGCTTAATCGTATACTATTTCTTTGATAATTAAAACCTTAAAATTTATATTAGTGAAGAATAGAAAATTGTTCTTATGTCCAATAGCTATGAAGGGGTCCACCAAGATAAAAAGAAGGGGAAAGGGGTCCATGGGTAAAAAAAGGTTGAGAACCACTGCTCTAAGGGTTCATAAGCCATAGAAAACAAATCAATAAAAAATCAATCTTCAGGTAAGATTATATCATATAACAGTTTTAGGTACACAAAATCTCTTGTCCTGTTTTTAAAAAAAAAGTGTACCTAACAAGTTTTGATGATAGAAGTTTTTATTTTTTTATCACATTGTAATCCTGTTCTGTTAGCAATAATTACAGTCACAAGAATTTGTAGTTAGCATTAGATTTTTGTCCTATTATCCATATGTAACATTACTATCATACATAGTTAATGAAAACATTAGACCTAATCTGTCTTACCTGGAGTTCATTAATTACTGTCAACTGGCAGGAAGGAGGGGTGGCTTTGAATTTTTCTCTAAATATGGATATCTCACCAGGACCTGAGATATTCTTTTCTTTCCTCTCTTGAATGCATGTTTATATTTACCTGTCATACATTTTTTTGATTTTTTGTTTACCCATGCATGCACATCTTAGGCATAGCTAGGTCAACCACATGTATACATGTTGGAGGAAACCATTGATATTGTACCCAGTGGTTAGGCAGTAATCTTTTTATGACAATCCACTAATATAAGTGCTTCCCTAAAATTCCAGTCTAACACTGAGTGCAAAGTTCATTTTGGAAACATTTGAGGTTAGTAACATCTTAAAAATTTTGTGTTGATTAATTATACTTTATTGTGATGTAAAATATCTACCAAACACAGTATACAATACATACAAATTTAAAAAAATACCTTGAAAATGAAAAGAATATTTTAGAGAACAGTGGCAAGGCAAATAACATTGTGTGTGCCTTGTATAGATGGAAACAGTGTTTTTAAATGCATAATTCATTAATATATATATATATATATATATATATATATATATAATAAGAGAAAATCAAAAAAATTACCTCATGGGTATAATATATTTCAACTGACACCAAGTACGTCAGTCTTATTCAACCCAGATGGATGGAATGAATAAGACTGACATACTTGGTGTCAGTTGAAATAGACTATACCCATAAGGTAATTTTGGATTTTTCTGTTGTGTAATTTATATGCTCTGTTATAATAAATACATTGAGCTCCTTTTGTGGATCAATTTTAATATTCTATATTATTAGAATCCACTTGGATTATATACCAACGGATTTTTTTTACCTGAACTCTCTCTCTATATCTAAGCTTATACAATGATTTCTTTGATGAAGCAAGTAATTAAATAATATTTTGTTCTAAAATAAAACAATCAAACTGACTTTTCATGATAATAGCCTAAAGATTAGATAATGTATCTATACAATCTCACTTGACAACGTGGTGTAATGGTTAACAAGCTTGTCTCACTAGATCAATTAGAAATGAATAGTAAGTTTGGTCATCGTTGGGTGTCAAATACTTTCGGCCTTATGCCACATCTAACCTATGCTTAGAAAATCACCACTCCCACATGACACCAATAATATATTTAAATGCTGGAAAAATTATAAATGTATTAAAAATTAAAAAATGATTACTTTTGGTTAAAAATTTTAATGCTTGTATGTATCCATATATATTAAATTGCACACCCACCCACCCACACACACACACAATAAAACTGTTGGATTGATCCAAGTACACTTAGGATAATATACTTTTCTTTTATTTCAAGTATTGATTAATAAATAATTATGTGTATTATTATGCATTTCTTAATTTCATCTAATTCCCAATCATTACAACAATTTGTTCTATTCCTGTACCTTAATATTGCCTTTTTTTCATTTTTTCTTTTAATGCTTTTCAAAGCTATCATTCTTGCTTAACAAGTTGCTACTTCAATTTTTCTCACACAGTCTCTACTGCTACCATTCTTACAACTGCAAACAGATGCACTATTGCTTCTGCTTGCAATGTTAAAGTGGTTTAGCTGTGTAAGTGTACAGTATTTGTTCTTCCTTGCTTCTTGATGCATCCAAGTGTATTTAAAGTGACACTTTTTGCAGTTAGGTAATTACTGCTGAAAAAGTTCTATTGTTTCTTTGGTAAACAACTTTATGCTTATCTGAAAAGACAAATAAAGATTTTGTGTGGCTTCAAAATGAAATGACATGCACACAGATTGATAGATACCCATACTAACTAGGTATTGTAGATTTTACAAGCCCACAAATGAGAAAGCAAGAAAATTAGGTAATACTTTAAATAAGATAGGGAAGAGAAACAGTGTCTTCACTAATTTGCCTTGCTTTAACATGCATCTCTGCTAAAAAGTTCCACCTGTAAGTCATGCTTTTTTCTTAACATTGTGTTGTATTAGTATTCTGATATATCGATCATACTTTTTATGGAAAATCCAGTTGTAAAATTTAAATAATGACTCTAGCTACCATTGTCTGTCTCATAAAGCAAATAAATCTACAAAATGAATTAATATGATGACAATATATGCACATGATATGGTAAATTACAGAAGACATTATTTCATATAAGAATCACATTCTATTTGAACTCCAGAGGTCAGCATAGATATCTGGATGTACTTTTACTCTATTACCATATAAATATAATGGAATAGTGCTATTTAGAGTATAAATCTCCAGGTATATTATCATAAGTTTATCATCAGGCCCCCAAAACAACTTTATCTCTTTTTTATGCACACACATATATATATATATATATGGGAAGTAATCATTTTTCTATACAAGTTTCATTGAATGTGATAGGCAAGGAAAATTTTATAAGATTTTATTCAGTTTTTTTTATAATTTTCTTTTCCTCCGGTGACTGCTGATGGCTGCCACCAGAGGACCACTGACATTCCCAGCGGGCTACTAGCGGCTTGTATGTAGGGTACTGATTATTGTCCCAAGTACTTTGGCCAATTCATTAGCTATTTTCAAGTGATTTGTTGTTAGTGTGTTTCTCTGTGTTTGTGTTTTAAACTGAATTGTGTAGAAGTAGGAAAAGTAGATACCTTACATGCAAGCAGCTAGTGGCCCGCTGGAAAGCTGCTGACGGCAATGCCAGCAGTTCTCTAGTGGCAGCTACTGTCATGCCACTGGTGGGCCACCAGTGGGCCTCTAGCAGTCTGCCAGTGGCAACATTGCTGAGACAAACATGCCAGTGGCCCAACAGCAGGCCACCAGTGGCAAACTCTAGAGGCATGCCACCCAGTGGCAAATTGGTGGTTTGCATGTAGGGTAGGTTTACCTATCATCAGATTCACACTCATCCCCAGTCTTTTGAACACAAGTAAAGTTTTATTCCTTGTTTCCTGCTTAGGACTGAATTTCCAGTTCCTTCTAAAAGTTTACTTCAGATCTGTACTCCTAACACTTGTATGCTAATATAACTCTCCACAATAACCCTCTTCCTTGAGTTGCTCTTGAAACTTGTATTGGGTGAACATTAATAAAAAACAAAGCCTAACAAACCACTTAAGTGATTTTAGTTTAATAAAGAAGCACTTAAACACTCATATAAACTTCTTGCTCCCATAAGAAAAATTCTAAGAATATCTAATTATAAAAGACATTTAAAGCACTTTATATAAATTACTTGAAGCCAAGCCTCAATCTCACTTTCTTTGAAACTGGACAGAATATGTTGGCAATGTTTTAAAGATACCCCAACATGGAATTACCACTCCCCCTACCCAGCATGGTTGAGAATTATTACTACTACTACTACACAATGCAGTTTAAAACAGAAACCTCTGGAAACTTTTGCAACTGCACTGGTACCAAAACTCTGTGTGTGTGTGTGTGTGTGTGTGTGTGTGTGTGTGTGTGTGTGTGTGTGTTCGTGTGTGTTGGTTTATCCTTTCCCTTTGAGCTTACTGGCAATGCCAAGAGATGGTACAATGTATAGGCAGTCCAAAACCTCTATAGGCCAGGACTGTAGCACTCTATGCTCCACTTTTGTTTCCCAAAACAAACAAATGCCAACAATAAAAAAACAAACAAATAAACATGAATAATTTCAGATTTAAGCAATACACAAATGTACTGATTGGTATGGGGAATAGGAAGATTGTGATGTACCACTCTTCCAAGTTTGAAATATTTTTCCCTCTATTTTGAGAGTTACCATTTAAAATCTTAGCTTTTAACTTAATAAACAAAGGGAAACACATAGCTATCTCAGCCAACAAACAAGCCTTTAGATAGATGAACAAATTGCATCAGAGATTATAAGTTTGTGCTTGTTTTTTAATGTAATCACTTTTTACTTTTGATTGTTTTCTCAGATTGATCTCACTTCTTTTTCTTGATACCCATTTGTGTAGGGAAGATAGTCTTAGATATCATTAGGAATCTTTAGGTTCATGCCTTTCTTTGAATGAAATAAAGTAAATACCAGAACTTGGTACTGTTTATCAATGTTTCGACCACTAAGCCACTTACTTAGCCATGAAGTTAAATCAATAAGTAAATGTATTTATATTAAATACATGGCTTTATCAAATTATGAAAATTGCATTCAGATTTATATAAATGATTTGATATGCAAAATATTGATTTGTTCTCATTAATTCAGTATTGTTATATAATATTTTTACATATTTTTTTCTTCATGTACATTAAACAACGCTAATACACTTTGCAATTTATACATATATCTTAGCAAATTTCCGAATATGGAATATTGAAGGAATGCACCAAGAAAAATAACTTCAAATAATTTTTATTGTACTATAATAAAATTGAATAAGCAGGTGTTGCAAGAAAAATGAAATTATTTCCTAATAAATCATTTCAATATATGTATAAATGAACATAGCTATATATATAAAACAGAAGATGTCTGTGTGTCTGTCTGTCTGTCTGTTTGTATGATAGCTTTTCATTTCAACCAATTTTGACCAAACTTGGCACATACATTGTACAATGTAAGAGATATGTTCTTAGTGTAAAAAGTCAATAATTTTTAAAAAATCAATAATCGATAAAGCAGATCAAAAAATAGATTCAATTTTTTTTCCTCCGATTTTGTTAAAATTTGGTATGTAGGTTACTTACATCATGACAAGCTCAACAATACCTCATTTTTGTTTCTACACCATTGCATTTAGCGAAAAAAATGCAAAAAATGCAAAATCAATTTCAACACAAATCTTAAACTAAAAACCCCCTCAATTTTCAAGCAATCTAATACAAACTTCACTCAATTATAGCCAACAATAAGTTGATTGTCTACTCATATAATGAAAACCCACATAAATAGTGAAAAATGGCAATTTTTACTGGTTCCTGTCTTATTTTTCATTGATTTTTCAACCAATTTTCATCAGACTTAACAATTGCTTTATAAATGTATCCTCTTTTACATTCCAAACAAATTGAATTTCAAAAACTCCAAAATAATTGTGGTCTGAAGTGGGTCTTCATGTTGCCTGTTTAACCCTTCATGTTCTCAGCTAACTTCGATTGAATAAATACAGACTACTTCTGTTATATCAGTAACTGTGTGACAATCTACATCACATACACACATACATACATACTTATACAAATACAAATCATACAACAACAAGCATTCATTGGATAATAAATCAACACTACTTTGTAATAAGCAATTTACAAATCGCAGCAATGTGACAATTCTATAATCGCTCTATTTTCATGTAGCCGATTTTGTGCACTTTTGGGAGAAACGGATCCCAGAAGCTTTCTTGAGGCTCCACAAAACTCACTCGCTGATTGGTCAATGCCAACCAATCAGATTGTCTGCACGTGAAGAACAATTCTTCCTGCACAGTGATTCGGAGCCAATGATCACTTATATAAGAAAGAAATATTCTTAGATAATTAGTGAGATTTCAGCTGTCAAATGAATCCACAACAGTTGAAACCATGTGCCAATCTTCTCACTCACACCACGACTCACATGCTGAATATTCCTTACACTCACATGATATTTTCCTTACACGGCAAAACTGTTGAAAACATTTATTACCAGAAACTATCACAAACTTTCTTTCTTTTAGTGAACTTTGGACTACAAATAATATTAAAGAGAGACAACTCTTGTTTTACTCAATGCGTGCTTTTCTTTCACATCCTGGTTTGTACATCTTGTTAAATACATATTTTATGTGTAATGATGCCATTGGCTTATCCTTTTTTCACCTCAGTTTGCTTTCCTAATCTAAGTTAAATTAATGCGGTGAAGTCTGCCACAACTACATTAATTCAAAATGTTTTTTAATAAAAGTACTTTAAAGTAATTGAAGAAGATAGATTCTGTTACATCTAAACATGATGCTGTGTTTGCTCCATTCTAATTGAACACATTTTCTGATTGACCAGATAGGTATGGCTGCTAGTAAATATATTAAAACAAACTATTTTGAAAATGTCCAGTTTCAAACCAAAGAAATTTATTCAATATTTAAAGACACTTTTACTATCACATGTTCAGTGTGTTTGTGTATAGTCAGGTCTTTTAAAAATTATTAATATATATATATATATATATATATATATATATAATAATTTTTAAAAGACCTGACTAGTAATATGCTTCATCTTCCAGTAACTATTGAAAAGTTTAACATTGATAAAGGTTAAACTTTCCAAAGCTTACCGGAAGATGAAGTATCAATACTGTACAATGTTAAATTAACTATAATTTTTAATGTTTCACTGCATATTTTATATCTAAATTCTTTCACAAATTTGAAATTCTTAGATTGCATTTATTTGACAAACGTTCATACTGTTGAATTTTTCAACTGCAACCTTTAATTTTTTTAAAATATGAGGATCACTATCATTAATAAGTTAATAAAATTTTATTTTTTTTTTATTTTTTTAAGCATGAAGTCTGGGAACCAGTGAAAGCAGCTCATCAGAGCAGTTACTGTGAAAGTATTTGTACAAAAGACAGAGGGGGTCAATGGCACATCTGTGAGAGGGCAACTGCAGATGAGATGCTAGATCAGGGCCAATCACATTGCATATCTGTCTCTGGATTTTATCAAGGACCTTGAGACAAACAGAAGGGGCTCCAGACCATATATGGCAGCAATACTCCGTGCAAGGGTGAATGGTTGATTTGTAGATTTGAAGGATTGACTCAGGTGAGAAAAATTTCCTGGTGCAGTGCAGGGAGCCAACTTGTGGTGGATGAAGCTATTGACTCAATGTATTTGTTCCATCCCAGGTCAGCAGACAATGTGAGACCGAGCAGTCACAAAGAGGTGCTCGCATGGAGTTGAGCATCAGACATTCTAATGGGAGGCAGGGATGGTGGTGAGTAGTAGAGAGCAGTTTTGTTTTTGAGGCATTAAGATTAACAAGCAAATTCCTGCCCCAGTTTACAACCAATTGGAGGTTCTTTCAAGACAAATGGCAAGGTTTAGTCAGTGACACTATATTTGTTTTTGAGACAGGAGTAAATAGTAGTGTCGTCCGCACAGATGCCTACTTGGGAACCTATGACATCAGGAAGATCGTTAATGAAGATAAGGAACAGAGTAGGGCCTAGGATAGAGCCTTGGGGAACACCTGTGTTCATGGGATAGGAGCTGAAGGAGAATCAGTTGAGAATGACCTTCAATACATGGTTTGTAGGAATGATTGTATTGTCAAACAATCGACCTGAAATTCCATAGCCCTGAAGCTTGCAAAGAAGGCCAGCATGCCAAACCCTGTCAAACGCTTTGGAGATATCTAGAGCCATTGCACAAGCTTCTCCATTATTATGAAATGATTGCTAAACAATTTCAGTTATGGCTGTAAGCACATCAGCTGTAGAACGGGCAAAGCGGAAACCATATTGCTTGTCGGGGAGAAGATTATGGGATGTAAGGTGCTTAACCACTTTGGCATTGATTAAAACTTGAAAGACTTTGACATAGAGTGGTAGGAGACTGATAGGACGGTAATTAGAAGGGTCAGAAGGGTCTCTAGAGCTCTTAAAGACAGGAACAATGGATGAGGACTTCCAACAGGCTGGAAAACAGGATTTATTGAGGCAGTAGTTACATAATTTGGAGAGGTCAGGGGCCAGTTCAGGTGAACATTTCTTCAGGACAATGGCTGGTATCCCGTCTTCACCACTAGCCTTGTGGTGTTCTAATTTAGAGATAATGCCCAATACTGATGATGGGGTTATGTGCAGCTCGCTCAATAGAGCCTCAGTTCTAAGGGGGAAATCAGGTGTGGGTACTCCAGAAGAGTCAAGCGTTGAATTGAATGAGAATTTCCGAGCAAAGCATTCAGCTTTGTTGGCAGAAGAGGTCAGAACCTCAAACTTGTTGAACAAAGGAGGTATAGAGGGTTTGCTATTGTTAAGTATGCTTTTGCAGAGATGCCAATAATCTTTGGAGACGAATTTGCAAGATGCAACACATTCTTTCATTCGAGTAGCAAATAGTGACTTTGCTTCATTGAGGACACACTTACACACATTACGGGCAGAGACAAAAAGACATCTATTGCAATCAGACATGTCACTATGATATAGAAGTTATTCCTATGGGCAATGACAGCTGAGCAAGCAGTGGAGAACCAAGAGGAGGAGCACAATTTGATCTTATATTTCCTTGAGGGAATGAAAGCCTTGATTCCAGCTTTAACCCAGGAGGAGACCTTGGAAGCACATTCTTAAACAGGAAGTGTAAAGACAACATCCCAGGAGACATCACGAAGGAAATCCCAGAATGAGTCTCAGTTTGCTCATTGATAGCAGAACGATGTTTTAATGGTAGGAGGTTCTTTGCAGAGGGTGGAGTTGAAGGAGACGTTGAATGACATTACAGCATGATTGGAGTTGCCAAGAGGGCAGAGCTGCATGTTGCTACAGGACATAGGGATGGAGATAAAACATAGATCAAGAAGAGAAGCCTTACCGTCCAGGTTGTAGGAAAAATGTGTGGGGAAGTCAAATATTTGCATGAAAGATTGAGAAATTGAAAAATTAAGGTTTTGTATGCCTGCAAGGTCAGTAGTAGCATTTTTAAGCCACTTGGTATGATGGGCATTAAAATCACCAAACACAAATATGTGAGCAAACGGATGGAGAGAGAGAGAGAGAGCCTTGTCAATGCTGTCAGAAATGCATTAGATTACCACAGTCTTGGAAGGATGGAGAGCGATAAAAGAAGAAGAGGTAGCTTACGGCATTGAGAAGAGATAGCTGGAGACACATGTACAAATGGTCTGGAGATTCAAGAGACAGCTCTCTAGCCAGCGGGAGATGGTCCTTGACTTCAAGGCCATGCATGTGGGTTTGAGAGTCTTTTCTAAGGAGAGGAAGGTAGCCGCGGATTGAGAGATCAGAGAAGGGAGTAGACGAATCAAGGTTGGTCTCACAGAGAGCCAGTATATACAGGTAGTTCACAATGAGGAAAGATTCCACACTGCAGAAATTGGTTCTAATGCCATAGATGTTAGAAAAGGAAATGTTAAAGGGTTTAGGTGATTTTTTTAAGGGCTGGTTTAGGTTTTCTTTTTGGATTGGCGTTAGTTATCATGATGTGTAATTACGGTAGTAAAAATGAGATGACCTGAAGTAGAAGATCCAGACGGTTATCGACTGTGACATGGGCAGAGAGAAGTTGGTGCAGTCTGCAATAATTTGGCCTCAGGGTTGCCCACTGGAGGTGAATCCAGAGACACCTTTCCATGTGTGACATAGCACTACAGACACCCCAGTATTATACAACTGTTGATCAGAGTGGTTACTCAAGATGCTACACAAGAGTTAGGGCTCCTAACTACCAGTCGAAAACAGCAACCAGAAAAAAGAATGAAGAGGCATTGCCACAGACTGCACACATCACGGGAGAAACATGGCAGCACTAGTACAGAGGCCAGAGAGAAAGAGAGGGAGAGTTCCGGGAACCCCTTCCTAAACAAGAAACAAGGTAAGAGCCTCTACTCTTGTCCAAGAGAAGGGAGAGGAGTATTGACCAGACGGTAGGATTTAACCAAAAATTACTGATTTTTAAATAAATCTTCCATTAATTTTAAGAGCATTATTACCAAATACAGAAACATTACATATACAATGAAAATTGATTTAAAAACACACACACACACACACACATATATATATATATAATAGTACCTGCTATAGAGCAACACTATTAATAGTGTGATGCATTCAATCTTCACTGGGGGTTCCCACTATTATAGTAATCCTATGCTTAGTAAGTAACTACAAAACACAAGAGTATCTGATATAGTGATGACTGACGTTGTTATTTATAACTTGTGTGTTCATTCTTCTTTAAATATGTTCTTTGAATTTGACCTTGTGCAAAACTTGATTTAATCCAAAGATTATCTAATAGATAATGCTGCAGAGTGAAGATTAGGAAGTTAATTCTACAACTATTGCTTGTGATGTTGATCCTCATTAAAAACTCATTTATAATGGGCTTGTACCAGACTATGCCAAACAATAAAATAATTTGATCCTTTCTTGTTGAACAATGTTTTGCAAGCTACTTTCACAGACCAGAATATTGAGTTTTGATCCTTCTTATTAAAGGGCACATTATTGTGGCCAGGCTAAGCTCAGTAAATATCTACATAATGTAAGGATTTATGATTATTTAGCATTAAGATTCAATGATATCTTTCACCAGTTAAATTTTGATATTTTAAAATTTTGCTTGACACATTTTTATTAATCTGAAAAGTGCAGATACTGCATTTTAGTGAAAAATGAAGCTTTAGTATTTATTGAAATAATTAGAAATAGTTGTTTTGTCTCATTTATTTCTCTATTGTACTTCCTTACTGAATAATCAATCTATAAAACAAGTTAAAAATTAATATGCAAAGCTTAAAATTGTTTGAAGATTATATTATTTTATTTGAATTATTTATTATCCAATATAAAAGCATAAGTTATATGTAAATAATGCAGTTGATCAGATAACAAGACATAATAGAGTTTCATTTGTAGCCAATGGGAGGCTCAAATATCAAGGCTTAAACCAAAGTTTGACAAGAAACAAAGGAAATGAATATGTTCATTGCTATTAGATTGATCCATATTTTATAAAGGCTAGCATTAAGAGGTCTGTTCAGCAGAGATGAAGAAAGGATTAGTGGAGTAACTGGTTGCTGAACTGAAAAGAGACAGAATTTAAGGAATGATGACTCAAGTGTTATTGGTTGCAATAATGATAAGGATCAACTGCTTGTGATAAGCCAGAATTAGTTGATCTTGAAAGCAAACGAAGCATGGAAAAATCAGACAAGAGCATTTTTCATGGATCAGATGCTAAAAGTAATGGGAGATAATGTGAGTAAGCATTCAATAATAATGAAAACACCTGGTTGAGCCAGGCAGTAGGCATGCAAACCAAGTCTGAGTTGATTGGGACAAACAATCCCAGACAATTCCATATGGAATAGAAATGGCATTCTCTTATGTAGTATGAACTTTGTTTTTTATACATCAGTTGATTGTATGGTCAGATGCACATGAATTGAGAATTATTTCACGGCAGTCAATTATTTATATTTTGTAGATGTATAAAATATAAAAAAAACAAATAAACTCACAGAACAGAGTCTTATTGATGTACACATTTTTATATAAGATTTGTTTTATCCATATGCATACCTATATGAACATATATACAGAAGCACACATTAATACCCACACACATATGTACAAGTAGGAATATTTGTTAGTGCTGAATGAATCATCAATCAATTTTTAGTTACGTCTTACTATATACTAGCAGCATGGCATGGCGTTGCCTGTGCTTGATTCAAAAATCGTACGACGCATACAGCAATTGATATCACTTGACTTAAAATATTTTTGCCCTTCCTTGCCTTTAAAGGAGTGCCCTTTGCCGTGCTGATGTTGCTACATGCCTTACTTCTTGCCTCTCTCACACTGCAAATTTTTTCTAAGCTCTATTCTAAACATTAAATCTGTTACAAGAAAAGAACTAAACAAAATGAACACAAAATGATCAGATTTAAAAAAAGGACTCGTAACTGGAAAAAACGAATGAAAAAAGAATGTTAATAACAAATACCAGTTCTACAGAATCAGAATCAATGTTGATTTTAAGCAAGCAAATGAGCCAATTTGGAGTAAAGTGCCATGCAGATTTAAATTTTTCCCACTTGTGACGAATGCATCGATTTTTTTGCATGCTAGCATGCTAGTTAACATTCGTGTCAGTCAGCTGTTGGCCAATAGAATCTTCCTGCCTATTCGTGGCAGCCAGCTATTGGCTCTCACTCTGGCCAGTACAAAATGGCCGCAAACTACATGAAAACTGCTGTAGAAGCATGAAAAAATCGATTATTTCCACTATCAATGGGAGTTGGGAAATGCAAGGTCAGTCTTGGCCTTCCTGCTAACTTGGAGCATGTGCATGTAAATTTTGGTGCAAATCCGTTGAAAATTGTGGCCATGCATTCATTACACACACATCCTGCCTTTTATAGATAGAGATTTGTATTATTGACTAAGTTCCACTTTTTTTCCATCTTTCAACCTAATTTTGTGCAATATCTATAGTTATTGTAAATAATTACTATATTCTTTTCTGTATTGCATTTTAGATACATATCATGAAATAAAACAAAGAAACATTGACTGGAATTTATTAAACTACAAAATATCAGATCAAATTAAATTAGGTTACAAAAACATTAAGATGAAAAATATTTTGTCATCAAGGGTTCTGACCTTTTATAAAGTTTTTAACAAAAATTAATTATACTAATAATTATATTTTTAAACAATTAGTAATTATATCTGCTTAATGACAATTTATATTTTACAAGTTCATTTGTATATAAGATTGATGCAAAAGTTTTCAACATTTTTTGACAAAATGATTTATTCATATAAATTCATGGCATTATTATTCAGTTAACAGAATTTTTAGGGAAATTTTGTTTTTTCATTGTAAAAGAATGATTCAAATTTTGATTTCACTAAAAGATTGCTCTAACATTGTGTTAACAAGGCTGGGAATTTTTCAATCACTCCCAAGAAACAAAAGTTGTAATAGTTTAATATTCTATTGACAGTAAGAAAAACTAATTTTATATTTCCAAATATTTTTTGCATTTTTTAGTGCTTCTAATTAAAAAGCAAGGGTTATGTTTTAATAATGAATTATAAAAAAAGTTCAATAATAATTTTTTAGGATATTTTTTCAGGTTTGCAACTATTTTTAATATAAATAGATTAATTTTTTTTTCTTATTTAAGTGAGATGAAATTATAACTTGAAGGTTTTTATTTCTGAAAAAACTAAACTCACAATTTTTCTCTTAATTCTACAATGTTTTAGATGATTGATTCTGCAGCCATCTTCAGGTCAAAAACAAAAAGCAAAAATCAGTAATTTGAGAAATAAAGACAAATTTTCAATTTGCTATTTCAAGTTATTGTTTACTATTTAGATTTTAAATATTTCAGTAATGAGAAGATAAATGAAATGTAAAGCTGAGAACTAACTGTTAATAGACTGTACTATTTTATGAAATTTATTTGAAAGGCATTCAGTGTGTGGGGTGGATGCATGACTTTGACAAAGAGAATTGGCAATTGACAGTGAGAGAATAAAAAAATCTGGAGAGTCCATGAAGCATCCAGGAAGTATCCAGCTATTTTGCATATCGTCCATGTCTATTCTTCATATCTCATGTCCAGCTATTTTGCATATCGTCCATGTCTATTCTTCATATCTCATGTCCAGCTATTTTGCATATCCTCCATGTCTATTCTTCATATCTCATGTCCATGTCTATTCTTCATATCCATGTCCAGCCATCCATGTCTATTCTTCATATCTCATGTCCAGCTATTTTGCATATCCTCCATGTCTATTCTTCATATCTCATGTCCAGCTATTTTGCATATCCTCCATGTCTATTCTTCATATCTCATGTCCAGCTATTTTGCATATCCTCCATGTCTATTCTTCATATCTCATGTCCAGCTATTTTGCATATCGTCCATGTCTATTCTTCATATCTCATGTCCAGCTATTTTGCATATCGTCCATGTCTATTCTTCATATCTCATGTCCAGCTATTTTGCATATCCTCCATGTCTATTCTTCATATCTCATGTCCAGCTATTTTGCATATCCTCCATGTCTATTCTTCATATCTCATGTCCAGCTATTTTGCATATCCTCCATGTCTATTCTTCATATCTCATGTCCAGCTATTTTGCATATCCTCCATGTCTATTCTTCATATCTCATGTCCAGCTATTTTGCATATCCTCCATGTCTATTCTTCATATCTCATGTCCAGCTATTTTGCATATCCTCCATGTCTATTCTTCATATCTCATGTCCAGCTATTTTTGCATATCCTCCATGTCTATTCTTCATATCTCATGTCCCTATTTTGCATATCGTCCATGTCTATTCTTCATATCTCATGTCCAGCTATTTTGCATATCGTCCATGTCTATTCTTCATATCTCATGTCCAGCTATTTTGCATATCCTCCATGTCTATTCTTCATATCTCATGTCCAGCTATTTTGCATATCGTCCATGTCTATTCTTCATATCTCATGTCCAGCTATTTTGCATATCGTCCATGTCTATTCTTCATATCTCATGTCCAGCTATTTTGCATATCGTCCATGTCTATTCTTCATATCTCATGTCCAGCTATTTTGCATATCGTCCATGTCTATTCTTCATATCTCATGTCCAGCTATTTTGCATATCCTCCATGTCTATTCTTCATATCTCATGTCCAGCTATTTTGCATATCCTCCATGTCTATTCTTCATATCTCATGTCCAGCTATTTTGCATATCGTCCATGTCATTCTTCATATTCATGTCCAGCTATTTTGCATATCCTCCATGTCTATTCTTCATATCTCATGTCCAGCTATTTTGCATATCCTCCATGTCTATTCTTCATATCTCATGTCCAGCTATTTTGCATATCCTCCATGTCTATTCTTCATATCTCATGTCCAGCTATTTTGCATATCCTCCATGTCTATTCTTTCATATCTCATGTCCAGCTATTTTGCATATCGTCCATGTCTATTCTTCATATCTCATGTCCAGCTATTTTGCATATCCTCCATGTCTATTCTTCATATCTCATGTCCAGCTATTTTGCATATCCTCCATGTCTATTCTTCATATCTCATGTCCAGCTATTTTGCATATCCTCCATGTCTATTCTTCATATCTCATGTCCAGCTATTTTGCATATCCTCCATGTCTATTCTTCATATCTCATGTCTATTTGCATATCCATGCTCTATTCTTCATATCTCATGTCCAGCTATTTTGCATATCCTCCATGTCTATTCTTCATATCTCATGTCCAGCTATTTTGCATATCCTCCATGTCTATTCTTCATATCTCATGTCCAGCTATTTTGCATATCCTCCATGTCTATTCTTCATATCTCATGCAAGACTTTTTAGCAAAATGTCAGATCATCCAGATCTGTTAATTCTCTTACAGTCAGAGATTGGCTTCCTAAAACTTCTGACATTTCCCAAAACTAAAATCCTTATTGAAATGGAGATTTCAAACCATAGATGAAGTAAAGGAAAATGGGGCAAGGCAGCTGATGGCAATCCCTAAAGAGGAATTTACAGACTGTTTTGAATAGTGGAAGTAGCACTGAGATAAGTGTGTAAGTCTCAAAGGGAGCACTTTGAAGAGATTTAAAAGATGCATTTACCATCAGTAAGGTACTTTTTGATAATATTAGGTAACTGAATCACTTCTGGAAAGACATTGTGTGTGTGTTTAAATAACTTGGCTGTGACAACAGTAAAATAAAAAGTGAATCAGTCTTTATAATGTGATATGCAGAAAATAGTGAAAATATAAATTACACTGTCCTGTGTTAAAATTTTTTTCCAAAGGTCAAAGTTTTATCAAGTGATATATGATTGCATTTTTATGCTGAATTCAAAAATACCATTCATTGTGTTTGGTCAGGTCTAGTTTTTAAGATGTGCTTGAATATTTCACTACAAGTTGTACAGAATAATAACACCTATTCAAAAGCCTGTGAATTCTACTTGTCATAGCTGATCATGGGTACCTGATGTTTAGTATAGCATATAATGTTGTATGTGTACCTAACTACAGTGTACCACCCTACTTGCTAACACTCACATACCTAGAGGGGTGGGGTTTATTCCTCAGTTTAAAATGATTTTAATATACTGTGTCGAGTGTCATCAATGAGCTGAGTACTGATTTAATTTTTTTCTTTTCAACTTAACATTTGTATTCCTGTAAGAATGGATCACAAGTGTAAGAATAATCCTGACAGATTCTGTTACATCTGTGGTAATGTGGTTCACTCCCCACATTTGCTGTAAAACATGTGTGGAGAACTTAGGGGATTGGAGGAATGGTAAAAGGAAGAGTATGCCATTTGCCATTCCAATGGTCTGCGGGGAAGGAAACGATCACATTACAAACAGCTATTTCTGCATGATAAATCTAAAAGGAATAAATCACAAGAACAAGCACCATGTCCAATACCCAGATGTTCCTTCTGCCATAAGACCAATCCCTCATGGCCCAGACCTTCCTGTTCCTGAGCCAGATGGTAACATGGAATATAGTTCTGATTCCAAACATAGTGACTTGACTGTTGTAGCTGGGGATGATGCATACAAGCCAGAAGAGGATGACCAACCAGCACCCTTGACACAAGCAGAAAGGACCTGACACAAGACCTGAACCTTTCAAAGGAGTCTGCTTAGCTGCTGGATTCACGTCTCAAAGAGAAACATCTGTTGGCACAAGGAACAATGTTCTACTGGTATTGAGACTGTGAGAGAGAATAAAGACAGTTTTTCATGTTCCAGGATAAGTCATCATTGGTTTATTGCAACAACATTGCTGGATTGATCATAGAGTATGATGCTATGGAATGGAGACTTTTTATCAACTCATCCAGCAGAAGTCTCAAAGCAGTTCGTATACATAATAGGAATAGTTTTTCATCTATCCCTATTGTGCATTCAGTACAAATGAAAGAAACTCACAACAGCATAGATCATTTGTTGTCTGTTAACCAGGAGTGCAAATGGTTGATCTGTGGAGATCTTAAGGTGGTTGGACTGGTCCTAAGGTTCCAAGGTGGGTACACAAAGTATCCTTGTTTTCTGTGATCTGGGTCAGCCAAGCTGACAACCAACATTATGTCAAACAAGAGTGGCCATTAAGACAAGGGTTAAAAACTGGCTCAAATATCATTCAGTCTTACACTTTTGTTGAACCAAACAAAATAGTGCTTCCACCCTTACAAGTTAGGAGTAATGAAGAATTTTGTGAAGGCAATGGACAGGGAAGGCAGCAGGTTTGCTTTCCTCCAGAAGTTCCCATGAATAAGCATGGAGAAATTCAAGGCTGGTATATTTGACAGCCCTCAAACAAGAGAACTCATTAAGGACCCAATGTTTGGTGAAGCACTGAGTGAAGCTGAACTGTCCACCTGGCAGTCACTTGTTAGTAGTTACAAACTTCCTGGGAAAACCACTAAAGTGTGGAATACAAGAAGAAAATGGAAGAGTTACTGAAGAGTTTCCAGCAACTTGGGGCATGGATATCAGTCAAACTGCACTTTCTGTGGTTACACTTGGACTATTTTCCAAAGAACTGTGGAGATTTGAGTGAAGAGCTGGGTGAGCATTTTCACCAAGACATTTGCATTATGGAAGAGTGCTACCAAGGCTGGTGGGATGTAAACTTTCTCACTGACTACTGCTGGTGCTTGAAATGGGATGTAGTGGCTGCTAAGCAGAGGATAAAGTCCCTGAAAATCATCCATGAATAGCTTCTTTTCTGTATTTTTCAGTTTACTATGGCGCAATGTGAGCTTTCTGTAAATATATCAGCCCCAAATTTTAGCATTAGTTTAAATTCAACAAGAAAATAGAGTTATAATACAGTTCTATACATTTCAGGTAAGAGTTTGTATCTTAAAATTTTGATCTGATTAGAAAAAATGAGTATGATTTTTGGATTCAGTGTAAAAAAACTGCCTTAAAATCAGTTATTATATATTTGACCTTGAAAACATCACAGGTCATTATTATTAATCAAGGTCAAAGGCTCTCAAAAAAAATTCTAAAATATGGCAATTTTATCTTTCATTTATAAAAATGGTACATGTTTAATGGAAAACAAACTGATTTTCCAAATTAGCATAAAAATTTATATTATAAAAAAATGTAAAATTATATAAAAATAATTAAAGAGTAGATAAAAAATAATACAATATTACAACACTTTCTTTTGAGGGGAGTGGTTTAAAAAATATTTATTAATAGAAGAAAGTTATTAACACATATTCTTTAATTAAAAACTGCTATAATGAAGCATGACAGTAAAAAATGTCTATAATAAATTTTGATATGTTAGAGTATATATGAGATTTGATTTATGTTGTAAAAATACCCTTAAAATGAAGTCTGATGGTTTATGAAAAAGATACATGTATAAAATTTAGTTTTCAAATTTGTAAAAAGTGAGGTTCAAGTTTTATGGTTTCAAAATGTGTCTAAATTCCAAAAAGGCATGGTTTAAGAGATACATTTGATTTTTTTAACCAATAGGGAAAATAAGTTACAATCAGATGGTATAAAATTTCTGATTCAACAGCCAATGTGTGGTTATTTAAGAAGTTTGGCTTGTCAGTAGACAGATTGGAGGGGACTTAGCTATCACAGGTGAAGGATGGCAGCTGCTAAGTGGCAGAAGAGATTGGCTTTCACAGGCAAAAGTTGGTGGCAACTGCTAGTTGAATAAAAGACTGAAGGTTTTTGGCATTCACAATGTCAACTACTACTATGACAATGAAAAGGAAGAACCACAAAGAAAAACTAAAATCTGACCTTCATCACAAGCAATGATGAAAAGGAAGTAACAGAAGAAGAAAAAAAAGAAGCTGAAAGAAAAGAAAGTAGAAAGAAATTTAGAGATATTATTACAATTATCTTTCTAAAGTTGTCTGTGAAAGTTTAGCAAAAAATTAGAGGTATTAACCCTTATTTTAAACTTTTATGAAAATAACAAATTTATCTCAGTTTGTAAAACTGAATCATTGTCTAAGCAAACCGGAAACCCAGCGATGCCTGCGAATTGTCAACCTTCTCAAATCCTTTCAACAGGTGAATGAATTGAAGTATATGAAAATTTTATTGATAATAATTATGATTGTTTTTATGAGCCTAACAGAATTGTAATGAGAATTTATTATCTTGTCTTAGGTACACAAAGGAAAATTTTATGCAAGTTTTTTGTAAATTTTGTTTTCTGTGCTTTTATTATTTTTATGTCATTTAATAAATGTAAATTTCTTTCAAATTTCACATTGGAGTAAGAGATTGGATGTTCTCTCTCCTCTCTCTCTCTCTCTCAGAAAACCCCTTAATTACTGATTACATATTCATTAAACAAAAAGCTTCATACAGCTTTGTGGTAATTATCATCACCATCATATATACAAATCATGCGACAAGCATTCATTGGTTAATCTCCTCAAAACTAGCTCGCTGATTGGTCAATTCCGGCCAATCAAATATCCTGCACACAAGGAATGAAATTTCCCACTCACTAATGCTTGAGCCAGTCACGTGATACACCACCTTATATAAACAAAACACGTGTAAGCTCTCTCTCTTTGTTTTCTCATTCATCTTATTCCTTGCTGCCAAAATGTAATCTTCAAGAACTCCTGTCTTGACCATGCAGTCAGACATTAAAGAACATTACCATTTCACACGAGTATGAACCCTTAACTCTTCTGAACTCTTATCAACTTTACCAATTCACTTTTCCTAACATGCAACAGGAACTTTATTGTTCTAAAACTTCAATTTAATAATTACTTCATGTTTATGAGCTCCGGTACAAATATTTCCAAATCTAAGCGACATAACTCATTCAAACCTTCAGTTTATATGCACGTACATCAACACTAATAAATTCAATTATGGTTTAAACCATTACGTTATGTCTTGTATTTTATACTATGTGCTATTTTACATCAAATATAAATTGCATTGTGACCACTACATGTTTGGTAACCTCCAGCGTCTTTGCTTGTCCTTTTCCATGTCATTCCCAGTCAAAGATAAATAATTGTGGTGATGCGCGCTACAGCTTTCTTATTTGTATATAAAATATTTAGGATGTGAGTACCAGCAATTTTCAGCTTGTTTAAAAAAAAACATCTGTTAAAATATAAGGATAAGATGAGATTACAAATGGTTATTTTTCAAGTAATTTCAATATGGGATACTTAAGTGCTACATAATTCTCGTTTTATGAAAAAAATTTGAGTATCATCAAATATCTCTATTACATATCTTGACTGACTTATTTTTTATGCAGCACTATCTTTATTGTCAGATGCCTTTTTCTAGCAAAACTGAAAATTACAGATGGAATCCTGAACAAAGATTGAAAATTTTGAAATGGAATAGTTGACTATTCTCCTCAATGAATATACAAATTTAGTTTATTCTTATTTTCTATTTTATTTATCAGGAATTATAAGAAAACAAGACAATTGGTTAAGTCATAGATTTATTGATTTTAATTCCGATAAACCAAACATCTTCAAATTTTAAGCTTAATTGTTTCAAAAACCAATTTTCAGTAACATTTAATTTTTTTTATAACTGTATAAAGATTTCAACAAATTCACCTTCAAGCAGTTTTTGATACAGATCTACTCTGTCAGGAATGATTTTATAGTTCAGTATTTATCATGAAATTAAATTGATTTTCACTTTAAGAATTTTTCAACAAGATTTTAAAAATTATTTTCCAAGTAATTTTTCTTTGATGTTTTCTAAATGCCATAATCTTGATTATTTTTTGGCTTGTCTTTTCATCTGCAGTGAATATAAAATCTACACTAGTAGAGATCATTTGGAAAAAGCATGTTGTAAAACTACTAATATGGAGAATATTTCAATGTACTTATGTCCATGATTTTCTTATTATTGTCTATTGTTAACTTATGTTATGTAAAAGATAAAAAGTCTGTATACAATCTTTACCAATACCCTAGAAGTATTTTTGCAATTTAGATCAAAATCTTGGCTTAAATATTTTAATTAGATTGATGCTTTTCATGTTGACCATTATTCTTGCAGTCAGATATAGTTTTTAATGTATGCTATATTTTTGGAAGAAAAAAGATTAATATCAGAGACAGCGTATATGTAAATATAAGTAATGTAAACATAAGTATCAACAATGGATGTCAACAGTCTTTCTTGCTTAAAAACAATCACCAGGACATGTAGGTGGATGGGTAGCTCAACTATTTATATATGTTTGTCCCTGGGGGTGATAATGTAGGAAGGTTGGTTATTTACAGTGGTGTTATTCCTAAGGTTATTGAATAGGACTAATTATAGGTAGGGAAATGGTTACTTCCAGTTCGTTGTATTTTCACCATGGTCATTGTGTAGGGTTTATTATCTTATTCATTAAGGGATGGGTTATAAATTTTATGCTTAAGTCATTCAATGATGGATATTAAGTTTAGAATATGCATTTAATCACTTTTATCTTTTAAGTAAAGTTTACATTTTTTTAGAGTTTGTTGTGGGCTGGTGCTGTTTTCTTTATATTCAATGTTATTTCTAGTGTGTTTTTGTTTTTAAGGTCCCAAATATATCTAGGGAGGGTTGTGTTGTTTACATATTGTTGAAAGATGTTTTGTGTGTATAGTTTCTGTTTCTATAATCTTTCTGTATATTCCTATGTATATTTTCTCTTTTCTAATTTCTGTTTTTATACTAGGTTGGTATATTACTTTGCAGACAATTACTATTTAAGTTGCATTCATGCTTTGCTCTACAATTACAGCTAGATTTCATTGGTGCAGATAATTTATTGGTTATTGTTCTGTTGCATTCTTTTATTATTTGTATCATATTATTGGTTCAACTATAACTGATGTTTAGTGTGTTTCTGTTGAATAGTTTGTGGAGAGTATATGACCAGAAAGTGGTTTTAGATAAGATTAATGAATATTTTTTTCTATGTTTTTTACTTTTTTGCTGTACAGTGATGTTTTTTTCTGTTGGCTTTTGCTTATCTGTGTGGATATATATGAGCATTACAGAAAACCCATTACTCTTTAGAACTGTTTCATAATCTTGTTGGCTTTATTAAAGATGGTTACATTGGAAGTGTTGTTGGACAGCTGGCAGTTAATAGATTGTAGAATCTGTTTGATTGTTGGTGGGTAATTGGAAGATGTGAGTTATGTAAAGTGGTTTATCATTGGATTTTCTATATGACATATGTACCTTGTCTGAGGTTCAATGTGATATCTAGGAAATTTACTTCTTTTAGGTTTGTTTTGCATCTGTTAAATGCCATATTTTTGACGATTTTTTCTGATGTTATTTGTTTTTGCCTGTTATTTTCTTAAGATTGAGTTCATCTACCCTGTACAGGCTTATGTAATTTTTGTGTACTATTTTACTTAGTTCATGTAATATGTAGATGCTTATCAATTCACAAGTTTCTATTCCATCAAAGTTTCCTATCGTAATATCAAATGTTCCTGTTGAATCTTTCTTTAACCAAGCAACTTTTTTGCTGAATAACAATGATTTTCAGCAATATTTGAAGATTTTTAGTTGGTTTGTAATTATTTTTATGTGTTCCCTATAGCCATTAGAATAACACAAACCAGAAATAACTGGTCTTGCTACTCACATATAACCTCCCAGTGATAAACATAATCAAGCTACCCTTCCACCTATAATGCCTGACAATTGCATTTAAGCATGAAACAGACAGTCGTCATCTAGTGTTGATACCTATGTCCACAATGCCTCTTGCTAGGCTGTGAAAGAATAACCTAAAACACACCTACAAAGAGGGACACATGTTTGAACCCTGCTGAAAAGCACATTTTTTTATTAAGACTCTCCAATGCATAAACCGATAGACATAAATTTATACTGAGTAAAAAAAATGGATGTCTACTCAAACTAAATATCATGTTTAAAGTAATAAAAAATAATGTCCAAATAGGAATAAATTCCATTAATTCCTTAAAAGTTATTTTGTTTTGGATGTTAAAATAATGTTAGCAGTTATTGGCTTTGAGAGATTCGAACAAGAGATGAGCAATTGAACTTTGCTTGACTGTAAAAGCTTTCCATGACTGAGTGGTCTTAAAACACACTGGAAATGATTGGTTTTTCCCTATTGCAATCCCTATAAATGGTTCAAACTCTGCCAGAGAGTACATTTTCATTAGGACTTTTAAAAGCATAGACCAATACAGGTAAATTTACACAGTATAAAATAAAAGAAAAACAAGGATATCTACTGAAACACATGTATCTACAAAATATAACATTTATTTTAAAGTAATAATAAATATATTGATGATACTTCCTGACAAGCGGACTGAACAATTAGAAAGAGGTTCATCTACAAAACTCTACAGTAGAGGTGCCGAATACAACATCAATCAGCTAAGTGACAAATTTTATATTTGTATTAATCCAATATATGTGTGTGTATGCTGAATAGTATTCAAGAAAAATTAAATATGATAAAAGACTCTAAATGTCACTTTCTTATATATACAAAAAATTCAAAGTTTGATACATTTCTGCTTTATGAGAAGAGGCTTTTCATCTAATTTTTTGTCTTTTCAAAATAGCATATCTTAGATAGGTAGGGAGTCTTAAACATTATCATAAGATAACTTCATATCTGTCACTGTCAATAAGAAGTGTTGCAAAAAAACTTTTCACAAAAAAAACTTTGACAAAAAGATTTTAGCTGTCTTTAAAAATAATTATTCCTCTTTTGGATATTACCACACAGAATTTGATATTTCTACTTTTAGAGACATATTAATGTAAACATTTTGGATTTCTTAAAAATTACTGTAAATATCCAGATAACTCAAGAGACATGTTACTATGTGCTTTAGAAATTAAGAAATAATTCTATCTCCCATGGTTCATTAATCAATATTTATGATTGTTATTACTAATATAAAATTTTAAACCAAAAATTAGTTGTTTTTTTGTTAATACATTTTTGACCTTGATATCTTTAAGTAGCAGAGAAATTAGAAAATAATCATGCTAACTAAAATTGCATAATGAATTTACAGAAATGTATTTTGTGTGCAAGTTTCACTGAAAGATTTAATATTTTATATTCTTTATCCTTTGCATATATATATATATGTGTGTGTGTGTGTGTGTTTATATGTGTAGCAGTAATATTCAAGTCATATAAAAAGAAAAAAAATGAAATATTATGATGATAATTGAAAAATCTTTAAGAAAAGTTCTAATTCATTTTGATATTAAGTATTATATACAATTTGTCTATTTTTGCAACTTGCAATCTCATAGCCTATTACAATATAATAATCATATTATTTGTATTTTCTCACTGTCCTCATTAAAAAATTATAATTTTCTAATATTTACTTTCAAGTCATTTCAATTATCTATAACTACTTTTTCAGCACTCAAGGCCAATTACAATCGTAATGTTTGTGCTTAGTGGAAAATCATGGGTAATTATAGATAAGGACAATATTAATTTTAATTGAATAATGCATTTATATTAATTGGATCTATGTTGTGGATATTGAACAGGGAATCTAAACTATTGCTTCTTGAAATCTCTAAAGACTGTCACATGCCACATAAGATCCAATACAATGGCATAATACCATTTTTGATTAATAATCAATATTAACTATATGAAAAGAAGAGTAAAGTACAGCAATGGTTTGATTAGAAGGAAAAAGTGCAAGGTAAAGTGAATGTTAATAAGCAGGATATGTCCACTTTATAAATGTAAGAAGATATATTTACAAAGATTTGAATGATTGGCAATTTTAAAACTTATTGTAAGTGCGGAAGCCAAAATGGCACTGTTTGTTTGGTTTTGTTTTTTAAGCTAATTTTCTTGTCTACTTGCATTGAGCTGCAGGTAAACTGTTCATCAGCAAATTCACATTTACAAATCACTAAGACATCTAAGTATTTAAAGAAACCAAGGACTTTTTCTTCAATAAACATTATATTGCAATGATTCTGAGAGAATAAATGGAATATAGCCTATTAGATGACAATGTAAGTTTGTGTTGTAGAACGTTATGCAAGTCATATCAGTGCATCAAATACGCAGTTAGATTTTGCGTAAATAAGATTAGACACATGAAATATAATTTCTAAAGGTTATATAATCAGCATGAAATAAGACAAGTACAAATTTTAATACCAGCTGAAGAATTATAAACAAACAAGCTTTCATATAAGGCTAATCCTTTTTTGTTTGGATTAAAGATGCAAATGAAATTGATGAAATTGAATTTTTGATTTAATACTAATATAGTCAACAGATTTCTAGTATTATAGAGACACACAAGCACACACTGACAGAAAATAAAATTGCAACACTGAAGGATGATGCTAAAATTGATCTGGGCATAGTGTGTACATGCTAGGAAATAGTAAAAATTCTGATCAAATTTTAAGTTTTTGCCCATGTTATGATAGAGTATCACTTATACCAGTATACCCTCTGTGTCTGTCTGAGCTTTAAACATTGACACATGCTGCAATAAGATTCAGTGTGGTGAGTCTAATGAAAGCTGGTGTCATTATGCAGAGATGCATACACACTTCTTTTGTTCAAGTAAAGCTGTAAGATTGTGAATCTTCAGGTGGCTGAGTAGTCATTTCAGAGATGTGCTGCACATGTTGTCAACAGTGGTCAAATGAACATTCTGACACCTATAGAACAGAATCTGGATGACCACATAGTACAGACTCTCACCAAGATTGACTCATTGTAAAAGCAACAATGTTAGTCTGTACAGCATCAATAGCATAGATCAAAACAAATGTGTCATCAGCTGTGTCAATATAGACTGTCGGGAATCGCAGTTTATCTCTAACCAAACTTACTATTATATCACAGAACTGTTGTGCATGTCTCCAGTCAGGTCACAAGTGGCTCACCTCTAAGGGTCAAATGGCATTCAGTGATGAGAGCAAGTTCTGTCATTATTCAAGTGATTATCATTTGCATATGACATAAATGTGAAGACTAACATCTTCCAGGGTATATTTGCATACATAAGAAAGATATAAATCCTGGCATCATAGTGTGAGATTGAGATACCATAAGGTTCATGTTTGTAGAAGAAACATTTAACAGTGCCATGTAAGTTGAGAACATTGTTCAAACTGTTCTGCTGCCATTCCTGTAACAGGAAGGCAATGATGCCCATTCACATTACATTTGTGATATCATGTTCTGCAAGATGTTACTGACCAGCACAATCATCAGACCAGTCCTCCTTTGAAAATGTATGGGATATGATGAGGAAATACTGGACATTCAATTAGTCCATCTACAACAAAGATGCAAGAGGTATGTATTGCATAATAATCACCACCTGTTTGATTGCATACATGCAAGAGTAGAAAATTAAAACCTAAAGTTGAAATACAGTGTATTAGTATGAGGTATGAATACTATTTATATGCCCCTTATTTTTTTTATCTGTATATTTGATCATTTAGCTATTTTTGAGTAAACTGAAAACAGATATTCAGGGTGTTGCAACTTTATTTTACATCACATATATAACACTTTATCCTTCCTATATGCTATATAGAACCAATAATGACCTTCATTTAAAAGTTTACAGAAAATCTACCAACAAGAATGACTTCATAGATTACTATTCTCACTACTGCAGCAGAATAAAATGTGGGATAATTATAGGATTTTATCTAATAGCACTAAAAATCTGCAGCATCTATTATTTACTTGAATTAATATACATTTGAAAACCCCTTTGAAAACTTCCAATATCCTAACTCTTTCAGGCACAATTCTAAGAGAAAAGCATGCAAAAGCTACAACTACAAAAAAGATAATCATATTAGTAACAACAATGACAATAAACTAGATAAAAACAGGCACATAATATTACCTACTAAGCCCTTGGTAATCTTAAAAATTTAAGAAAATATTCTGTAATTTAATGCTTTATTAGCGTATTGTCTAACAAATCCCTTGTGTATATGTGTTCTATTTCCTCAAATAGAAAATCCGAAGATTGAAAAGTTTTATATTGGCAGCACAAAGAACACTTTCAAAGATTGTTCATATAAGCACCCATCTTCTTTTAATAATGCTACTTATAGAAATAGAACTACACTTTCAAAATATTTTTGGAAGTTCAAAGATGAAAATAAACCCTTAAAGTTAAATGGAAAATTTTAAAACTAGTTAGAACATGTAGATCCTTATATGAACTTTGTTTTCTGTGTTTACAGGAGAAAATGCAGATAATCAGATTTTTAAAAGGGATGAGTTCTTAAACCAAAGATTTGAATTAACGATCAATTGCAAGCATATTTCGCCTTTGACCTTACAATCTTGCTAAACTTTAAAATTTAATAATCACTTCTTTTATGATGAATGACTCTGTGGTAATCATTTTAAACTTATCCTTAGTAAGTTAGATTTTTTGAGGTACTATATTATGTATGTTATTATTTTAACATTATTGATAATATTTTATATAAATTAACATTACTGATAATATTTATATATAGATGTTCAGCGGATGTTTTAACATTTCCTTTGTTTTGTTTTATTAATAACACATATAAAAACTCTTTACTTAATTCTGTTAAGGATAATTTTATATAATTTATTATCCTATTATTTTATTATTTGATTTATTTATATGATCTATGTACTTTTAAGTTTTGGTTAGTTCATTTATTTTTTTTTTTAGTATTTTGATTTAAGTTCCTCCTTTTTTTTTCTCTCTCCATTTTTGTAATTTTGATAAATTTTTCCTTTTTTTCCTATTATTTTTCTTAATGTGCTTTTTATTTACATACTATTAAATAATTATTGTTAAATTATATTGCCTCTTCACAAAAATATCAACTGTTCATAGGTTGTTACACTGTATAAAAATTCTCTTTCAAATAGGCAATATGTATATGCTGAATTTTGAATCTATGGCTCATGACATCTTACTTAACATAGACTATTTTGATTCGTTGAACCCATTATTATAATATTTTGTCTAGCTTCTTTACATTCCTATATCATCCTGATATTTATCTTTCTCTCTCTTTCTTTTTCTTTGGAGAAGAGACTATATCTTGTGTCTTTGTTTCCTTCTCGCTCTTCTTATTTTCTTTCTTTTTTTTCCTTTTTGAAGAGACTATATCTTGTCTTACTTTTCTCTTTTTTCAACCATGTCTCTTTCTTTCTTTTTAGAGAAGACTATATCTTATGTCTTTCTCCCTTTCTTGCTTTTCTTATTGACTTTTTTCGAGGGGAAAAGAAATTATATGTAAGTAAATATTAAAAATTGTAATAACCCTCATTTACCACCACCTGATGAGATACGATGATATATATTGAAACATGAATTCATTTATGTAGCAATTTTACATATATGTTCGAATGTAATATCCTATAATAAAAAATTATCAGCCTACTATTGAATTGAGCCCTATTTTTAAATTAATGTTTTGAATGTTTGAATTTATATTTTATTTGTTCTTATTTTGTGTATATATATATATATATATATATATATATATATATATATATATATATATATATATGGGAGGATTTGATAATTATATTTAGAAAAATTCATCGATAGAAACCTCAACAGAATGCAGAAAGCACTGGACAGCCGTTTCGTGCCATATATTTGGGACTCATCTTTACCAGAACTTTTGAACTCACTGTTGGATTTGCTTTTTGTAGTGGATGGCACTGCTGATGAGTCCCAAATATAGGACCTAAACGTCATCCAGTGCTTTTGCATTCTGTTGAGGTTTTATCAGACTCGATGAATTAATTAAATATAATTATCAAATCCTCCTAATAATTATTATCTGTGTTTATCATCGCTTGAACCAGCTTCTAATGCTCCAGTAGGAGTGGCTTGGTGAGAGTAGTCATGGCTCCAGGGGGCACAGTCCTATAGTTACAGAGAACGCAGTATGGTTCCACCACGGAATATGTGAGCGAGCGGCGCTATGTTGAGTCTGATTTGGAATCTCTTCGTCACTGAGGCCCATTTGGAACAGTTGGTATGGTGTTTGCTTGACAACCTAACTGTCAGGGTTTCAATTCTCAGTAGTGGATGCGCACTCCTGATGAGTCCCAAATATAGGATGAAACGGCCGCCCAGTGCTTTCTGCATTCTGTTGAGGTTTCTATCAGACTTGATGAATTAATCAAATATATATATATATAGTCATTAAAGTTCTTTTGTATTTTTATAATGTATTATGAAGTGATTTTTTTAATTTAAGATAAATAGAAAAATTGACATTATAATGTGAATGTTTGTTAGACTTTTTACTAAATTTGATAAAAGGCAATATTCATAAATTACTCAACGAAAATAAACTCATTACTAACAATTATTGCTTCAAAATCTGCAGTGAATCATTATCATTACTCCATGTATAGTTGGAACTAATATTCACATCCATGTTAGTTTTGTTTCAGGCAAGGCATTCTCTAGCCAACTTCTATATAACTCATCTGATAGGAGAAGCTCTATTCACGATCACATAGATCAGCATATATTATAATCTTGTCATATGTTCAGCCATGTTTGACTTTGAAATAGTGCCTCAGATTACAGCTTTTTGATGTTGTGTCAAATTTTTTCTCTTCCCTTTTAAAACTGAAGTAAATATTATACGCACGCTCATTAGTCATTTGTTTTGCAAGACAGTTACATAGGATAGTTTTAATGTAATATAAAAAATTCATGTGTAATTTAGAAATTAAAAAGAGCACATCATCAGTTTTTTTAATGAGATTCAAATAATAAATACAGAATCTTACCATGTAAAGGGAATAAGTTGCTTACATGAGTTTGACAAAAGACTACAAAAGCAAATCCAACAGAGAGTTCAATGTAATGTGTATCTATGCTCAGTAAAGAAAAAATATGACAATACCATAACAGAAAAAAATAAATGATATTGTCAGCATCTTGCAAGTGTATTGTGATTAGCATATGTGTTAGTGCATTCATATGTATTTGAATTTGTGCAGTCTAAAAAAAAAAATAATGTTTCCTTCAAGAATCTATAAAATTCAGATCCAATATTATTTACAGCTGGAAAATCTCCAGCTGAAGGAAGACTATGAATTCATGGGTTCAAAAATAGTGATAAAATTCACAATTCAGTCAACACATTAATTAATACATCATTGACAGCTTATAAGACAAGCATCAGAGGCACTAGACACTCTATAATATAAGACTATAAAATGAAGTTTTATTTTCATATAACTTTACCTCTGATGAAAATGGGAAAATCTTTAAAAGATATTTTAAAAATAAACATAAAATCAATATGTTTTATTTAAAGTGATGGTAAGTGATTTTTTTATGAAAATATCTTTAATTACAAATTATGAAACTACAAGAAATGAAGGAAAATATACATCCATGGATAGTTGGTATGGTATTTTCTTTACTGGAAACTTCGGAATAAAATGAACCTGATCAAGGGTATAAAATAAATAATATATTTTTATTTATTTTCTTTAGAGTGATGAGTGAGTCCTTTCATATTTGGTGTTGCAAAAATGTTTGTTTATAAGGTGGATATTTGTAGAAGTCTGAAGAAGGTCCAGTAACGTAGTTTAAAGTCAGACCATGATAGGGGTAGTAGTAAATATTAGAAATAGGTAAATTTACTATGTTTTTCTCAGCCCTAAGCAGGGCCAAAACATCTTAACTACACATATGACTAGTTTCTAGCAGTAGTGTTCTTTTGTTCCATCTTCTCCTACCATTCATCATGCTTCTTGGTCAGTTTATATCCTTTTGATCAGGCTCCAAGATTTTGGCATGAACATTGGTTTCAGCAAACATCAAAAGTCTCAATTTGTTGATTTTTTGATTGGTCAAAATTATTTCATTCTTCAGCATTCCTTTCTTTTTATAACAGAAGTTATGCATGGAACCTCCTTGATTTTTGGTATTTTTGAGTTTAGACAGAAAGAGAGAGAAAGAAATAAAGAGATAAGGGTTTTAAAGAAAAGTGCAAATGCCTTATTTTTATTTTAATTCTTTTTATTTTTGCTTATATATTTTATTTCCAGATTTTATTTTATTTGGAATCACTATAGATCTATTAAAGTTTGTATATTTACCACAAGAATAGCAATAGTTCTTACTGTAGCGATCTAATATTCTATCTGACAGCTAAATGACTAAACTACTAATGAGTTAGCTGTGACTGCAACAAATTGAGATTTATTTCTATTATTTTTCAAATATAATTTGATTAAGTATTAGAATTTTAATATCACCTCATTAAAATATAAAACATGGTTAAGTGAATTATACATTGATTAATTTTACAAGGGTGGCTCAACTGATCTGTGACCTGGCTCACTCATTAGCTGAATTTTGATCTGAAGATCTGTATTTTTAATTGTATAAGATTCCAGGATTAAGATTTACTAGTACTCTAAGAATGTTGGAAAATAAATATTTGTTGTGTAAAAGAAGTGAGTTTTTTTTCGGGGGGGTTCTTTCAGCATTAAACTATGGACTTATTTAAAAAAGTGCTTAAAACATAATTTAATTTATAGTTTCAGGTTAGGCTGTCATCTGTTGTACAAAATATATATTAGATTTCATCATCTCTTATTCAAATAAATGTTTAAAATAAAAAAAAGGTTTGTTTTAATCACTGTATTTATGAATCAGTCAGTATTCAAAAATAAGATTTTTTCTTGTGTCAAGTAAGATGAGAAAGATAAATGTTTAAATGCATAAAGATCTTATTAGAGGTACAAAATATAATTAATAAAATAAAAAACAGGCATAATTAAAAGTAACAAGAGGAAAACTTCAACTACAGTTGTTGGCAATACAAAAAGAGAAAAAAACATACTATAGAATGAGATAACCAGGTAGACCTTTGTACTGATGTTCTGTACCATAGTTTTCCTTCTTGCCCTTGCATTCTTGAAACTGTTTTTATTGATCTTATTAAATTTGCCATAATGTCTGTTGAATTCAGTTTTGATAATGTGATATACATGTAGGCAGAATGATGGGATATCAATGGGTGACTCTTTAGGTCCTGCATCGATTAACATATCTGTGGGGTTTTATAATCAAAGATTGTTTGTTAGTGTTAGACAAACCAACTGCTAGGTACATTATGGATGATACCCTGTGTGTGAGTTGGAAATGGGAGCACTTCATGAAGTTTAAAATCATTGCATCCATCTCTCTGTTTCACTTGTGAAAAAGAAAGCAATGGTGTTTTATCATTCTTGTATGTTTTGATACAAAGATTAAATTGTTACAGCTCTGTACTGAAAACCTATGTTTACTGGATTATATACTTGCTGGGACTTGTTTTGTACTAGACAGCATAAAATTAATTTTGTAAAGACTTTAGTCCATCATGCCTTATTGATCTTTCCTACAAATAAGTTAGAATATAAATTAGAATTTATTAAAAAATATTTTGCAATAATGGTTTTCCTCTGAACATGGTGCAGTCTAGCATTAAGGCTAAGATTATTCAGTTCTATAAATCAAAAACATTTAGTTCCTAAAAATATCCTTTACATCTTAGATTGATGAGGCTGGTGTGAGATTTGCTAAGCAAAAATAACATTACCTTAACTGGTAGACATTTCAGGTAATGTTATTTTTTGGCTAACTCGCACATCATGTTTTCTCATTGACATATGTTGAAATCAATTCATAAAGATGGTCTACTATCTTTTTAACAAGTTTTGTAATTTACCTGTTTAATTACCAGTGTGAAGCTGACTGTATAGGTAAAACCACTCAACTCTTAGAGAAGAGAATTGCTTAACATGTACCAGAATGTATTAGAAAAGGTTGTTTGGAAAAATTGCATAAATGTTTTGTTACATCCTGGTCTGCAATCAAAGAACATCTTATTAAAAATTGGGAATCTGCACCATCCTTCCTTGAGGATATGTTCTGTCACATGAAAGTCCTCGAGACAATTTATATTAAATCAATACAAACATCCTTATGCAAAAAAAAGGATTGGTTGGTAGGACTTAGTATTATCTATCTATCTATCTATCTCTAAACCAGTTTCAATATATTATTTAAGTGTTTATTTCCTTCTTCATGTTTCACTTTTTTAATCAGTATGCACAATATTTTAATTCCCTTGATGGAGTTCTGACAAGTGAGGAGTGATAACCAGTAGCTCATTCTACAGTATTTTCTTTTTCTCTTTTTGTATTGCCAATTTTTCTAGTTGGTGTTTTCCTTTTGTTCCTTTTAATTATGTCTGTTTTTATTGCATTAATCTTTTCTGGAAGTTCATGTGCAACTTATTTATCTAGTTTTGATTTTTTTTTATAAATATTGTAAGCAATAATTTAAGATAATAATGAGCTTCAAAGATGCTAAAATTTTCTTAGCATTGTGTGAAAGTGGCATTGGGAACTTTTGCATCAATCAAATAAACATTTTATCATCACACACAATTTATATTCACATTCACAGATATTAAAAAAATCTTCTCTCTCAATTGCCCTCTCTCTCTCTTTCACACACACACACACACACACACACACACCAATTTCCTGTCTTAAACACCCACAAATGCATTCATCAGTACATATAAAACATATACATACACATACTATCATAATACCCACATTAATGAAAACATGTTTTTTATTATTTAAGTATAAATCATAATTCTGAATAATGTTGTCTTTCATCAAGGAAACAGAAAACTAAATGAACAAAGAATTAAAAAAAAGGACAGTAACAGGAAGTCCATCTGTTGAGAAATTCACAAAGAAAAAATGGGGCACGTGATTCAATACTTAAACTTTATGTCACCCCAAACATTGTTCATTCCCTAATGTTTCTCTGATTTTGTTTATATTATTATAAAAATCATTGAAAAAGCAACAACAAAAAAAAAAAAACTTGCTGAAGACAGAAAGGAACTTAATTAAGTGGGTTATAGTGAAGAACTGAGGCCATCAGTCCATTTTAATTGTGCTTATCAACTGAATCTCAGTAATTTTAACAGTGATAAAGTTTAACAAAGGACTACGCAAGAAAAATAAAAACTTAGCTACCTTTTAATTTCACATATATGTTAAATTTATGTCTTTCATAAAATTTGTAACAGAAATAAAATTGATTACTGTTTATTATAATACATTAATAAATGTTAAGAAAAATTAGAGTTGAATTATTTGAAAGTCTCACCTTCCTCCATGTTTCATAAAAGCAAATATTAAGTATTTACATATAAAAATGCTTCTTATATTCTCTACAGTTATTTTTTTATTTAAATTACAGAATATTCCCTAATTTTGGTTTTTGAAGTGATATGTATATAGAGAGAATCTTGTATTCTTTCACATTCAGTGACTTCTTGCATCTTATCTGGATTTATTGCCTTGCTTGGGCTGAAATGACAGAAAAAAAGTTAAAAACTAAGTGAATGCCACTAAGATGCAAAGGACTACTGAGAGTGAAAGAGGATAAGGAGACTTTAGAAGGAACCAGAAACCAATCCTAAAAAGGAAATAAGAGATAAACCTCTACTCCTGTTCAAAAGACTGGAAAGGAGTCTGAACTGGATGATAGGTGAACCTATTTACTCCTTTGGGTCTAAAGTATAGCATTAAAAATATTTCCATTAAAAATATTTCCATTAAAAATATTTCCATTAAAAATACAGCAATGTTTAACCTATGTACACCACAAAAACAGTGTCAAAAACATTTTTTTCTTTTGATACTATTATTACTGTATACAATGATGTTTTTAAAAAGCTATGTTTAAAATTTTAATAAGGATAAAAATGTTATACACATTTAGTTAGGTCTTTTATTTACAAGATTATAAAAATATGAATATTCACACTGATTGGCAATTAGCCAATGTTTTTGCCAACCATCCCAAAGTACACAATTCGCTTGCTGCTTTGATCAGGTACTTAGTGTCCATTCTTCATTTAAGATTTCTTCATCAGTCACCACTTAGCTGACAATAGATCATCTGTCTGCATTTTTCACATAAATTTTTAGAAAAACTAATAATTTAAAAATGTTTTTCAAAATTACATTTTCAAAAATTTGCAGGAAGGGGTTAACCTATAACTGCTGGAGATGGAGGCTTTGGATTATTCTATTAATCCTTGATCCCAATTATATAAAAATAGCAAAAATTGAAACAAGAAGTAATATAAGATATAAAATAATATCAGAAGAAAATGTATAATGTTCAGAAAAATCATGTTTATTTAAAATTTCTTGTCCTATAGATCAGCCATTTTCATAAATGCAACAAAAAAGATGTGGGGTTTGTGACATCATTATAGAAGAAAACCCCAAAATGACACTCATAATAAATAAAAATTTAAACTGCAACTTCAAAAATGTGATTTATGCATTCAAATGCACAAAAAGCAAGAAGTCATATATAAGTATCAGCCAGGCACTAAACAACTGAATTTCCCTTCACGAAAGCAATATCAAATTACCAGACAACAGAAAACTCTTTGTATCACAACACATCTTTAAATGTAACCAAGGTAAATTTAAAATTATGCCAATATACCAAACAGCCGATTATTCTTACCTACAAATACAAGTAAAAAACTTCATAAACAAATTTAAACCAACACTAAATAGATCAAAACCCAACAGACAAAAACATGCAACATGCACACATAATGGCCAAATACAGTGGTCAAACCACTCACATGCATATGCACACACTTGAATATATATACACATATTGGTAAAAACAAATAGACTACTCACAAGCACACACGAACCCTACACAACATAGGAAGTTTGTGTATGTGTGTGTATGTATGCAAATTCCTTATAATAAGACAGTATGTATGTATGAAGAGGGAATATACAAACACATACTAGAAAAAACACATACAATACACAAAAATGGAAATAGATCTAAGAACATACTGGGGTCATTAAAAAGTAAGAATACAGTTATTTTTCCTTACCCTTTCTCAGACCAATCTTAATTCTTTTATTACCCTTCAAGCAGAATAACTTTCTCACTGCCAGTCCAAGAAAGACATTTGTATCACTACTACACACAAAAAAGAGAATATTTAACATTGAAAAACATAAGAAAAATTAATTCATTTTAATAATATGTGGAAATATCCACTCTTTTGCCTGAAGAAAGTAGTGAGATCTGAAACACATGTTGCAAAATTATGGAAAATAAAGCATAATATATATTTTAAAATCAACATTAAAACCAAAAACATTAGCAGTTTCTCTCTTCTTTTTTATATAATATATATATATATATATATATATATATATATATATATATATATAATTATAATGACTGGTAGGGATAAATCCAAGGAGGATATTAAACCAATGAGAGCTCAGTGTAAATTACAGAGCATTATAATCATAATAAATAAAAAAAATACTTAAATATCCATCTTGGTTAAGATTTATTTCATGAATATTGTTATATTTATCTCTTCAAACTGAAAGTTCTTAATAATTATCATTTATTGAGAACTTTCAGTCTGAAGAGATGAATAAAACAATATTCACAAAATAAATTATAAATGAAATGGATCTTTAAAGTTTTTCCTTCTGTGTGTGTGTGTATGTATATATATGTGTGTGTGTGTGTGTGTGTATGTGTGTGTGTGTGTAAAATGAGAATGAATAGTGTCCAATTTCGACATTTGTAAAATTCAATTTAAAAAAGGGCTCAATACAAAAGTAGGGCAATATTCTTTATTTACATCAAAAACATGTACAATAACACTACACAAATATACATCTCATCAGAAATTAGTAAATAACTGGTGAGTATTGTTTCACAGTGGGCATTGGTTAGCATACCTATGATTACATTGGTCAGTATCCTTAGCAATATTTTCATTGGCACTTGTATTATGATTAAGATTATTAAATTGTTAAGGATACTGTCCAGTGTAATTGTAGGAATCCTAACCAATTGCCATTGCAAACAAATGTTTGACCAAAATCTCTTGCGTATCTTTGTTTTATCTCTACAATGGAAAATCTGAAGTTTGAAAAGTACTATATTAGTAGTACTAAGAATTCTTTCAAAATCTGTGGTATCAACACATATTGTCTTTTACTAATAATACTTATAGAAATAATACATCACTTTCAAAATATTTTTGGAAGTTGAAAAATGAAAATAAAACTCTAAAGCGAAATGGAAAATTTTAAAACTGGCTAGGATGTGTAGATCCTTATATGAAGCTTGTTTTCTATGTTTACAGGAAAAAATGCAGATTATCAGGTTCTTTGTTAGGGATGTTTTATTAAATCAAAGATTTGAATTAATGGTTAATTGTAAAGATAACATATCATTGACTCTACAATCTTGATAAACTTTGAAATTTGAAAATTGCTTCTTCTTAGATTTTAGTTTAAACTTGTTGCACCGTACAAGGATTATCTTTCTGCCAGTAAGATCAATTTCGACATATAATTTTTACATTAACCTCCTAGTAGTGTTGGTAATATTTAGTATAGATGTATTGGCATTCAGCTGACATTTTGCATTGACTGGTTTTATTAACACCCTATATAAAAGACCCTGTAGTTAACAGTTGCATTCTATTTTATTTTGTATGATTGATACATTTAAATAATTTTGTTTGATCTATATGTTTATAGGATATAAGTGTACTGGCATTGATCAGATTGTTGATCATGCTAGATAACAAGCTCTCTCCCAGAAACTGTAACTAAGGTCTCCTCAGCATAGTTGCAATTTAAACCACAGGTTGGATCTGTGGGTGTTAAAGAAACACAAATGTGCTTGAGTGAACATGTGCAATGGAGATTGGCTAACAACCCTAAAAGACATGTATCCTAGAATATGAGCAGCCAGCTATTATATATATATATATATATATATATATATATATATATATATATATATATATATATATATATAATATCTGTATGTATGTGTGTGTGTATATATATATATATATAATATATGAGGAGGGAAGCTAGAATCCCTGCAGCACAAATACAAGACCTGTCAAAGGGCAGATGAAGCTCTGTGAGAGGTCAATGGTGATCTAACTATTTCTCCGCAAGGCCATAGAAATATTTCAGCTGGTATCCAGACGCATGTTTGGCCTACCTTCCAAGCCTTCTGTCAGTCTCTTAGAAGACAGAAACTCTAATAGAAAACCTGCCTCATGGCCACACTAGATACCTTGCCACTGCTTGTCTCTCGTCAATGTGGTTTTGTGATGAGGGTTGATGCAGTGTTGTGACCTTAAAACCCACACAGGCATTACTGACAACTTGCCAACTTATAGTTTTTTTTCCAATCTGAGTGTGATGGTGATGGCGATGCAGTGACATGTACAGGTCTGATGGACAGGAAGTGTGTAGCTGCTGACTTGCACATTTGGCAGCCTCTGGATAATGTAAAGTCACTGGCTCACCTTCATTGAGACATGGGTAGCTTTCGGTTCTTCTAGATATATAATATCTGTATGTATATATATATATATATATATATATATATATAAAATATTTGTATATATATATATATATATATATATATATATATATATATATATATATATATATATATATATATATATATATATATATATATATATATATATATATATATATATATATATATATATATATGTATATATATATATATTAAATTAGGCAGCATATATTTTATATATAAAGAAATATATATATATTCTATGTATGATTTCTTTATATATATATATATATATATATATATATATATATCAGTATGTATATATATATATATATTAAATTAGGCAACATATATTTTATATATAAAGAAAATATATATATATTCAATGTATGATTTCTTTATATATATATATATATATATATATATATATATATATATATATATATATACACATAATATCTGTACATAGCTATGTATAGATATTTTTTATATATATATATATATATATATATATGTACATATATATAGTACATATAAATATTTAAATCCACCACTTATTAATAATATTGTACACCTGTAATACAAAACATATTTACTGTGAATCCCAGAAAAACACACTCGGGGCCTGTATAAGAAACAACACATAGTAGGAACTGATATTAAACTACAAATAACAAAGGTTCTGGCCATAAACTCCAACCCCCGACAACTTCTCCCGGGATAAGATATTTTCTGCTCCCACCAATTGCTAACACAAACACATTCTCATTAACAAGGTGTCTACCAAATGAGGACTGCCATTGAAAATAAATTTAAAACAATGCCCCGCGACAGACACTTAGGGGCTGATGATAGCCCTGTACAGAACGGCTTGAAATAGACTATCTTTATGTTGAGGTAATTTTTGTTTTTTTAGTTTTTTTGCTGTAAAAAATATGTACATATATATATATATATATATATATATATATATATATATATATATATATATATGTGTGTACATATATATATATGTACATATATATATCTGTCTGTATATACATATGTGTGTATGTATATATACATATATATGTATGTGGGTGTGTATATATTTGTGTATATATATATCTGTGTGTACATATATGTGTGTATATAAATGAATGTTTGTATATATATATATATATATATATATATGAATGTATGTATATATATCTATGTAATATCTGTGTGCACATATATATATATGCATATATATACATATATATACATATATGTGTGTGTATATATTTGTGTGTATATGTATGTATATATACGTGTGTGTATATATATGTATATATGTGTGTGCGTATATATATATGTGTGTATATATATATGTATGTGTGTATCTATATATGTATATGTGTGTTATGTGTATATATATATATGTATTTGTGCATCTATATGTGTATATATGTGTGTGTAATATCTGTACGTACATATATATATATGTATATATGTAATATCTGTATGTTCATTAGATAATTTTTTACGTTCTAATGAACGATCAGCACATTGTCAACCATTTGCATTTAAAAGTGTAATGAAAAATTGCACTCATGGATAGCAACACACAGCTTTGTATTAATATTTGCACCCCTGAACAACATATAGTTTTGTACTACTTGCAACCTTGAAGTTGATAGTGGAAAAAGGTCAAAAGTACTTGGGAAATGAAAATAAAAGTAATTTAAACAGTTATAGCACATTTCCCTCATCCTCATCAATACACAGAAGCTAATTCACGAGTACAAGAGGATTTTGTTAGCAATTAGCAGTCATAAAGTCTGTAATTTGTTCAATCAGATATATATATGTGTGGGTGTGTATGTATATATATGTGTGTGTGTATATAATTCGTGTTGTGAAACAAGGTCGGTTTAATGTGGGGAGCCGAAGCACGTACACCCAGGCTAGGGACAAAAATTCCCTGAGCCCCAACAACCTTCGGTTGCGTTGGCCTCAGTGTAGACACCAATCCCTCTCTCTAGTACAATGAGAGGGTGCAGCCTCAGGCAGTTGTTCCCCAGGGCTTGGCATCTCTCAGTATAATTTTCCTCAATTGCAACTCTGTCCTTCGATGGAGCCACCACCAAGAACACTCTGCCAAAAGACAGTGATGCAACTGAGAGATTATAAATAATGTGTTACAAACTACTCAAGAGAATAATTTACACACAGTATTTACTCTGTTTCCAAACCGAGATGAGATGTGACATAAGGTCTTTTTTAAGGTGCGGACCTGAGTGCACTCTGCCCAAAGATGGAGACGCAACTGAGAGATGATAAGTAATGCATTAGAAATTCCTCCAAGGATAAATATCTGCATTATATATTATCTACTTCTAGGCAGCATCACTCTTCAGGTTTAACTAATTTGCATTTTGATTTTTAAAAAAAGTTTATTTCATTAATTAACTGTCCTTCATTACTGTTCTTTTATTTAAGGATTGTTTTGATTTTCATATCAAAAATAGTTTTGTTTAGGAATATCATCTTATATAGTGCAGAAAAGTGTTTGAAATTTGCAATTTACTTGACCTTCAACAAGTTGGTATCTATTTGTAAAACTCTCCTTAACTATAACAAGCCAATTTATGAAACAAATATTCATTTAAAATTTTTGTTTCAAAGATTTCAACTAGTGAATATATCTTACTTTACCGAAGCCATTGCAAGCGGGCAAAGCTTGCTAGTGTATATATATATATATATATATATATATATATATATATATATATATATATATATATATATATATATATATATATATATGGAAACTATGGAAAGGCGCTAAGGACTGTGAACTTTGTGTCAAGGATCCTAGCTAGATGATCGAATGCTATGTCAGATATTCTTTTGGCTAGCAAAGAAAAAGCCAAAAAGCTGGCAGGGACTATACTAATGGCCAAGACAATGAGGCACCAAACTGAATACATGGGAAATCGTAAGACGAGAATAAAGGTCCATGGTTTGCCAGCAGATATTAGTGAAAACCGGATGGGGGCCTTTTTCGCCCAGTACGGAGAGATGGATGAAGTCGGTGCAGTTATGAGTAAATCTGGCATTGGAACTGGGGATATCATTCTGCAGGTAACCCTAACAGAGCTTTGGCGAGATCCCCAACATGCCGATGTTTCATAATAAACGGATGCTTGCCGTGGTAGAAGGCTGGAGACCCTTTTGTTGGACATGTGGTGTCTTGGGGCACATGTCAAAAGCATGCCCCGGGAAGAAGGTAGCAACATAACCACAACCAACAGCGACAGCAGCACCACCAACAACAGTAGCAGCAGTAGTATCAACAGAAGTTGAAAAGGCCCCCAACTCTGGCTGGACAGAGGTGAAGAGGGGAAAGAAGGCAACAAATGCACCCTCGGGCCAACAGGCATTGGAGCCTCTCCTTTGCCGGCAGAAGGACAGGGCATGCAGTCCAGCCCTACGTGGAATCGCTGTCCCTGGTGAGCTTGAACGATATGAAAAGGTCACAGGGGCCAAGATTAAGCTCAACAAGTCTTCTGGCTTGCGGTTAGGTGCCTGGAAGGGGGTCGATCTTCCGGGGCTTTTGGTTGGACGGACAGTCCTGCTCACATTCTTGGAGCTGGAGAAAACTTGGTTAGAAGTATGGGCGAAGGTTGGTGTGGCGGTCAGGACTTGGCGTCGAAGAAGGTTGTCCTTGAAAGGCAGGGCGGAGGCATGTGACACTTACTCTTTCTTGTCGTCTTTTCCCACTTGTCCGTACTTCCTCTCTGTAAGAGTCACAAGAAGGTGATCGATTGCTTGCTATTCATCATCTTGTGGATGGGGGAACGTAAGCATAAAGTCGACAGAGAAGTTTGTGTCCAACGTTCGTGACATGGAGCTTCTGGGAATGTCGCACTTGGCGATTCATAAGCTTGACTTGGGGCTAGCTTTCCTACGCCGTGCATTGACAGGGGATTCAATTCTGGTGGGAATTGTAAGGGATGCCTTCCCTTGCCTTACTGTCAGTCCTCCCATCTCGCAAGTTGAGCGCCGTCGTAAACCCCGGGATCAATCGGATTTCCTTTGCGTGTGTCCATCGGCCTTGAGGGTCATTCCTCGGTCTTGTGATCTTTCTCGGCCTAGGAGAATCTTCTATCGTGAACTAGTGGAGGGGGTTGTGAAGGATCCTTTGTGAGTTTGTGAGCGGCTCGACTTGTCAGCAGATGAGCTTCGCTCGTTTTGGGCTTGGGCGCCAGCGGGGATTACGTCAGTAACACTGAGTTTTTGCTTACTTGGCAACTAGTTCAGAATAAGCTATCTCTCAATGACAAGGCCTTCATATGGGGCTTGGTGAATTTGCCAGACTGTGAACGATGTGACCTTGGCTTAGAGGAAAAGGCTTCGCACTCCTTCTACCATTGTCTTAGGATCCACTTGGCTGCATCTTTTGTTATGATCAAAGTTGAGATTTGCAACCTCCCAAGTTTGTTTTTGCCCTGTTTAACATCTCGACTGGGTCAGATTTTTTTCTCTCCCCATGGCCATATATTTTTTATCCTTTCCCTCTCCCTTAGTGAGAGAGCCTCTTGATTTTGTCTAATGGCAGAATGCAGGACTGGACGGGTCCAACTAACATCAGTTATCTTTATTTTATTTATTTTGATATATTTTAGTTTGTTTTTGGGTCATCCCCTCTCATTTTATATCATCCATAAATTTTTATGTATTTAAATTTTTAAAATCATGAGATTTTTATGTCATGTGGTGAGTTTTTTTAGGTCCCCCTGAGAGTATGTGGTATTATGGTACATGGAGGATTAATTGATGATGGATGGGTTTTTCTGGTGAATGTTTAACTGATGGACTGGGGATGTCAGTGATGGTCATACTCGCTTAGTGAGTCGACAGCCACTAGTTATATACATGCCATGTGTGTGTATATGTATGTATATATATATGTGATATATATATATATATGGATATATATATATATATATATATATATACATGCATATATATATATATATATATATATTGTATATATATATATATATATATAATATATATATATATATATATATATATATATATATATATATATATATATCTAGTATATATATATATATATATATATATATATATATATATATATATATATATATATATATATATATATATATATATATATATATATATATATATATATATATATATATATATATATATATATATATATATATATATATATATATATATATATATATATATATATATATATATATATATATATATATATATATATATATATATATATATATATATATATACACACATGTGTATATATATATATATATATATAGATTATATATAAAAAAGATCATTCATACAAAAAGATATTAAGTTAATTTTAAATATATCTATATCTGTTTTTGTATGAATGATTCATGTCATATAAATTGAACTGCACCACATACTTGAATCCCAGAATAGATTAATTTTTGAAAGGAATTATCACAAGCAATGAAAAATGGATTATTTACATCAATGTGGAGTGAACAATATCATGTAGAAAATGAACTTCCATTAAAAATTGGTTTGTATCAAAGTAAGGAAACAATGTGTATCTGGTAGAATTGAAAATTATTCTGTATTAGAAGATTGTTCCACAAAATCTGATGTTGAATTGAGATAAGTACCTTTCACAAATGAACCTATTAAAGAAAGCAATCAATGAAAATCATTTGGAATTGACCAATCAGAATGTTATCTTTTATCAGTACAATGCCAGACTTCATTTCTTTTACAGGTCAAGTAGAAATTGGTACAGTTTGCCTGGGTTGTCCTAGTACACCTTCCATACTCACCCTACCTTTCATCTTTGAAATACTACTTATTTTGACCCTTACAAAATTCTCTTAATTGGAAGAACCTCAGTCCTCTTGAAACCTGTAAAATTTACTTGAACCATCATCTTAGATGGCAAGTTCTGAGAAAATGGAACAATGATGCTATCTCAAAGATGATAAAATATAGTGGAACTGAATAGCACATATACCACTGAGTAAATCAATGTACAAATATCTATATATTGTCTTTGAAATTCATTTTAAAATGCTATAATTGTTTGTTTTGACTCAATATTTAATTGTTCCTTAGTAAATCTTCATCTTGACAAAGAGATTAACATTAATATTACTTGATATAAATATCATATTTTATCAGGAAGTTAATATTTTTGATCATCGCTAATCATTATCAAATATGTTAATGTCAGTATCATTGGAAATATTTTTATTAGCTTCCTCCTCGAATTTTAGGAATACTACATTTCCAATTTAAATATACATGCATCATATACAAGTGAGATGATGTTTATAATGATTTTGTTTTAATATCTCATATGTCACAAATCTTGACAGTACTTGAGATTGAAGGTATTAAATTTATGGTGAATTATATTATGTTTAATGTAGGCTGAATCTTTTGTATAATGAAGTATTATGTATTTTTTTTTTATATTGTGTTTAAGTCATGTTTTGCTTGTTTGTGATGTGATCATCAACATATGTACAAATTTTAATCAGTGGCACATGTAAATATACACAGAAATACATATATGTACACGAGTGTAAACATTTTGATTCTTGATTTTTCAAAACAATCACAAAAAACATTCTATCTGATTATAATAATTTTTTAGTACATTATTCTATTATCTTCAGTTTCTACTTTCTTTGCTCTAAAAATATTTATCAATATTTTGAAGATTTGAACAATATATAGATAATACTAAAATGTGAGAAGACAATTTGCTTACCTTAGATGAGAATTAAATATTCACAAACAGATGTTCTCAAATATAGGGTACGATGGTAAATTGTCACCATTTTCTATTTTTAATTTTGCGCATGTGCATTGTTTTTGATTTTGTCAACTACACAGCATAGTAGGATTAGTTGGGCACTGTCTGTGAGAGAAAGAGCACCATGATGCAATTCACTCTGCCAGAAATTTGGAAACAGCATGCTGTTTTGCTTGGCATTCACGCTGGAAGCTCCAATATGAACATTTCGGAGTGTTTGGGTGTCAATCTGAGAACAATGCAGAGGATTCAGAAAGAGTTGGATGATTCTAATGATGATTACAAAAGTACTGCAGCTCAGAAAACTCACTCTGATGGTTCTGATAAGAAAAGAGCTCCAGAATTTGTTGGTGAGGGACTTGGAGGCTTACATCAAGTGTCTTGAGAAAGTAGTGCTGCCCTGAGTCAAGAGGGTGGTTGCTGGAAGACCCTGTGTCCGGCAACAGGACTCTGCACTATGCCACACAAGCAGGAGCATCCAGTGATGGCAGTCATACAATTTCTGCAATTATATCACCTCTTAGATCTGGTCACCTAACTCACCAGACTGTAACCCCATTGATTATTATGTATGGGGCACAGTTTGGTTAGAGACCAACAGAACTTCTTTTAACATCAAAGATAAACTTAAGACAAAGATTGTGGCAGAATTTACCAACTTAAACGAGGAGACCATCCAGAAGAGTTGCAGAAGATTCCTAAGTTGTCAGGAGTTCATGGTTGAAGCCAATGGGGATTTATTGAATAAATTTACTCTTTAGTATTTCAAGATATTTTTGTGTAATTTTGGTAAATATATCTGTTTTTTTTTGACATTTTTGAGTAATTTATATGATAATTTATCCATTGCACCCTGTACATACTTACTCTTATTTTATAGAGGTGTTTTCATTTGTAACAATACATATGTAGCCTCAACATTCAAAAGCTTAAAAATTAAATTGCAAATTTAAGATGCTGATATCCAATCCTCAGAAAAATTTATATGTCATAGTCTTCTGATAAGTTATGATTTTGTATAAAATAAATAATTGCTTATAAAGTGTTTGATGAACTTGTGTAAGGATAAAGAAAGTATTATCTCCCTTTGGTGGAGATATGTCATGTAGGTCACTTTATAGCCATTTAGTGACATCACTCTATACAGTGACGAAAGTGGCAGCCAAATTAAATTTGTTTACAGCAGAGAAATCAAAAGGTTACTTTCTTTAGCCCAAGCTCCCCCCCCATAGTAAAAGCAAAGGCTAAATCTGCCTCCTAAGTCTGTGATGCTATTTCCCTTTGGGAATATGTCTTTCCCAGCTCACAGTCTTCAATTTGGGAAAAACCAAATCATGCTTTCTCATTCTAAACATGGCTTCTCCAGCTACCAGGGTATTTCCATATTATATGTAAGACCCTTCCATTTTCTTTCTCCTTACACTCTGCTGTGCAGATATATATGACATATTATTATCCACATAGGACATGTGTATATATGGTTTTGTGTATGTCTTTTTAGTATAAAAGATTCTCTGAGAACAAAGCATGTTTGTCATTCTTTTTTCTTTTAGCCATTTTGTTCCATCTGTAAACAACAGTGATATTATATCATGGATGTAATAATGCCCATATCAGGGGAAATTCAAATGGGAGAATAAATCTTTCTTCGAAGATCTCTTCAATTAAACTTGTATGCATATCTTCCTTCACCTTACTCTGTAGTTATTATTACCTGCTACCAATATGAAGATTTCTCTACTAGCGATATATCTCAATTCATCATCCTCATTATCAGTCCTATAAGCAGTTGTGGTCATAGGGTCTCTGCACTGCTGAGCACATGACAAGTTCCCTTCACATGTCTAGGTTGAAAACTGGAGAGGTATTCCTTCATTTATTTTTGGCTAGTAAATCTGGCAGAACACATCTCTCTCTCGAAGTGAAACCACAGTCAATATTCTCCAATGAAGGCTCATTTTAGATCATGAACATCTGGCCATTGGGCATCAGGGAATCCTTTTATCTTGGCACTAGGAAGCTCTCCACCCAGTGATGCCATGTCATCACCACATTGGCTGTATATATAGCTATGGAGTCATGTACCCCATTGTGCTAGATGGATATTGGCCCAACTAGAAGGTTCATCTACCCTTTGACAAGTCTTGTTTTTAATCCTACTGGGTGTCTAGCAACACTCTTAATCAGAAAAGCCTGGTGGGGAGCCAGTTTAGTTACTAATAACCCAACCATGTGACATGTTGTACTTGGTTACATGGTTTGAATTGCACACATATTAATTCATTTATTTTTTAAAATGCACTATGTATATCACCTTTCTTCCATGAATTATTGGCTGTGTGTATTTTCTTTTTACAGAAAATCTACCCCAATCAACTAAATAAATGGTTCAGTTTGAAATTCCAACATATATCACATAAAGAAGGCTGAAGCATAAAATGGATGAAACATCCTGGATATGGCAATAACCATGAGGACAACAGCCCGAACAATGTAAGTCGTGTAAATTTGTTTTTGTTTTTGTTTGTTTGTTTGTTTTTTTCACAGTATTTGAACAAATATGTATTGATTTTCTGCAGGAGTGTATTGCATTTTGTAATCTTTAGGTATTGTCTAGAATATGTAAATAAGGACAAAATACTGGAAAAAAAAGTATATTGGAAAATGAACAAGAAATAGTGACACCTGAAATTTTCAAAAAAATGTATAAATATACTGGGTATTTAATTTAGTTTCACATAATTGTCTGAACCAAGTATTTCCCACATGAACATAAAATTTTGACATTTTCAAATTCTAATGTCCCTCTATTTAAGGAGTGCTGAATTACATATATATATATATATATATATATATATATATATATATATATTCGACTCTCCCATCGAATTTGATGTATGAGGTTCAAGCAGATCAGTTCCTAGGAAACCGACAGCCCAACAACAGCACATGAGGTTTGATTATAGTGGTGAAGGTTCCATTCAGGACCATCCACACTTTTTGAAGGGCTGAATATAAAGACCTGGTGCACTACGTGCCACAAGGTCCTCAAACGACCCTCCGCAGGTTTTGAATTCAGAGTTGTATTTCTCCTAGACCAGTTGCCATCCAAGGCTATAGAACCCAGTCTGTCCTGCTATTTACCCATAGCTGGAGGGAGAAGAAGAGGATTCATACCTTTCCCAAGGGTATTAGCACATAAGTGAATGTATTGGATTCGGCCTGAATTTGAACTCGGTTCTCCGATTCCTCAATCCAAGCCGCTATCCATTACTCCACTGTGCATTATATATATATGTCTATGGAGAAGGCACCACCACCACCTTCTCCAAGAAGTCATGGTAATTCACAGAGAATAAAGAAATAGAATCTGTGACGAGACATGATCACATGATGTTTATATAGATTCCTTGCAAAGCAAAAATTTCATATCAAGCTCAAGGGGAAAAATTTCTGCAAGCAGGATTTTCTGAAAAGTTGATATTATGTTAGTTATGGAATGTCTATAGAGATATATTCTCTAAATAAGCTTATCTACATCTGTAGAATTCTGCCTTTGTTGATAATCCCTTAGATCAAGTTAGGCTGTTCCTAAAGGGAGTGTTTATTTGCAGATTTTAGAACAGCAGTAAGCTTATTCAAAATGTCATTTAATTTCTGGTCTGTCATTCAATTTTGACAATAAAGCAAAACAATATAGCAGCAATCACAAACTGCAACAACTTAATTTGTCTGTCACAAAAGCTTAGTATAATGTAATTATGATACAAAGTATTTTTAAAACAAGGATAACGCATTATATATATTAGATGTACTCAGAAATGCACACACACTTTATTAATGTCATTACATTCTCAGATGAAGACTAACCTTAGAAACAGGTAATAATATACTTACTTTTGAGCAAGAAAAAATTGCACTGAATTAAAACCAGAAATTTGAAAATATAAATTAAATGTAGGAACAAAAAACTGTATAAATGTTTTGAAACACTTTAGTAAACAGATAACTTCATTTCTCAGATGATACAAAAGAGTTGATAGTTTTGATCAGAAAAATATATCACACTAAACTTAATTGTATAAATTAACTCTTTCCATTGAAGATTGAAAATCATTTTTACAGAAATACAGCCGCTCTTCACTTAGTGACCAGGTTCCATTCCAATTAGCTGGTCAACTGGTAGCTAAGTAAAAAGTTGTATCTGACCAATGTATCAAGTGTACTATGCTATTAGTTTGTATCACCCAACTTCAGATAGATTTACTGTCACTTTTGCATCACTTTTATAATTTCTAATTTATTTCTCATTGAGTTTACAATATTTGATTATATATAGAATCAAACTGTATGTATCACATACAATTTAACCAATAATGTTAATCTTCACTTCTGATTGGTCATAACAAAAGGTTAAATGTCTGTTTTACTATATATGGCAATGTTAATGGATAGCATTTCATTCCTTTGACTTGGTTCAGCACTTTTGTTTCTTCTGTTTAATGTATTTATATGGGTTTAAATAAGCAGCTGAAGTCATAAATAGATTGACTTGGTTATATGTCTGACTTGTTTTTCTTTTAGAATTCATTTGCAGTCAATTCACCAAATGTAGCTGAAATAATTTTTATAATCAATGTAAATCAACCATTGAACTCCCTGAAACAATTTTAGCATCATAAGAAAATAAATGAATGCTTTGATTACAGAATTTTATTGTCAGTGAATGGTGTGGTTTTATGGTTATAAAAAATCTGTAGAGAATGTCTTCTTTAAAGACTAATATTTCTATTATGTAATTTGTTTGAATTTCTGGGATGAGGCATTATCATTACACTCAGATATATCCTAAGAACTTGTTGTTATTATCATCTGTTTTCAAACTGAATCTTTTATTTAATCTATGGGAGTAGATTGTTCTTGTTTTGCTGTTCACATCTAGGAATATCTTGTTTTGTTCTTATTTATTGCTGCTCAGTTATTGCCTGCACCGTTTCCACTGAATGTAAAGCTGCCCAGTCCAGGGATTGAAATCGCAATTGCTATATCATCAAATTCATAAACTAACACTTTAATCCACTACGTCCTTGTCTCGTGAGATAATCCAGAGTCTAGAACTTAAATCTAAACTATCTACAGCTAACATTGCTTGACTGCATTCTGTTGTTGCTGTCATACTTGACTTCATTCACCAAGGTTTCTTTTTTCTTATTGCTACTGCTGTTGAAGCTTTGCTGTCATATCTCTTTATTTATTAATAGCTCTCATATTGTATTTATTTCTATGCTAGGCTCACTGAGTTATATGCATTCATTCCTTCAGTTATTTGACTTTCCAATGTTCTTTTCTATCGAGTATTATTAGTGCATTACACAGTTGTTAATGACTACCCTTTTCCTCCATATATAATCAGCTATGCCTGATTTCATTGTTTCACCCATAATTAAAGCTTTTCAATGTTCCTTCAGCCTAGCCTTTAGTGGAGTGGCTAGTTTCACCTTTACATTCTTTGCCACAATGGCAAATGATGGACATATTCATGGTCATGTTCTCCTTTGCTTCTGAATATTGTCCTGATGTTGTATGGACTGCAAAACTTCTGTATCCTTTCTAATAAATTCTTGATGCAAGGAAGACAAAAGTGGCAGTTTTCCACTTCTCAGCCATTCTGTTTCTACCTGCAGAAGCTGATTTTATGCTTGCAGGGTTGTGTAGTTGTTATATTAAAACATACATTTGATCATCTCCTGTCAGGGTCACTACTTATGATTTTTGCATGGTGTTGTAGGCATCAGATGATCCCTTTTTTCATGCTGTATGGATGGTGAGAATTGAAGTTAAGGTATTGTCAGATGAAGGTTGTCTTGTGATATTCTGTTCTGTTTCAGAAATTTCTGCATTCTCCTCCTTTGGTACCCATATTCCCTCTGCTCATTTCCAATATTTCACAACATAAAATTTTTAATCCAAAACACTTTTATTATAATATAATTATATAAAATTATATATCATTATGTTAGTAATTTGAGGCACCATTTGTAAATCATATAGTGTAGAACACTTGGTCCTGGGGTAGAAGGTCTCCTGGCAAATTTTATTACATTCTGGATTGGGGAACAGTAAATTGTTCTAAGTGGAGTTATAAAAGCAAAGATTTACAACATGAATGAAATAAAGAATGTTGTTCAAAGCTCTTGAAAATTATCAGATATAATAAATACTTTCAGAAGGTTGGAGACTGTACCAACTAAATTATAGTAATTCCAACTTGCTAATCTTGATTCTATGGCAATAATTAATACCAGATACAATCAGGTACTGCATCTGAGGAAAGCTAAAATAAACTTAATGACCTGAAATCTCATTAAAGCAACAAAAATTAAGATACACTCTAAATAATGACAATAATTAATCTTGGTACTTCAGTCAACAACACCTATCTTTACTTATTTTCAATTGGTTTACAAATTTGACATTATTAAAATCAGATAGGGATAAATGGAGTCTTTTATTTTATGTCAGAATACTTCAGAAGCATTTACTTGACTGAATAAATTTGTATAAACATGGATACAAACAACAACAGATGCAGCAGTATCTACTGCATAATCAGATGTATAAATAAACTTATATTTAAGCACACATATACTCACAAAGATATGCTTCATGATGTATATATTTTTCTGTGAATAGAAACCCTTTTAAAGTACAAAAGTTCAAGTGAAAAACACAGACTGCTACAACTGCTAACTGCTGAAAATCACACCAAAGTGTTATTTATTCAATGCTTGTTTTTATTAAACATTTTAAAGTAACACTAATCAGGTGTTATATGTACTTGGCAAATGAATGCACAGAAAATGTTACCCAATTCAAAGATATAATTCTTAAAAGTTGACTACAAAAGTCATGTAGCATGAATGTGTATCACAAATAGCAGATTGGTATTCAAAGAGATCAGAAAGAAGTAAAAAGATGGAATCAACTGATGATTAAAAAAAATGGAAGGAATTGGCAAAATGTGAATGAAATAAACAAAAACAAGTGACACAAGATGATTGGCATGCAAATTAAACTAATATAAGTATAATTTTGTGTATCATTGTCCATATCTTTCATAATTATAAGTATCATAATCAAAGTTTAAAAAATCAAGATCCATTTCATCAATATTAGATCTATTTAATATCTCTAAGGTTATTTAATCTACAAGGAGGTGCTCAAAAGTGCTCAGGTAAACCAAAAAGAACTTTCAAAAAATAATTTTTTTATCATTTTACCATATGCAAGACAAGTCACTAGGATGCGAGAGTTTACTGAGAGTGAAAAAAACAGAAGACAACAGGTTTTCAAAGAAACAGATGACAATTGACATGACATTTAAATTTTTAAAGATTGTAGTTGATATGGAAGCAGGAAACTAGAAGAGAGTTCCACAAGCAAGGAATGTGAGAGAAGAAACAATTAGCATAGAACTTATAGCTACAACTAGTGAGAACTTATAGCTACAACTAGTGAAATTATGAGCCCAGCTGCCAATCTAGTAATGCATATAAATTAGTAAATTCAGCATACCAACAAGGAAAGCTCATCAGAACAATTACCATGAAAATATTTATAGAAGAGGTAAAGTGAAGCTATGTTACGGTGGTGGAACCGGTGGTGGGACTGAAGCCAAGATGCTAGGTCAGAACTGATAAAGTTGCAGATTCATCTTTGGATTTTGTCAAGAATATCTAGACACATAGCATAAGCATCAGAACAGATGTAGCAGTAATATTCAATATATAGGCAAATAGTATACTTATAAATGTACAAGATAGCTAGTGAGAAAAATAGTCTAGTAGAACACAGTGAGCTGACTTTCCTAGCAGCAGACCTAGCAATTCATTCGATATAATCATTCTACTTCATGTTAGTGAAAAACGTGAGACCAAGAAAATGCAGGGAGTTACTCTCCTGAATGCTAGCACCAGAAATACTGATGAGAGGCAAAAAAAACTTCTTCAAGTTAATAGAGAACAGTTTCATTTTAGAGATGCTAAAATTAACAAGCCACTTCTTGCTCCAGTTAACAACAGATTGTATATCATTTTCAAGATTGGTTTCCAATTTAAAATTATCTAACCTATCAGACTTAATATTAAAACTAAGTAAATATTTGTGGTGTCTGCATAGATACTGAGTCAGGAACTGATGACATCGGGAAGATTGTTGATGAAAATAAGGAAGAGAGTGTGTCCAAGGAGAGAACCATGGAGGACATCCACATTAATGCAGAATAGTCTAGAGGAGTGGCTATTTAAGATAATCTTCATTATGCAGTTTGATAAGAAAGATTGAATCAATTCAAGGAAACAGCCAGACTCACCATAACCCTTCAACTTCTAAACCAATGTGCCAAATCCTGTCAAATGCCTTTGAGATATCTAAAGCAACAGCCTAAGCTTCACAATTTTTAACTAAAGCTTGATAGACTCTTTCATTAATAAACATCAGCACATTGACAGTTGACCTACAGAAACAAAAACCATATTGTTTGTCTGATAGAATTCAGGTGAAATGCTTCTAGCACTTTACCAAAAAGAGTCAGAAGACTAATAGGTTGATATTTCAAAGAATCAAATGGTTTGCCTGAGTTCTTAAAAACTGTAGAAGAGGATTTCCAACAATCAGGAAAGCAAGAAGCAACAAGGTATTTATTGTAGTGTTTAGAGAGAACAGGAAGCTAGTTCAGGAGCAAATTTCTTTAGGATTATTTCAGTGATGCCATGAAGTTCACATGCTTTATGGGGATCAAATTTAGAGATGATAAGGGAAACCATGGATGGAGTTATATTCCTATCACTCAGTAGTTCTATATGAAAAAGTCAGGCAAATATACTCCAGATGAGTCAAGAATAGAATTGGAAGAGGATTTATGAGCAAAGCATTTTGCTTTATCAACAGATGATGATAACACTTCAGATTTATTGAGGAGCGGTCATGAGAACCAATACTACTGCCAGTAGCCATGAGAACCAAACTTATTAGAGGCTATACAGTGATTCATACTATCAGAGACTTTTCTTTGTTGAGGTTACATTTACAGTTATTACAAGCAGACACAAAGAGGCGTCTATTGTGATCAAAACTTTCACATTGGTACAGTCAGAAAAAGTGATTCCTGTGGGTTATAGGAACAGGCAGATGTAAAACAAAGAGAAAATTTTAGTTTCCCCTGATATTTCTAAGATGTATACAATTGCTGTTCTTTTTAATATTTTCACCCAACTTGGTGAGTGTAGCATGTTGATCATATCCAGTTGCATTAAGTTACTAAACTATATATTAATACTGATTGAATTTCTTGAAACTAACTTAACTATTTTTCCACATTTAATTGTTATATACATTATACACAACTCAGCCTTCTCTCATGTTTTCCCAAGTTCTATACTCTAAAATCAGGCCTTTCTATATTTAACTCTGTTCATCAATCTCTGTCAAGGCTTGCCTCACACAGATGAGTTACTACCCACATCCTCACATTACCCACTCACTATTTCCTTTATTTTTACGATTCAACATGCAAAATTCATGTTTTTGTATACTTGTAAAATCAAAGCCAGGCAGTGAAAGCATATCTTTTTTTTGTTTTTATTTTACAGAAATTTTCTCAGCTCACCTATCTCACAGTACTATTCACAACAAGACTCACCCTACTTTTCTTTTTTAGTATCTTAAAGTAATAATATTTTTTTTTAAACCATAGAATACATTCAATTTCATTATTTTTTTCTGCTTCACCTATAAAGAATGTTCTTTCTTTTCTCTATCCTTCTCCGTTTCAGTAAATTAAAAAAAAATTATTTTGTTTCAATTCATGATCTAAGGCTCCCCCTATTTTCTGTTATGTATATTTTGGTGACAACCCTCAGGAATTTATCTTTAGGGATGTCATTCTTAGTTGCTTCTCTTCATTTAGAAATGTCATTTGGAATGCAATAGCTTGTGCTACTGCCATTCCTTCATGTGCATCATTCACCCAACTCTGTACCACTGTAGGTTTCCCTAATAGCCTTTTTTCTCACTCAGATTCTTACCACATCAATACCACAACCAGGATTTACTGATTTTATTTTGCCTAATAACAGTTGCAATTTTATACACTTTCACATTTAGGAGATCATGTCACCAGGGTTCCTAGAAATGTGCTCAGTTACTGGCCATCACATCTGTATGAGCCAAGAAGTAATTTCTCCTCTGCCTAAGAACAGGACAGGAGGAGGGGTAACTGATATACCAAATGCAAAACATTCCATAGGTAACACCAAAGTGATCAACTGAGGGGTTAATTTATTGTCTCCATAGGTTTTCCCTCATGTGCTCTCCTCTCTCATTTAAATAATTCAAATAGTTATTTTCTAAGCATAGCTTAGATGTGGCACAAGACCAAAAGTATGGAACACCTAGTGAGGATTGAACTCACTTTTCAGTCGTAACTGATCTAGCGAGACAAGCTTGCTATTCATTACACCATGCCGAGGTGCCCTAAATAATCCAAATAAACCCAGTTGATGGACACTACTCATATATATTGCCCTTCTTGATGAACATGCTGCAAGCATGTTCATCCTGCTCTCTGGAGCTTAATCAGGGTTGAGATCATGAATCTATTCCTTGCTAGATGTAAGGCTGTGTCCACCAATGTATTACTCTCCTCTTTCTACTTGATTTGGGGTACAGGACTATTATATTATTTTAAAAACTTCAAAGAGACCTTCCCTTTTAGTAGTGGTAGGGACACTAGCACTAATAGCCTGTCATTGTCCATTGTCATACATTGCTATGAGATGTAATAGTGCTACAATCTATCCGTAGGGTCATCATAGATTGAACTTTAAGCAGCAGTTCCCTGACATTCACAAGTGATAAGTGACCCAGTGAAAACATGTCAGACTAACCTTTGACATGTTCCTGCGACAACAACAAAGATTGTGACACCTAACACAATCTGTCAATTATTTTAAATAATTTAAATTATTGCTTTACAAAACTTCTCAGTTCTCCTAATTGCACAGCCATAAATTCTGACATTCAACCCCAGATCTTAGAGATTACTAACTAGCCAACTAATTTTTTGTATTTTTTTTAAGCCAAATCAACTCAAGTTTAAAATTGATACTCTTTTTTTCTACCTGAGCAAGCAATTTTTTTTATTTCTCAGCTATGGTAAGCAATCTCCTTTCATCTTTAGGTCATCATTAATTATAGTTTGAAACAAAACAATAAAAGTCTTTCTAACTATGAAGATTACTGCTCTGTTTTTGCTTTTCCATAACAGCCTCTTAAATTCATATGGATAATTTTGCATTTCATCATAATTCTTTGTCAATATGAGACTTTCTTGTTTGAGGTTAGTAACAAGTTTAAGGGGCCTACAATCTTAGTCCCTGCATAAGCACCTTTTTTTCTGACATTTTTCACTTTTAATATTTTAGCTTGCAAACACCTCAAGTCAATCATAAACATTTTTAACCACTTGCACCTCATTATCATTATTTCTCTAGCTTTCTTGAAAAAATAATAGAATTAAAACCTTCAAATTTGACATCTTGCAAAAATAACAGGAGTAAACTTACTTTTGGATTATGATAATCACTCTATTCTGTTAATTTTCTGATATTTACTTAATCACTAATATATTTTCAGCATAATTCTACTGCTTAAATAGTATCCCTTCTTATCAGGAATCTAATGTTATTATTTCTTAGAGTTCTGTACTTCAAGGATACTACTTTGTCTATATACACTTTTCTTCCTCTCTCCCTCCCTCCCTCCCTAATTCCACAGAGAACTCTATCCTACTGAGTTTGAGTGGGAGAAGCTAATTATTTTCTTCTGATCAATTTTTATTTTGTCTTACTTCTCACACCATTCTCAGTGTAACCATCTTTATACCTTCAACCACAATCAATCTTTCCTTCTGTCTTTAGTCCTCATGTTACTTCAGATCTGATCACTTTCATTTCACTTTGTAAATTTGTGTTGTCTTTCATATAGTGGGAATGATAAAACAGAGCAAGGGACTCAGAGAGTTTAATACCCTCACACACACACACACATACATGGGACCCTACTGTGTACTCTGTCCCAAATGTTATTGTGTTTGTTATTCTACTTTTATTTACTGTTCAGTTATAATCTTATGATATTCCTCTCATATATTTTCTTCTGGGTTTCAACAAATTTTTCACTTGCTGAACCACTTCCCATACAAACAGCATATAATCTGGGAAAATTTTGTTTTTATTTATTGGATCTAGAGCCTGGATTAAAAGCAAATTCTAGTTTTCAATGCTCCTGTAGTGACATAGACAAAATGAACTTGCCCTATTTTGAACAGAGTCAAATGACAACTAAGTCAGTTGTTATTTGGTATGGAAATAGAACTTCTACATTACAGACTAGAAGACATCACAACAATACGACATCACTGTTAGGATCTCTAACACTGGACCGTGGAAAAATGTGTTCATTATTTGCTGCTCAGGTTTAGACCAAGAAGTTAAGACAACAATGTTGCAGGAGGGGAGAATAAGATGACAGATCTCTTTTTGGCTTCAACAGGATGGGAAGCTATCAGAAAGATTCCTGTCATGGTTTATCCCAGAGAATTGGAGGACTTAACCTTTTCACAAATTTCAGACATTATAAAGAGAAATTTGCAGCCCAAAAAGATGTTTTTTTTCTGAGAGGATAAATTTTCTTGCAAGTAAATAAGAGCTGAACAAACAATAATACAGTATGCACACAAACTATGAAAGGCTTCTAGATTCTGTCAGTTTGAAAAACTTGGCACTGAAGAAATGACCATTGAAGATAAGTTGATAAAGTTAAGATTAATTGAAGGTATGTGTGATACTTCATGCAAACACAAAATTTTATAATGGTTACAACTGACTGAAATGTCCTTGGATACATCTATAGAGTTTCTACAACAATTAGAGTTAATTGAAAAATTCAATACATCCAAGAGTAATGCCAAAGTATACAGTATATTGAATTACCTTGTGCAATGCAAATACTGTGATAAAAAGCATGAACAGGACACAAAAAATGTCCAGTATGCTGGAATTGTTAAAAGAAAAAACATTTTCAGTCTTTGTGCAAACAAAAAAATAAAAAGGGTATAAACTTCCCCCGCCCACTTCAAGAAAATACAGCTGTATTTGTGATACAAAGACATAAAGAGAAAAGTAGCAGAGAAAAAATTAAATTGAATGGTATAACTTTTCCTATGCAAGTAGATACTGGGAGTGATGCTAATCTAATCCCATTAAATTTCTGGGAACAAATGGGCAAACCCAAATTAAAGAAAAGTTGGCTTAAACTAAGACAGTTCAATGACACTTTGATCAAAATGTTAGGTTGTTTTGACTGACACACTTTGAAATTATTACTATCATGGTAGTTAAATGTGAAAAAAAGTCATGGACTCATGAAAACAGATGTCTTTAAAGTGCATACAACCAAATTAATTAACAGTGTGAAGTTGGAATGTAATGACATAGGGATGATAAAAAGATACAAAGCAAGCATTCAATTAAAAGAAAATAGTCACCCCCTCTTACTTTTAATCTCACAGACTGCCCATTCACATGCTACCTTTAGTAGTTGCTAAATGAAAAACAATGGTAAAGCAAGGAATTTTAGAATTCCATAGCAGTAATGTAATAATGTACCTTTCTAGAAGGATAATATCAGATACGCTTAACTTTTTATATATTGAAGAAGAAGCATTAGCTATCATATGGAGCACAAATAGAGCTCACCAATTTTTATTAGGCAAGAAGTTTCTGCTTAAATCAGATTATAAATCTTTAGAGTTTATTTTATTTTTAATCTAGGAAGAAGTTACCAAAAGTTACATCTAGAATTTTAAGATGAGCCATAAATCTCATGGCCTTTGAATTTGACATTGAATATATGAAAGGAAACACTATTCCACATGTTGATGCTCTATTAAGATGAACCATTAGAAAGATCAGACAATACAGTGGGTAAAATATTGCTCTGGATTGAAAGAAATGTATCACCTTTAGATCGTCTTGCATTTTAAACCTCCTGAGATCTGGTATCAAGCAAGATTTCATGTAGAATAAAAAGAAACAAATGGAGTGATTTTTCTAGGGCAGAGACAACTTATAAAGAGATAAGGCACACGTTAACTATAGAGAAGGGTCTTATATGAAATGGATGTATTTTAATACCACCAGAGACCTTAAGAAAAGACGTAATAAAAAGTGCACACAATGATTTTCATTGTGGAATAGCAGCAACAAAGAGACCATTAAAATTGGAACTGTGGTGGCCTGGGTATTTGCGTGATGTAGAATAATACATACAAAAATGCCCAAAAGGTTAGGGAAATAAAAGAAACTTTTGTTAGGCCAAGATACATTCATGGCGTAAAGGAAAAGAGCCATGGGCCCACGTTCATATGAATCATACACATTTTAAAGGCATAGGACTATTTTTAATTTTGGTTGACTCATTCTCTGGATGGTCTGAAGTGGTTAAGAGTTCTGGATAGAAAGGCAGCCATGATAAAGCAAATATTATGAGTAATATTTTCCAGAAATGGGGTGCCAAAAGCATTAAGCTCTGACAATGCACCAAGAATTTTGTAATGAAACTTTGTTTATGGTTAAAACAAATTGGATGCCTTCCTTATAAAATACCACCATATCATATTCAATCAAATGGAATTGCAGAAAGAATGGTGCAGATAGTGAAAATGGGGTTGAGGCATTTTCTCCATCCAGAGACACCATAGATAGTTATTTGTCGAGACTATTACTGAGTTATAGAACTATTTCACATGTTGGTAGAATGCAAAGTCTCTCCGTATTAATTGGAAGACAAATTAGATTGTCTATAACAATGTCCTATTTAATAAATGAAAAAATGTGGTACAAAAATGACAAAGAATCAAGTCCTGAGAAAGCTAGCTTTATTGCACAAAAGGGATATAATGTGACTATAATAGCAACAAGCGGACAGAATTTATTGTCTCATTCTGATCAATTAAGATCTAGAATTGATGATGAAGTAGTCGAGATGGAAGAGGTGGAGGAACCTGAAAGGGAGGAACACATGAGTGCTTCTGATGGAGAAAGCAAACATAATAATAAAGCAACTATGGAGATGGAGGATCAAAATAAAGATGAGTCCAGACCTTGATTCCCAATAAAAAGAACCAGGTGCACACGTCAAGACAGAGAGGGATAAGATCTCGTACTATTGATTGGAGAAGTCACAGATCAACAAATCACATAAAACCTCTTTGTTTCTAGAAGATGTAGTGACATGGGCAAAATGGACTTGCCCTATTTTGCATAGCTGAGTGACTACTAATAAGTCAGTCATCATTCAGTCTGGAGGTAGAACTTCTATGTCACAGACTAAAAGATATCACAACAGTTTCCCAATGTGTCACCCAAAAATAACTTGGTAAGTCACTCAGCTATTTACATATGAAGTTACCTCCTTGTACAACTTCGGATAGAAATATTTACAACTAATTGACTCATAAGTCTTATCAATTACTCATGGCACTGCTTTAATATTTTTATCTGGAGCCACTTTGATGATTATAATCTATCCTAGGTTCATCATACATATTGGAGATATAATGAAGCAGGCCATCCTGGAGTTGATATTTACAAGTGTATGTTTCTAACCACTGCTTTGTTTCTATAGCTTCTTTCAGAGCCTTAATTTTATTGTTTGCCCCCTATTTACTCAATACCTCTGTCATTTCTTTCAAAGCTAAATATTTTCAGTATGGCTTATACCATCGGTCAACCAAGAACAAACACTTTTTACTGTCTCTATCTTCCAGATAATCTACTTCACATAGATTTTTTTTTTCAAAATTATAACAGACCTTTGATCTCTCCATAGTTTTTCTCTTCTTTCATGTAACCTCCATTTTCCAACTTTCACAAATTCATCTTAGCTGTCACAAACTTGTCAAGTTAGCCCTTTCCACTTGAGCTACAGTTTCTTGCATCATTTCATTTTTCAACACATTCATAATGTATTCAATTGCATCTTGATGACTACATCTGCTCTCTCTCTTTCTCTTTCTGCTTTGTGTTCCTGTATGCCACTTCCAAAATTCAGCAGGTCAACTTTGACTCTCTTTATTTATTCTTTTAAATAGAGTCTAATCCATTTCAAAGTCAATTATTCAAGATAATCATATGCCAATTTTATCTATTACTTATCTGGTAATTCATAAATTCCACCAATTCCTTAAAAAACCCTACGGCAATCTAAATTCTCAAAACCAATTAACTTTCTTAATTATCATACTTGATGGCCTAAAAGACACCCCAGGGTGATACCTATAACAGGCCTGGCAGCCATGCAACTGGAGTCTACAACTAGGGACAGACATGTGAGGACAAATATTACTACTAAATAAGAGATTTTTGTCAAAGAATTACTGTAAGTTATCAATTTAACAACCCTAAACATTATAAAGCAGAAAAAACATCCACTGAACTGTGGTATCCAGTGGAATTTAAAATCTTTCAGAAAACTTCAGAAAAATTATTTCAGAAAATTTCCATATTCTTGACATTGAAAAGTTGTATTAAATATTTCTTCTTCTGTGGGACAATCTTTTTTGTAACAAAACTTGCTATATACAAAAGTGACATTTTAATATTTTTATAGATTCTAGTTTCAAGGTTTGATAAGTTATCAAATGTTTGACATGATATTTCATTCAGTAAATATCCACATTTTCAGCAGTTATGGCCTGGATAAAAATTGTATTCATTAACTTCAACATTTAATTGAAAAAAATTTTTTCATTAAGAAAATTGTCAGTAGCTTTTTGCACTGTTGTAAAATATGTAACAATAAAAAACCTTATCTTAATTTTCAAAATAAACTGTGGTAAATTCACCAAGCATAACAAAATTAAATCCACTGTTTAGAAATATTAATTAAATAATTACATGCATGTTCAATGGTTAAACTAGTTTCTCTTGTAAATAATTTAACTCTTTTTCTTTGCTTTGCTCACATTATTTTTTTTATATTTTTCCAACAAATTAGAAACAAATATCAGATGTTCATCTCAATGTATCACTTTTTCAGTGGATCATTTTTCTTAATATAATCATGTACTTGACACTGGCTTTTCTAAAACTGCAACACTTTTTGAAGAATCCAATCCATTTAATAATGGGTGAGTTTTAATTAAACCTAGTGTTTGATCACAAAACACTTTTAAAACTCAAGAAACTTTTTGTCTCAACAGGTTTTGGGTAAACTGCTACATTATTTAGTTTTAACAGCTTAACAAATTAAGTTTTTCATACTCAAAAATATTAGTATTCATTTTGAAAGAGAAAAAATTTGTTGTATATACACCAACATCAGGTTTTCAAAAATTTTAATTAAAAAAATTGGAATATCTCCAGTGAAAAAAAAAAGGTCAAACTGGCTGAATAAGTAATTGTTCAATTTATAGCATGTAATGTCTGAAACAAAATCCCATTGATAAATATAGTGACACGAATTTTCAAAACTGATAATTTTTATCATTTTCTGAAAATTGTGCAAATAATCATTTTGTACTTTTCATACAGTAACAGAAGTTTTATTTGTAGTTCTTAGTTTGAACTGAGGATTAGTTAATACGTTTGATGGCAAGTGATCAAATATTGATGCTGGGTTTTTGGGTTGGACTTTTGATCTAATAACCATTGTTTTATAAGCAGATGAAAAAATGCCTTTCACAAAAAACAATGTTTGGTTTGTCTGTGATGTAGTCTTAAGGCACTGCCTTTAATCACCATTCTAACTTATTATGTTCTTATGGAAGACAATGAATTCTATTTCTTCATTGTATTTACCACAGCAACTCTTTCACCATTTTGAGAAAGATTTTGGGACAATGAAATTAAATAATATTAAATTGTTATTTCGTAGAAATTACAATGTAATTCTAAAAAGTGTACAAACCTTAAATTCTAAGTTCTGAAGTATTTGGACTTAGGAATTTAATATTCAGAATCAAGAATTTAAAGTTTGTATGAATGTAGAAATTTGTCATCTTCAGAATGATAGGATTGGGAAAATAAAATGGTAAGTTGGAATTTAAAAAGAAAAGTTAATGTAGCATTTATCAACACCATCATAATTAGTCTCATGACCAGGTGTGGTCATAGCATCACTGCATGCCTGTACACCTGATCAATTTCTTCCATATATCTGAGCTGAAAACATAGTGTGTCCTGGGCAAGTAGATCTAATGGAACCCATCCTTTTCCAGGTCAAACTACAGCCAATCTTCTCCAACTTGTAGGCTCACCTTGGTCACAGACACATGACAATTGATTTCACTGAGGAAACTTTCTACCCAAATCATTGACTTTTACAAGTCTTTTACAATATATTTTTGAAAACAATGTTAGAATATTAAATTAAATTAAATTTATTGAATTTATGACATTAACTTTGTGATAAAATTCTTAATAAATAGCATTTTTTTTAGCTTTGCAGTGCAAAAGGTGCTTTCTATTTAAGGATGGAAAAATTAAAGTTTAAATTACTTTTTAAAAATACTTGTTAAAAACACAAGTTATTTATAAAAAAATTAAATTTTATAATCAGTGTTATTCAGTGTTATGAAGAATGCTATAATAGAGAGAAGTATTAAATTAATTTAATATTTGTGATAAAATTCTTGATATTGGATGTTTTTCTGCACATTTATAAACCCTGATGTTTTATAAACCAGTATCAACCTTCTGATTATGTGTCAACAAAATGCATGTGCATTTTCAATAATGAAAGCAAAAAAAAGGTTACACCTATTTTTAAAATTCTAACAAAAATCAGGGAATTATCCAATTTAGATTAAATTTTAAGAATTTATTTATTATGAATTAATTTTATTTTAGAAAACTTTGTAGAATATTTTTTTGAAGGTGATGCTCAGTTTCACTGTGCCATTTCAATATACTTTGAGTACTTTAAAAAATCTTTTAGGGTGGTTACAATTATGTCATTTCAGTAAAACAAATATGCAATATCAATTGTGAACATACTAAAAATGTGGCCCATATCTTACAAAAATAATTTAATAAAACAAAGCAACTTTTGCTGAGAGTTGATGCTTGCATAATTTAATAAAATATTTCAGATTTGACAGAAAAAAATCTACATTTCAATATTTATTTTTTTTAATTTTTTCTTCTAATTTTTCAGTGTGATTTTGAAATTCAGCCAGTTTCTGTTTACAAGAGAATCTTTTTATTAAATAATAATTCAGCCCTAATGAATGCACTCACATGTAAACACACTCACCCACTTCACCAATCATTCTTTTTTAGCAGCTTCATTTAGGTCTCTGTGGCCTTAGTGTTTTACTATTACAAGTATTTCCTCCTTTCAGTTACATTTTTTCTTCTGTAGTTCCCAGTTAAATGATTGGAGCATGTTGAGGCATATTTAAGTATGATGGATCAATCAGTGCTTTGTTATGATAATGTCATTGAGTAAATAATATTACTGTGGAGATGAGCTAAGTATAAGTGATATATTGTGGTAAAATTATAACCTACAATAGTGAGTGTTGAAAACAAAATTAGCCTTCAGGGGGCTTCAGTTTCACATATAAGAAGCAGGATGATTTTTTTTAGTCCTTTTGTGTTGTATATGTTATCAATCACATGAGTTCTTTTTCTACATTTAATTCCAGTGCACATTAAATGCAATTAAGATTTCTCTCTCCTGTTTTCTCCAAGCTCTATACCTTAAAACCCAGCATTTCTACATTTAACTGTTTGCAAAAGGCTGTCAAAACTCCTTGCCTCTACACATCCTTCATGTATGGGTCACTACTATTATAACAGGTGTTTGGTTGCGAGAGAAAGGAAAAAACTATTTCCAAAAAAGAAAGAGTTGCTGATCTTACTTCTAGTAGTAGTAGCAGTAATCTTATATTGTTATTATTGGAATTGCAAAAGTAACCATTAAGTTTGTATTTTTTAGTATGTCAAACAAACCAGTTGCTAAAATAAAAGTATAGCTGCTACTTTTTTAACAATTAATGATATGTAAACCTAAGATTTAACAGTAGTCTGAATATTTCAAATTGTCTAAATAAGAATATTAATTTCTCATCAAATGATTCAATAATTTTTCATGCTGATATCGTAAGAAAATGGTCATAATTTTTCCATATTTACTATCATTGAAGAATTGATCTATTTTCTGTTTGAATTATTTATTGTGAACTTGGAGCCTTAAACTTAATATTCTTATTGCCTGCTGTCATGCATGACTTCCTTTATTGCCATTTCTCTTTTTTTACTGCTACTGCAAAATCCTTGCTGTCATTTCTCTCTAGTGATGGCTCTCATATGGTATTTATTTTTATGTTAGGCCTACTGAGGAGACAATAGTCTAGTGAGTTAAACATATATATATAAAATTTCAGATAAAATGTATCTGTAAAAGGATAATATATATAAAAACAAAAGGAAAACTTATCCTGGTTGACAGGTTTTGTCACCTGAGGGACTTTATCAAGGCAAATGCAAGGATTTTATTTTGTAACAAGTATTTATATGCAAGACCAGAAAGGTTATTAGTTTTTCAAAATTATTAAATATAAGAACACTCATAAACATTCATCAAGTTGGCCAAAATGTCTAGGCGAGTTATGGAGGACACCGAGTGACATAATTCAATGTCTAATAAATTAAAGTGAGTAAATGATGTTCATGAATTTTTTTAAATGCAAATTAGTATTTAAATTATTTGGGCTTGGGATTAATTTATCTATTATTTATTTTAAATAGAATGAGATTATGAATTTAGCCATTTTCTTTTAATTTTTTAGGATTTTTATAGTCATGTATGTTGGCTTGGGAAAGTAGTAATTCTTTTGGGAATGGAGATATTTGAAAAAAAATGGGATGCAGATTTATATTTTGATAAAATGTTGAGATATATCTTATAAATGGCAATATATAAATTAAATATATAAACTAAATTTATTATTAATATTCCTCTAATATTAAATTGAAAGAGAGGAAATATTTAATCAATATATGCGAGTGATGATTACCTGCAAAATGTGCAAGGACTTACTACTTTGTTTAAAAAATAAAATCACTGAATGCAATTAAAACAAAAATGAGATGGTTAAAAATCTGTAGTATATAATGTCACATCCTCAGAGATTAAGTCTGATTTTTAAACACAGTCCCCAATTTTACAAATGTGGCACCTTGCATTATTAGAAATATTCATAGAAATATGATTTAATTTTTTCTTACTCGGTTTACTAAACAGGTTGTTGATTTTTTTTTTAAAACGGAAAATAATTGAGTTGAAAATAATTCACTAAGATTGTACTTAGACGATCCTAAGGGAAGAAGAGGAAAGAAAAGAAAGAAAGAGAGTTGGATGATGCATGACCCAGTCATAAGCGAAGATAAGTGTCAGAAAGATATCTTGGCCTGCGTGTGGCCGAATTTTTTAAAGACAATTGGAAGAATAGAATTAGAAATAATAAGAAGAAAGAAAGGGAAAAGACATGATATCAAAACGGGCCGCTTGATGAAAACCAGATATCGGTCAAAACATCTGACCTACTTTTGCGTAGAAAGACTCATTATCAATTTGGAGTAAGGGGAAATTTTAAGAACAATGAGAGCGAAATCTTAATCAGAGAAAAGGTGTTTTTGGGTTGAGGGGAGTGACCGGTGGAACTATATACAGATCCTGACCTATTAAGAATTAGAAACCTACGATAATAAAGTGGGAACATTTTCAATGTAGATAATTAAGATTTTCTGACTGTCGGGTCTGACAAAGACGGGAGGTGAAGGGGACGATTGTCTCAGTTCACAGATAGCGCCAATATTCTTCCCTGAAGTCACATCTAATTAGCGGCGGGCTGTTTGACAGAGCCCAGGTGAGAGAAAGCCAAGATTGTCATTTTAAATACGTGCAGAAAAAGGCAAAATTGGATTTTGTTTTTTTAAAAACAAAACGATGTAACCACGCCCGAAAGGAGGAGAAAGGATGCTCGATCAATAACAATTGGTCGGAAACGGTCACGTGATCTGCAGAAAAGAAAGAAAGAAATGCCCGATCAGGAACCATTGGTCGAAAAACGGTCACCTGACATACGAGAGACTAAGAGAGATGGGTGTGCACCTCCCCACAAAAGGCACTGTGAGGAAGTAGGGGTGAAAACAATAGCGATAATGGGAAGTCAAAAAAATGCGACTTTTGGAATTATCGAGAAACCCTGACACCGACAGACCCACCCCAGTTTGTTCTTGGCGTCAATAATAAAAGCAGGACCCCAGTCAACAGAAATCAGTTGGAGTTGAGTTGCAGCTGGACTGCGGGCAGGGAAAGAGCCTGAACGCGGGCATCGGCCCCGATTCACTTTCGCCCCTTTGCGGGCAAAAGAATCCTCAGACAAGAAATCCTTCCAGCCCAAATCGAAGAAGAAGAAGATTGCTCGCAAGCCTCAGAGAAGTTGCAGCCAAGTCGAAGAAGAAGAAGATTGCTTCGAAGCCGCAGAGAAGTTACAGCCAAGTCGAAGATAAGAAGAAGAGCTGCAGGCCAGACAGACCGAAGAATTGCAGGCAGACAAGAAGAAGAATTGCAGGCCAGACAGGCAGCAAGAGTTGTGGCAGAGTTACGGCAGAGTTCATCCCCGGACGGCAGCGAGAAGAGACCACCTCGGACGACAGAGAGTTGCGGCTGAGTTGCGGCAAGAAATCCTTCCAGCCCAAGTCGAAGACAAGAGAACTTCCAGCCCAAGCAGACGAAGAAGAAGATTACTCGAAAGCCGCAGAGAAGTTGCAGCCAAGTCGAAGACAAGAGAACTTCCAGCCCAAGCAGACGAAGAAGAAGATTACTCGAAAGCCGCAGAGAAGTTGCAGCCAAGTCGAAGACAAGAGAAGTTGCAGCCAAGTCGAAGACAAGAGAAGTTGCAGCCAAGTCGAAGACAAGAGAGGTTCTATCTTAGTCGACGAAGAAGAAGAAATACAACTCAAGTCGAAGAGAGGAATCAACTGCGAATGATCGATAGAAATTAGCCCCAGTGTCGAACTAAACCACACTCCGACATACACAATTCTAAAGAGTAGGCAATTCGAAATCTTTAGGTTGTGTGATAGAAGCTTGGTGCCATAGTCCACAGAGCGGGTCGGGAAATAAGAACAATTTTTCTTTATGTAACGGACATTAGATATAAAAAGGTTGTCACCCTTTTTTATCAGTAATTTTTGTCTCGTGAGTTTATTTTCTCTTTTATTTGTGTTTTGCCACCCCGTCGGACTCAACTTGTATTTTAATCCCTGCTGGTCCCCGTCTGTCTAAGATCTAAACACAGCGTGGGTAGACAGACCGGAGATCGGTACAGTTGCTTTAGTGACCAGGTATTGGAAGCGAGTTGGGAAAGGCGAGGCTGGTGATCATCCAACCAAGGGGTTGGAGCGGCACGCTTGGAACCAGGAGGAGCGACCAGGAGGAGCGACGTCACAGTTGGCGCCGTAACCAAGGGATTCGACCCTGGGCCAGGTGTGTAACCGTCACACAAAATATTTCAGCAGCATTTCTAATATTTTCATATATTTATATAATACAAAGTATATCTATTCATTTAAAATTAATTTCTTGAACAGTTTTGAAACAATGATTCAGTCAGTCAATTAAGATACATGCTTGGACGATTATGTCTTTTTCAGTTCATGACTGACTAAGCAGAAAATTTTCCTGCAGTAAGTTTCTGTTTCTTTCTGTGGTAGACTGATTGTCAACCAAGGTTAAAGGATCTAATAAGTCCTGCTATTCAACCCATAGTTGAGGAAGGAGAAGAGACTGACTCATACCTTACCCAAAGGTTTTTATGCAACAAATTCAACTGGAATTCAAACTCTCCAATTCCTCATGCCGAGCCTATATCCATTACACCAGCACACATCCAATGATTAACATGTTAATTTAACTGTAATGTAACATTATTTTTCTTTAGAGAAAAAAATATTATAAATTGAAACAAAAGAATCTTGTCTACTTTCTTTTTTAAATGTCATGTCTCTTTAAGATGTTTCTCTATAAACTACCAAGACTTCTTAGGAAATATAGTGAAGTGGTTTCCTGCTGCATTTTTCACAGTTTAGACTTTAAAGTTTTTCTTCTATTAGGCTGGTTGCTACCCTAGGCTTGAGAGCTCAGTCTACACTGATATTTAAATAATAGCAATAGGGAGAATAGCAGATCAATGTCTTCCACAAAGGCATTTCTGTGAAAGTGAATATAACAAACTTGGCCAGAATTTGAACTCACTTTCACTTTCTAATCATACATCCTTGTTTAGCTTAGTGGACGTTAAAAATGAGTTTCCAGTTTTAAATCTTTTTCCTTAGAAGTATCATTTATTTATTCATAAATATCAATACTTTCTATGATAGTCCTAAATTCTAAATAATTTTGAAAGAAGCAACAAAATATTTACAAAATCAACAATTTCTTACTCCTTCAACCCTTACAATATGAACTATAAATATTCTCTTTAAATAAACGTATTCCTACCAAAAAATATCTGAAGGATAACACAACATAAGTAAAAAGTATAATAAATACATAAAAACTATAATATTCTTTTTCAAATTTACAATATTAAATGATAAATTTTTAACAATGCAATTGCTTTAATTCTTGATCTAGGGGAGGTAATTCAACTTAAGGATGGTAACTCTAGCATAATTTCCCTTCTAACGTGGGTTAATGTTTGTGTACAGTGACTCTAATCAATCACGTGTTTGTACGTGAATAAACAAACTTAGTTCTTGAAAAATTCTGTAGCAAAGTAATTTCTATTAATTGAAATGAACAGTTTTACTTAAGCAAAAAGAAAAGGTACCTAAAAAAAAAATTAGAAAACTGAATATTGTACAACAAAAAACAGATTTATAGCAAAATATACTTAGGCAATGGTATATGTAAGAAAATTATTGCTGAGTTATGAATTTGAAGTGCAATGTAACCTAGCCTAAGTATATTTTCATAGGACTGTTTTTTCAAAGCAGTACTATCTCCCACAAAGTTTTTTATCAGCAGATGACTTTGGGACCAGGCATACTTTCAGGGCTTGATGATCAATATAGGTGATCCTATGACCCTGAAGGATATTAACGAACTTTGTTGGTTCTCTAGATCCATGTTCATGCATTCTTTGCCCAGTTATTATTTCACACTCAGACAATTCTGCATATTGTTTTATTGCTAACTTAAAACATGGACTTCCCATTTTGATATTCATTATCCAGCCACAATTTCTAAATTCTTCTCACAGATCCTCATATTTTTCCAGATTATGCTTATCAGGAATCTTTCTCAAGAGTAATTGGTATTTATTTTTAAAAAATAAAAATAAAATCATACACATATCGGAAGTGGGGGGGACTCTGAAAGTAATGATGTTGGCCAATGATATCAGAAGCAGATATTGTTAGTGTGTGGTTTTTAATGGTTGAAAGTTCCCATCAATAACACATAGTTTTCCTTGTTTTTTTTTTGTTTTTTTTAAGTGTTTCACACCAAGCAAGGCAGGAGGCCACTAGGACACAAGAGGTTACAGAAGATTTGGAACAAGATCAGATAGGAGTGATAGCGGAAAGGATGAGGAGAAGGATAGTGGATAGATCAAGGCAACTGAAGATGTCAATTGACATTACATTTGAATAGTTGGAGATTATAGCTCTCAAGGAAACAGGAATAGGGAAGGGAGTTCCACAGGCGAGATGTGCGAGATATGAAGCTATTGGAGTAGAAGGGATGGCTACATTTAATAGTTTCAACAGTGAAAGGGTGAGAGCGGGATGCCAGCCTCGTTTTGTTACAGATAATGGCTGTCTGGCAAAATATCTTGACATGAGAGTATATATTACTAAATTTCTCCATGTGGAAAAAAAATTGCATGATTTATAATTCATTTCATTATTATTGGAATATTGATTGCATAAAAGAAAAATAGAATAACATTTTGTTTACATATGATGCATGGGATATTAACGTATGTAAGGTATTTTTCAACTGTTTACACTGCTTTTGTCTTTTTTCCAAAATAATAATATAATAATATCAAATTAAAAAAAAACTATTATGCTTTCATTATTTAACTAAATGAAAACTTTTTTCAAATGTTTCTTCCATTTTAAGAGGATTGCTGATTAGTTGAGTTATTCACTTACATTTTTTTTATAATATTGGAGTGCTAAACAGCTGAATGTTGATTTATGGAAGACTTGAATGATAGAAGGAAGAAGTCATGAGTTTAAAAAAGATCAAAAAGTAAGAATTCAGAATTTTTAGACATTCTTCAAAGAAATGCAAATGTAACAAACATAATCTTCATATAAATGTGTACATGTATATATACACACACACACACACCTGCATTTACCCAAGTATGCATGCATATATACACAATTACAAATAATCATATTTAATAAATCCTCTATCATTATATATATATATATATATATTTATTAAAGACATATTTTATGTTTAACGTTGTTATTTTTATAGATACAAGTATTTAAGCAAATGCTCTGTTTATGATAAACAGTATTAAATAACATTTACTGGCCTGAATGTCCGAGAATTTTCATAGAAAATTTTCGTTCTTTTGACAGGATTCGAACCTGCATCCTATACAGAACCGTCATATACGCTGACGTGCCTTACCGCTTAGGCTACAAAAGAAGCGTTCGGTAGACAAGGTCGAATTTACTGCTTATAAACTCAATTTTCCATGAATCTCGTACATTCATAACTGCTCTGGCGTATCGAATGTAAACAAATGACGTCATATATTAAGAAATGGACAAGGTCCGACAATTTATTTATTAAAGACATATTTTATGTTTAACGTTGTTATTTTTATAGATACAAGTATTTAAGCAAATGCTCTGTTTATGATAAACAGTATTAAATAACATTTACCGCCTGAATGTCCGAGAAATTTTCATAGAAAATTTTCATTCTTTGACAGGATTCGAACCTGCATCCTATACGGAACCGTCATATACGCTGACGTGCCTTACCGCTTAGGCTACAAAGAAGCGTTCGTAGACAAGGTCAATTTACTGCTTATAAACTCAATTTTCCATGAATCTCGTACATTCATAACTGCTCTGGCGTATCGAATGTAAACAAATGACGTCATATATTAAGAAATGGACAAGGTCCGACAATTTATTTATTAAAGACATATTTTATGTTTAACGTTGTTATTTTTATAGATACAAGTATTTAAGCAAATGCTCTGTTTATGATAAACAGTATTAAATAACATTTACCGGCCTGAATGTTAGGAATTTTTCATGAAAATTTTCGTTCTTTGACAAGTTCGAACCTGCATCCTATGACGGAACCGTCCATATAGGCTGGAAGCGTGCCTTAATCCTGCTACAAAGAAAAAATTTTCTATGAAAATAAAATTGGAAATTCAGGCGGTAAATGTTATTTAATACTGTTTATCATAAATACATTTAAATTTAAATCAATAGTGTTATAAAAACCTTGAAGAATTCAGTAAGATATCTTTGATTAATCAAAGATATCTTACTGGAATTCTTCAAGGTTTTTATAACACTATTGGACTCTATTTTGACCAATAAGAATGTATAATTACTCTCCAAGCTTAACAGAAGAATCATGATGAAATTGATCATAAACAAAAATGATATGTTCATCATTAATTAATATATAGCTAAGGATCAGAAGCTCATGGAGGATTTAAATAAAGTTTATATATATATATATATATATATATATATATATATATAATATTTCAGGATCATTTTCCAACTTATTCAAGATGATCTTCACCCTCTCTAACTTTCTAACTTTCTGTCTTGGAGTAACAAGGTGCCTCCCAGGTTTCTCGTACAATTTAATTTTCAAGTCTTTTTTCACTGCTCTTTGGACTGTCATAGTGGAAATTCCTCTCTCACAAGCCTTATAGATTGAGTTAAATTTTTCTACCTGATCTCTTTAGCTCTAAGTTGAAACGATGATCTCTCTTCCTGTTGTGACCTCTTGATCCAGTTTTCCTTTCTACTGTTCCCTCTTTTTTAAACTCATTCATTTCTCTTGACAGTTCTTGAATGGACTTTGAAGATGGAAGCCAGAGTATTAATGTTGGTACCATTGCTGAAAGCCTGAATGATCTTTTTCCTCTCGCCATTGCTCATCTGGGAAGACAACGGGGCTGATACAAAACAATTTTAACCTGTTCTCTTTCTAGCTGAATAACTGAAAGGATTTTTCAGTGATTCTTATAACAAATGGTGTCAAGATGGTGAAACGTCTTATCTGAAAAACTTGAAAAAAAGAAACTCAATTAGCTTAGTGTTTTTTTAGATATTAAACATTTTTTGTCATGGATAATTATGCTATTACACCTGATATATATATATATATATATATAAGCGGATTCTTCTTAACTGCTGATCTGTTTCCAGTTTCCAAACCAAATATTGCCAACAATAATTCCTGAAAAGAATATCAAATTCAAAACAACTTACTCAGAAACTTATTATTCTGAAAATAATGATTATGACTTTTGAAAGAATGATTCAGCAGAAAAATGGACAATTTCTATTATCTCTATGAAGCCATGTATGCCAAATGAAACTGTTCAGTATTATGCAATAGATTTCTAAGATATATCAAAAAGTGAATCAATGTCCATAGCTTGGTGCCTCTAGTTATTGATGTACCTGTGTAGATATTTATATATGTGATGTAATGAATATGCATACACCTGGGTTCCCCCTCACAGTAATATGATTGGCTGGTGTCAGCCATAAATATAGGCTGATGTGGAGGTACGGGGACGATGCCTATTGTCTTCGCCTCTTGCCTACCACTACGACAAGGACCAGTCCATTACAGTTACCTGCTAGATTGTCCTATCAGGTTACAGTAGTCAACAACCACTTTGCTACTTCAAACAAATATATCACTTTCCGAGACATATCAATATGTATCAGTATATCAATGCATTTAAATAGTTTGCATGTAGTGTTCAGTAGAACATTTCCAAACACTCCAAGATATATACCTTTCATTGACCAAAATGTCCTTTATAATTCTTGGCTTTCCTATTAACTTCTATTTGGCCAAGTGGTTAGGGTCAAATTATATTTTGAGTTTGTAGTGACAAGTAATCATTACCATCACTTTCCTAATGCATACTTGCTGGCCCATTCATAATGATGGATTTTCATTTTAAAATGTCCCATTAAACCCCTTTTTTAATTCACATTTTACTGTTGACATATATGATATCATTCTGATTAAAACACAATTTATAGTTTGTATAATTATCTTCATGAGTTTTGTATAAACCATCCAATCATAGTGGCCACATAAATGCCCATCAGGACTTTACTTTTAACCAAACTGAGTTAACACTTTTGAAAGTTTTCACGTGATGCATTGCGTCCTTTAGGACTTCACCAGAATAAATTATTGTTTACGTTGATGTGACTAAAGAAAAAGAATCTAAAAATGAAATCGGTCAAGATCTAAAACAATAAATTTAAAATAAAACAATTCTCATTTAGCCTCAGAGACAGCTTTAATATGTCTAGGAATGGAATCATACAGCTTCCTGACTTCATCCAGGGGAATTTTCAGTCATTCTTCCATTAAAAGTTTCTCCAGTTGTTTACGACATGGCGATGGAGGATAGCGGCTCCTAACTTGTTGCTCCAAAATGCACCACAAATGTTCAATAATATTGATATCTTGAGATTGGGGAGGCCACTCCATGTGTTCTAGCTCACTTTCATTCTCTTCATACCAATTCTTAACCACTCGAGCGGTATGTATTGGAGCATTATCGTCTTGGAAGATGCAGTCACCATCAGGGAATAAAGTCTTGGCTATTGGATGAACATGATCTCCCAAAATGTTCAGGTAATCTTTGCTGTTGATTCTACCATGCAGGGAAACTATTGGACTGAGACATTTCCATGATATGGCGGCCCAAACTATCATTGATCTACCTCCATGTTGGAAGAAGGGAGTCAGGGTTGATCAGTCCCAACCTTATAATTTTGTTCCCATCACTCAAAATCACCATCTTGTTGATATAATTATTGTAATCCATAACTACCACCCCAATACTCTTATTAGGTTTAGTTATAATCAAAAATTTATTAAAATCTACAGAATTGATCCCACAAAAATGTTCACAGTGCCATTTAAATTCAATATGATTAACCAGGGTACCAGCATATGCATGGACCAAATCATTAGCCTTTAATGTGCTAAACTTATCTGGAGAAAGAGAGGAAGTTTCAAAATTTGAGTGAAAAAAACTTCAAATTCCACAAAATATTCTCTCTCTTGAAAGACATGAAAGAATACAAAATTGCAATCCATGAAATAAAACAGAGTTCCATGATAGACAAGTGATATTTAGATAAATTCAACTAGCAGCCAAACCTTTTACTTTTGCAAATTATTTTGATGATTCATTTGTGAAGTAGCATATCCATGCTTGTCAGTAATAGACATATAGTGTCTATTGAGTATATAGTCATATATATGAGATCATATATTGTGTATATAAAAAAAAGTATGCACATATAAATTCAGTTTAACTATTGTAGATGACGTCACCTTTAAGTGACTTGAAATTGTTAACACTAAGAAATATCAAAATTTGTTAAACACAATTCTAATAAAATGCAAAATTAATGACACACAATATTTGCAGTATTTACATTAGTCGGACTATTGTCCTCATCTTTGTCGCCATATTTGTCACAACGTTTCGGCCGTTGTACGCTCCGGCCTTCTTCAGGTGGTTGGAATTTCGAACTGAACCCTTTATTTCGATCGCTGGGGTAGACTGTTCTAATTCCACGTGCCATGTTTGCCATGTGTGCCATGTGTCCTCAAGGACACATGGCACAGTGGATAAAGGCGTTGGTTAGATCCAGTGACAGACCCAAAGAAGGTGAGTTCAATTCCTGGTTAAGGCAGTGGAGAACTTTCAGAGGAAAATTAGCATGAGATAACTGATAACTGACATCCATCAAACATGGCACGTGGAATTAAAAACAGTCTACCCCAGCGATCGAAAATAAAGGGTTCAGTTGAAATTCCAACCACCTGAAGAAGGCCGGAGCGCATAACGGCCGAAACGTTGTGACAAATATGGCGACAAAGATGAGGACAATAGTTCGACTAATGTAAATACTCTACATAATACCTCATCTCAGAAATATAGACACAATATTTGATAATGACTGTAGTGACAGTCCTCAGATAGAGGCAATAAATTAATTTTAATTCTGACATAAAACAACTTAGTCGAAAGTTGTAAACACTAATTAAAATGTTGAACATACAGACCTTGTTAGTATTATTTAATAAAGCTTATTTGAAAGAATTCTTACTGCTTAAATATACCTTATATAATGATGGCTGTTGACCCATTAAATGACAATGACCATTATGAACATGCATTAATGGTCATGAGACTGACAGTGGCTCTTGAAGCCAGCAAGATTTATGGCACAGACAGTAGATGTAAGCCATTAATTGTTGGGGTATTTATGCCTCCTGGATTCAGTGGTTATAGATTTTCAAGTGTCTGGTCAGATCAGGTTGACTTGAACAGGACTTGCCATAATGTGATATTATAAAATCATTGTTAACCTGGTAAGCATGATAGTTATGTCTGGGTCTTCCTGTGTGATGTTTCATTTGATTGACAAGGTAAACAAATGTAATTGCATTCCAAACATACAAATTATGAGATATTTTCTCATTGCTCAAAGCACTTCTCTTGGAATTGACAAAGCAGTAAAAATGTCTGCAGTTTCTCTACCATACTGAAATATTTCCGTACACATTCTATCTTTTCCAGCAGCTTTACCCAGGTTAAATCCAGGAATGGTTGAGTTAACTTCCCCTGTTGAAAGAAGGGCATTCATTTCTTGGATTAATAGTCTCTGTGGAATATTATCCAAAATTCCCTAAATTTACTCAAACTCACCAGGTAGGGTATACTTTGTTTTCCTCGATACCTCTTGCATTCAAATCTGTTCCATGAGTATGAAAATCTCTTTCCTAATTATATGCCCTAGAAATTTCAATTACCTTATCTTGATGTTAAGTGTCCTTTCTGTTTCCATTGTATTTTTAGAACTTCATTGTTGCTTACATATTCAGTCCATGGTATTCTCAGCACTTGTAATTTGCATGTTGGGCTGTTCTTTTTGCTAACAACTATATACTCTATCTTCTTACAATTGCGATTTAGTCCTTTCTTCTCAATTACCTTCACAAATTTCTGTAGATCTTTCTGTGTCAGCTATCAATACTGTGTAATCTGCCTATCTTATGTTATTAAGATTGTAGCACCAATAATGAATCCTGGTAATAATTCTAATTTTCTCAAAATCGCCTCACTGAGGTTGAATAAGTCTGTTGTGAAGACACATCCTTATGTTACATTTCTTACTATTTTTGTATATTTACTGAATTTATTTTCTCTCTCTGCAGGCAGTTTGCTGCCAGTATAGGTTCTGGATTGTTCTGAAATTACTTAATTTTGTGAAAATTAATGTTTGGCATACAAATAAAAAAATAAATTTATTTATGCAAAACATGCAAGTAGTTAGTTAGTATAGTCCAAAAATTAGTAAATAAAAAAACAATTTTAGTTGAAAAATTGTCACCAGTCGTGTATTATTTTTCCTTTTCCAGGGCGAAAAAAAATTGCAAACAACAAATAAAAGAAAGAAAATTTCTTTTGTTTCTTAAAAAAACATTCCTTCAGTTGTTTTTAAAAATTTATCTTTTACTTTTACACACACAACCAAAACAAAGCGGTAACTTTCTCAATTTTTTTTTTAATCTCAATGGTATGAAATGCATGTTTTTTTTTTTTAAAAAAAAATTAAATCATGTATATTTTTTTATGAATTCTGCTTTGAAAATGAGACAAAAAGTACGAATATTAAGATATTAAAATTATTTCAGAAGTTCAGAAGTATATCGTGGATTAATTTTTCAATTTTCATCCATTCATTCAGCTATTGAACGAACAATTATATGCTGACATGCTTACTCGCAGTAAGAGCATTCAAAATGCCAGTCGATTTGGTCATTTATTTTTGGCGTAAGTTGACAGTGCATGTAAGAGTAAAATCAATTTGTCAGCTGAGAAGGAGAATGAAAGGAAAGGACAGAGAAGAAGATATGTTGAAATAGCATAAAAATAGCACAGACGGGCCTTCATAGTACGAAATTTTCCCCGTTTTGGGACTCCTTTAAACTTCCTTGTTCCATCAGTCAGTCCTGCGTCTCTGTTATTCCTTACCTTCTCCTTTGAGCTGATGTTGCAATTTTTCGGAATAAGACAACATTCCTTATCGTTCTTTTAACTTTTGAAACGTCAATCTTTCTACATGCCGCTTCCATGCAATCAAGAAAAAGGGAGACAGTTGTTTTGTTCTGCAGTAGTGGAGAGAGACTTTTCCTTTTTATGGAAAACTAATATTCTTTTATCACTTCAATACAACTTCAATTCTTTCCCTTGCCTTTTCCCTTTTCACTCTCTCTTTGTTGTAATAACAAAAAAAAAAAGAAAAGAAATAATAGATAAATGATGAAATGATTTTTTTACCGCTACCATTTTTTTTTTTGTATCGTTGGATTAAAAGAAATAACTAAGTTTCTGAACAATTTAATGTAATTTGTCTGTATTCATTTCTCTATCCAGTATCATTATCTTAAAAAAACTGCAACTTTTTTTAAAGTTAGTATTCTTTTTAAATTTTTATAAAAAAAAAATATCTGTATTTTTCTGTAAAAGATAACGCAAAATTTGGGACATAATTTGTTGGTAAATGACCCTTTTTTCCCCAAATTCTGAGTTTTCATGTTTAAAAAAAAAAAAGATAAGTGATAAGTTCAAATTCGTAAACAAAACTGGAAGTAAGTAAATGAATAATTTGGAAAATGATTCTCTTTATATGGCAACAACATTGTCAATTTATCGGCCTTTTTTAACCCATAAAAATATTAATCAGCGTTTTTTTGTTTGTTTGTTTCAGTTGGTGACTTGCGTTTAAAGTTTAAAACTAAAAGTAAGTTTAAACTAAAGTAGATACCTCCACTTTTTCGCGGAAAACTGCATAAAAAAAGCCCCAAAACATAATAAAAACAAAGTTTTATCAAAATGTTTGTTAAGAAGAGCAAAGACAAAGTATTTGTTTTTTTATTTTTTTATTTCTTTCTAGCAAGTTCGAAATTTTGGTTAAAATTAAAAATCTTGTTTTATTGACGTCAGCAGCGGACCAAAAAGTTTTTTTTTTCTTTTTTCGCTTTTTCCGGTGAAAAACATTTTGATTTGGAAATTCTTGCAAAATTCAAATAGTTGTCGGATTTTAACGAAACTTGCAGGACATATTCAGAAATGAATGAAATTATTTTTTCACTTTTTTTAAAAAAATTGTCGAGAAAATCTCAACGCAAGAAAAAAAAATCCATGACGGTGCAGGCCGGGGAAATGAGCAAAGATACTTACTTATCTTAAGATGCGAAAAAAATATCCGCTTTCGCAACGTAGCTTCTCCGTTAACTTACGTAGTATAACAAAAGGGGTTAAAAAAGGGGGGAAAACAAATCCTTTATATCCACTTCAGTGATAACAAGTCACGAGACTTTGTAACTATAAAAAAAATTGGGAAAAAAAGGTAACAGCAGAGGAAGGCAAGGGCATCACTTCATCTTCATCCGCTCGGCTAACAGGGACAACTCGAGCGGAAACAGGTGCTTCAAAGAGTATACCTGCACCGCCTCACCCTGTTTAACCCTGGCTATCCTGACAACACCATCCCTTCCGCTGTTCAGCTCTACAACCCCACCTAGAACCCCGAAAGGTCTGGGTTTAAGAGGGCTTTTGATTAGCACTACATCCCCAACCTTCAGCCTGTTATGGAACACCACCCTAGAGCGGCCCTGAGGCCTCTCCCTGAGGCTCAAAATGTACTCATCGTACCACTGAGCCCTAAACTTTTCTAGACACCAGTTCCTCATCTGCATAGCTCTGACTAGGAGCGGGGGCAGTGAGAGCGCAAAATCTTCCTCGATCAAGTCCAACAGCAGCCTAGGACTCACATTTGACCGCGAAAACTTGCTTCCAGCGCTCTCTCTCTCTCTCTCTCTCCCTCTCTCTCTCTCTCTCTCTCTCTCTCTACGTTAGTGGGCGATTATTGACAACCCTCTGGATGTCAGAAATAAGGGTTAGTACTAGTAGTGAGAAATAATCCATTTCCCCCCGTCCCACAACCTTGTGGAGACAGGTTTTGATTGTTTGTATCCTTCTTTCCCAGGCACCTCCAACCCAGGGAGAGAATAGCGGGATAGAGCGGAACTTAATTTGGCAAAGGCCAGATTTCTGTTGGAAATCGTAGCACAACAATAACTTCCTGAACAGCTGACCACCACACAGGAAGGCCTTAGCATTATCGCTGTAGATGGCAGCCGGTATACCATACAAGTTGGTGAAACCGACGCACCAAAACTAGAAGTCTTGCACCACAATCAAGGCTGGCACCATCTCAATGTGTACAGCTCTGATGCTAAGTCAAGTGAAAATGAGCAAATACTTTTTTACCTCCCTATCACCACCCCCAATCCAAATGTGCCCAGTGTAGTCAATTCCTGTGTCTGAAAGGGACCTCCATCTCCACACGCGAAGTGGGTAAACTGGCCACATCGGGATACCTGGCGTTGTACCTCTTGCACAACGCACAGGTACCCAATACCGTCTTCACAGCCTGTCTTCCCTTGGGTACCCAGTAACCACATCTCACCTCAGCAAACATGGACCCAACTCCCAAGTGTATGGGCATCCATTATGAGGAGTTTGGTTATCGGGTGATGCTTTGCCAACAGAATAGGATGTTTAACTCCCACATTGAAATGAAGAGAATTACCAATTCTGTCGCCCGACCTGACCAGGCCCTCCTCGTCAATGTACAGATCAAGATTCCCCACCAACCTAGGAACGTTCCTGCTTGAAGGGTCCTGCAAGAATGGCAATTCCTCATTGTCTTCATCAGAAGTATGGCTCCCAGTCTCTCACTACCAACCTCCAACCCCCGCAACCTGTCAATAAACTTTACGACTAACGCGGTTACTCTCAAGAGCTTCGAAAAGGAAGAAAATTTCTCCAAAGGCAGAACCATTGGGACTTCCACTCCTTGGATGACAACAGCATTCAACGAAGAATGGGCTATTCGTTGGCTGCGTTGATTGGGACATGGCAACACCTGTGTGACCCATGGAGTAATTCCGCTACACAACCAATCCGGACCATGACACCAGAACCGAAGGCAAGTCTTAAATCTTTCCAACGTCAAACCCATGTTGATCAAGTACATAGTACATACCGGAGAGAGGAGATAAGGCCAATCAAGGATTCAAACTCCACAACCATCTGCAAGACATCCTTCAACCGGTTTCTTGCAAATAAGTTCTTGCTCACAAGAGGACCATTTGGGAATCCGTGATGACCTGTATTTTGGTTGGAGCGAATCCACTGCAACCCCTCAAGACAGTGAGCAAGCATTTCAGAGCCAAATACACGGCCAAAAGTTCCAAGGTGGGAAGAGTCTTCTTCTTTAAGGGTGCCACCTTAGCCTTAGCAAAAACCAGGTAAGACTGGCAATTCTGCACCACATACGCAGCAAACTCAGATGCCTCCGGTGATGCATCACAGAAGAGGAACATCTCACCGGCCTCGTTCTCACTTAATTTCATGAAATTTTGAGAAATTAAATTTTTAGGGTGGGAATGTTTTTTATTAGTTAAAAACAGGACTCCTTGGAGAAAGTAAATCATCATTTTTTTTTTTTGTTAAACAGTTACACGTTTCGTCAAAAATCTGCTCTGAATTGTAAAATAAAAAATGCAAAAAAAACTATGACATTATTTAATTAGAAAAGCTTTTAATTGTCTTTAAGGACACTATTACCTAAAGAAATAAACAATTTTCGATGAATAATGGATTTTTACAAAAGTTTTTTCATTTTTTTAAAATTTTAATTTATAATAGTTAAAAAATCGTTTAAAATTCTTCATTGATTTCAAGACGGCAGTTTGGTGATATCGTTACGAATCGAAATTGGAAAAGCTCATAACAGTCGTTTGTACCCAAATTTAAAAAAAAAAATTAACAGTGAATAAACGTTCCTAATTTCTACCTATGGAAATCTATACATAACATAATCCTTAAAAAGGTCACGTGATTTAAATGTCGTCTGACGCACTGCAATTATTTCACTTTCGATATTCAGTTCTGTTTTCGTTAATGTGTTTGCAAAACATCTTTTCAAAATTTCAAAGTTTTATTTTTTGTTAATTACTTTCACTAAAATATTTTTATTTTATGATGTATTTATTTTAGTTTGGGTCATATTTCATTTAAGTAATTTTTTGTTTAGTAAGTTAAGAAGAATAAGATTAAGAACCTAGAAACGAAACCCCAGATTCTACTAAAAAATAATTAATTTTTAGGTTTTTTAAATTAAATCTTTCTTATTCAGTTTTTATTTGTAGATCTTATTTTGATACATTATTCCATTCACGTTTGAAATTAGTTTTCTCATTTAAATTGTGAATAGTTTACATTGGAAACAAAACAAAAAAACAATACAAAAAAATTTATTGCGTTGAAGAAAATAGAAAATGAAAAATGTATATGCTTCATGGGTCAAAAAAATTGACTGAACTTTAATTATTTAAAAAATTGTTAATTAAATGTTTTAGCAATTGTTTAGTAACTCGTTATTGCAGAATATTCTAATTGTTATAAAAAAAATTTCCAAATCAATGTGTTTTGCTTGCTTAACTTTATTTTAATTTTTTAACTTTTAGATGGTGAAAATAAAAACAGAAGAAATATTGAGAAATTATCACTGCGTAAGCCACCGTAGAGAGCAGATTAAGTGTGGTCATATTTTTAAAAAAACTTTTCGATAAATTTGGATGATTTGCGAAGATAGCAGAATGGGCCACCCACAATAACAAAAATGCTATATATTCAGTTAGGAAACTTTCTGTATTTTACAAAAAAAAAAAAAAAAAAAAAAAAAAAGAAATGGAGGAAATAATTTCCCTGAATTTGAAAAAATAAAAAAACGTAAAGAAAGTGGTGGTCCATTTTGTTACACTGCAGTACACAGTGTTACTCAATCTGTTTACTGCCACATCTTCCATTTCCTCTTTGACCGCCACCCCAGTTGCAACTTCAACTCTGTCTGCTGCAAGTGTAACCGTGTCCGAAGCAGGTTAAAAACTTTCTGCTGCAACCCTGTCTGATGCAACTGCAACCCTATCTTGTGAAACTTAACCTGTCTTGTGAAACTTCTGGCCTGTCTTGTGAAACATTTGCCATTCCTTTCTAAAAAGAGTAAAACTAACTCTTTAAAATTGAAAATTTAAATGAATATCAGTTGAACGTAGTGTGATCATTATTACTCAGTCAGTGCCAATCTTTTTTCATTTCTTGTAAACTTTGATAGATAAATAAATGAAATGCAATAATACATTTGTTTTTACCTGACTATATTAATTATAATTTGTACAATTGTATAATTGAGAATAAACTATTTAAGTTTTCAGATGTTAAACACTTTGTTAATGTTTGTTATTCCTTACTCCAGTCCACAGTGTAATGACATACGATTAAAAAAAGTAAAAGATAAGTAAACCTGAACCATATACTTTCAACAAATTTGTGAATCACCCATTCTTTTTTGATCCAAAACCTAAACCCAAAATTATTTTATTTTATTTATTTATTTATTTATTTATTTATATTTGTTCTTAAGTTATGTTTCATTTTTACAAGTCTGTGGATAATCTGCACTCTGCAGTAATGTCCAAGGTGTAAAAAATGCAAGAAAAAAAAATCAACATAGCACCAACGGCAGGCTCTAAATTTGTGGATATAGCCGAAAAAAAATAAAATAAAATAAAATAAAACAGACGATAAAGTATAAAAGTAATAATTTTTCAATCAATCTTTGTACATTTTAGTTATTTAAATTAAAAAATTCTTTGTTTGAGTTTTTTGTATCACCTGGAAAAGTAATATGGGATTTTGCAACAGGTCATGGGTTAGTCAAATTAAAAATCTACGCCGAGAAATTCCCTTTACCCAGGGCCTGCGCCTCTTATTCCCGATTGAGGAGGAGGCACGTTCTTTTTTTAGGGCTCCATTGTGGCTTCTACCATTTTTTCTGTACTGTTTTTTTTTTATGGTCATCCACCATTTTTTAAAATTATTTGTAAACTAACCTTATAAAACATTGTCAGTCATCAACTAATATACATCGTGTATCTGTATGGCTGGTGCTGTTCGTACTACGCAGGTACCCGCAATGGGGTGGGTTGGCAGCGTTTTGTTTTGTTTTTTTTTTGTATTTTTTTCTACCGAAGTTATATTGTCAATCATCAACTAATCAACAGGATCGGTGCTTACTAACCCAAACCTCTCAATCGCGTGGGGGCCCCCATGCCTACTGGGGAGAGGGGGCAGAAGTGCTAATTTCAGTAGCGCTTCTTCTTTTTTTTAATTTTAATTTTCTTTCTGAACAGTTCTTTTAAATCAATTAAGAAGAGGATAATATATCTCAGTAAAATCAATTAAGAGAGTATCTCAGTAAAAAAATCATTTTTATTTCGAGATCATCCACTAAGGAGAATTTTTGTTTCTTTTTTTTTTTTTTTTTAACTAATTATTAACCAGAAGTCTCTATTTTTACATTGATAGAAAGATAACACTGAGAAAATGATTGCTTAAAAATAAAAATGTTTAAAGATTTCAACACATGAAAAATTTTCCCAAAAACTGAAATACTGTTGTTAGTGTTTTTAAAATAAATTTTAATCCCGTTTGTGTTGTGTTGGAATCTTTGTAAAACCCTTTTTTTTTTTAGCGGAGAAGTGCCGGCGATTCTTTATGGAAATATAAAATTTTGCGACTTAAGCATTTTTTTGAGTTTAGTCATGAAAATATCGGTGGTTTCTCAGATTTAGAAAAAAAAACAAAAAAGAACTTATTCGTTATAAAAGTAAATAATTAATGAATATGTACTGAAATTTTCATTTAAATTGGATAATTCCCTGATTTTGGGGAGTTTTTAAAAAGGGCTGCCCTCTCCTCCCCTAATTTTCCATTTGAGAATTTGTGGCTCGCAGGTTGGGAAACTTTGAGATCCACATGATGTAGAGACGCGGTGATGCTCGTATGAATGTTTGGTGGGTGGGGTCATTCATTACCCTAGCGTCGGCCCTGCCTTTATCTGTTACCAAAAAGAGGAAAACCAAGCGGATAGAAATCAAGACTCATCGATAACTGAACATAACAACTTCTCCAACTCCGATACGGCCATAGTTACTTTCTACTATGAACTGTGAGTAATGGCATTTATTTACTAAATGAAAGTGAAACCTTCAGACACATGAGACACGTGTCCATGTCTTGAACATTTCAAGTTAAAAAAAAGTCCCCACACTTTTTTACATATAAAATAAAAACTAAAACGGAGTGTTCTAAAAATTTTAAATTGCAGTTTTAAATTTTATGACAATTGTAATGTAAAGTATTAATTTAAAATTTAAATTAATAATTGTAATGCAAATTATTAATTTAAATAATTTAATTTTAATAATATATTAAAATTTAAAGCTGCAATAAATTGTTACAACAGCCCTTTTTAAATTGTAACTGATCAATTAGAAAATTTTAAGTTACCATGCAATGACTTATTTTATTTACACTCTTTTTTGTCCTTTTTTAAAAACTTTTTTCGGAGAAATTAATGTAAATTAATTAATTAATTAGATCCTGGCATACCCCTTCTTTTCTTCGTGTCACTGCAACCAGAAATAATCTTTTTTTTTTCCATAAAAGTTAAACACTCCAGATTACGATTATCTAAAAAAAAAAAAATAATAATAATAATAATAATAATTTTATTTTTAAAAAAGTCAATGGGGAGGAGATATCTCGTTTTTTAATTCATTGTGAAAATTGGTCCCTCTTCCTAGCGCATACGGAAACAAAAACAAATACCATGATACGACGTGATTTCTTAAAAGTTAAAAAAAATCTGAGCTCATTTTTCATACTATCGATAAGATTAAGAAGCTAAGCACTCCAGATTACGAATGAAAGCAAGATTTCACGTCGTATGAGAATATTTTTATAAAATCTAATAATAATTTATTAATTAAATAAAGTGAGATAAAGAAAGATATTCCTAAGTAATCTGAAGTACTTAAGTTACAGACTCACAGTGATGAAAAAAAATTTTGAAAAATATTATTTCTGGTCGCAGTGCTTGTACCTTTTTCTTTTCTTGCGCATTTTTATAAAAAGTTAAAAAAAAGTTTAAGAATAAATCAAATCTAAGATTCAGTCACGAATGAAAAAAATCTGAGGGCTTGGACTGTGAATGACAAACACAAACTGGTTGTGAAAAAAAAATCGGCTTCATGCTTTTTTAGATCATATTTCGTCACATGTTTGACATGGTCATACCTTGCCTTTGACTTTGAGAATTTGTTGGTAGACATGAAGCTGCATTAGTGTCGAGTCAATGAATATTGTTACCACAATATAGAACAGGGAAGATGCATATTTATACATTTTATTTTTACTTAAGGCAATTTGTCATTCACTTTCACTGTCTGTTATCAACGAATAAATTATTATGACCTATTTCAAGTGAGGTCACATGACACACATTTTTATTTTATTTCATCATCTACGTACCTGGGGAATTTAAAAAAAAGTTATTATTAAAAAATATATATTATCCACCACATGCGTGGAAAAAGATGTCTCGGTCCTGTGTAGTATTTCCTTTGTTTTCTTTTTCTTCCAACTCCCATCATCTTTTTTACCCATTTTAAAAAATAAATACTTCTATTCCCAACCTGACCTTTTTCCTGTCCATGGCTTATACTTTTAGTTTTGTTTTGTTTTTTAATTTCAAAATGTACTTTATTCGAATTAATGTTGTACTGTCTATATGGCTAAGTCTGGTAAGGCTGCACAAACTACATATCTCTTTTCTTTTCGGACCTAAAGAAATTGTAAACAATAAAAAAAAAGATCCACCAATGATTTCATAAGGCATCCGAAAAAAACGTCATCAAAGATCCTACGTCCGCCACAGATACTTCAAGAAGTTCGAACCAGTTTTCCTATGATTTTTCTACAATGTTTTTACCACTGTATCTTTTAGACTTTGCTCAGGTGTCTGTTTGTCACTTAAATTATTAATTATTTTCATTACAAAGTTGTTATATTTTTTTCAGCAGTTCTTTTCTTCATTTTTTTTTTAAGCTGCCCGATTGATAATGTGACCAACATTTCATTTTGATTGCCTTTCTTGTCCCTGTTTTTCTCGAAGACTTTTTAATTGAAATCTCTAACAAAGATTCACTTACATATGATATCCAGCATCTTTTTATTTTTATCTTTTATTGGAACAGCAATTTTTATTTTGCATAGAGAATTAATTCATTTCATAGAAAAGAAAGTCTTTCTTTTTTTTTCTTTGTTAAACTATAAAAAAAAAAAACTATTTTATATTTTTATATGCCTCTAAAGTTGTGATTGACAAAAATAAATAAGACAGAAAAAGAAATAAAAACTATTGAAACTTGTTTGTACGGTACATCCTGTTGTTTATTTTTCATTCATCTTCTTATCAGTCATTCGTCCCGTTTCCTCAATAAGAAGTAACCTTTTTTTTCTTTTTCACAATATGAAGCTACTTTACAACTGATGGTCGAAGTTAGTTACTAACCTCAACTGAACACTTTAACTTTAAAATTTTAAAAATGCGCATCCTGAATGAAGGAACGATTGGGGATTTTTTGAATCAACTTTAGTTAATGGGTGTTATTTTTTTTTTACGGAACAGTAACAATTATTAATTATTAAATAATAATTAATAAGAGATATTAATTTAAAAAAAAAACATTATTTTTATTAGCTCCTATCCAGGCTATTTTGTGAATTTGCAAAATTACGCAACTCACAACTTGAACATTCCAGAAAAACAGACTGCTACAATACATTTTTATTAAACTAAAAACATGTTTTTTTTTAATATGCTTTTGGTCATGTGACCTCTTTAAGTTGAATTGTGTAAACAAACACTGCAATATCAACAACACCGTGTGATTACTTTTGTCAAAAATTCATAACCCTACGCCAAGGATAAATGACATCAACTAGTGAATAACATCAAATGCTGTTCCTCTTTGACACTTTTATTCTTCATGCCAATCGAGTAAGTGCATACACGTGAGATTTCACTCAACTATTCCGATTCCTGACCTAATAATACACCAGTAGGATTGGGATTGTGCCCGAGCGTATTGAAATTTAGGTGCCTGCTTGATTTTGACCTACCAATGTTGACTATATTTGGTAAACAGATGAACAACAAATTATTATGTCTATATTTGGAAAAGCGTACCAAATTCAGACGAAAAGACATTGAGCATACAGTAGCAAGAGCGAGAGACAATACTAAAAAACGAAGAAAACACGATTAAAAAAATAAAACGTTCTTAAGAGTGTCGCGTGTTAGTTTAAACAATAATAATAATGTGTTTCTGTATTTATAACCTGTGTATGTACTCTGTGACACAGATGCATAGGTGCATTGGGTATAATTGGTGGGTATGTCTGGCCTTTGAAGAACAAGGAAAATTAAGGAATCTATTTATTGTTAAAAAAATAATGAAAGAAATAGGGGAGCCATCCTTTATTTTTTAAAACATGACTTTCTTTGTCAGTGAATAACTTTAAAACTCCTAATTTTGTCTTTTTTTATTATTATTACAAAATAATGTGCAAAACTAAGTAAACCGTAAGTCAAGTGCATACAATTCAGCCCAATATGCTAGTGAATACAGAACAAGTGACCTAGCATTAAAAAATTTTTATTGTGCAAAAATAAAGCATTTAAAGAGATCAAACTAATAAAAAAATATATATGAATAGACTAGTGAATTAGAATTATGAATATTATTTAGGAGCAAATATGGTTTGGTGCAGTTACTGGGACTGACAATTTTAAAAATACCTTTTGACTTGATAGCAAAAGATCCCAATTTTAAATTTTCTGATTGAAATGGTCTGTTTTTAAAATTTTGAAAAAAAATGATAGATTTCCTATTTCTTTAATTAGATTCTAATTAAATTAAAGAAAAAGGAAATCTATCTTTTTTTTTCTAATTATTAGAAAAACAGTAGTAAGAAGATTTGTGGAAATATAAATTAAATAACGATTTTTTTTTAAATATTTTCAAATGATCTACCTAGAGAATAGCAGAAACATTTTTAAACACAGAGACTATAAAAAGAATTAACCTTTCGACAAGGTCTCGAAATATACGGAAAACGCTTTTTTTAGCAGTCATATTTGCATTATAGCTGGAAAATTGAACATGAAGCATAGAGATATGTGTTCAATTCAATTAGATAAAAATTGTCTTGAACTGTTTTAGAAATCAGTAATTGTAGGAACTCACTAAAGTATCACATATTTTCTTGATAATTTACATTTTGTATTCAAATTTTAAATGAAAAATAATACTTTCTTACTTCAGCTTGTGATTCAAATTTTTTCAAGGACATTTTTTTAATGTGTCATATTGCAGAAAACAAATCCATTTTGATAAATAATTCCAATCCAATTTGTTTCAGAATTAACTGATTGAATGATTTACATAAAAGCTTGAAGTCTTCACTTAATTTAATTAAAGTTGATTAGATGGTGATTTGTTTATTATTTATTTTACTTTTTATTATACGAATATAACAAATATCAATTTACCCTGCATCAATAATCAATAATGCAATAATTCTGTCACTTTCTCATTGATGGTAAATATCATTTATCAAACTCTGACAGAAATGTGTCAAATTTCTGCTTTATCACTAGAATATGATCATGAAACATCATTAAATCATAAAGGATTACTGTAACAAACAAAATAAAGAAATCATTTTTTCTTATGTTTTTTTTACAAGAAATAAACTAAACAGAACAAAATACAACTTATTTGAAAGAATCAATGAGTTACATAGACCAGGGTTATTGGTATTTTATAATATGCACCACAAAATTTGTCTCAATAATTAATGAAAATATTGTAGTATTAAAATATTTCTAATACCATTTTATATGTTTATATTCCTTAGAATGATAGTAAAACAGTAAATAAGAGTTGTTAATGAAAATATGCAGTATCAGAAAGTGTTAAAATTTGTTATTTATTAGGTTGGAATTGCTTGATCAAATATCTTTTATTATAGATAAGATACTTATAGGAAATCTTATACCTATTCTGTTTATAGCAAGAATTTCTAAACATTTTACTGTTGCCCCCATGAAAATTATTATCCATTCATCAGCTGCTTATATATTCTTATAATTAAGAAAAAGTATAATGAAAAGAATAAATGAATAAAAAAATTATAGCATTAAAAGCATTTAATTTTAACTAACTCCATTCAAAAAGATAATTGTTCATTGTTTTGCAACAGTACACATTATTTTCAATTATATGAATTGTTATTTGTTGATAATTGATGATAGAAGAAGCAATATTTTGGCATATTAAAATGTTATTTAAAAAAAGGTAATAATGTGTAAAAAAAAATGCAAAATTGATTTGGGAAGATACTGTTAATAATTAAATGTCTAAAGTTTAAATTTCTTGTTGAATGATCTTTCATGATTGGATAAACTAACTAGTTGAAATTGATAATCAAATCAAGACATTACTTCAGACTAATCAACATTTATACAACATAAAAGTTAGTCAACATACTCAAAATATCCAAATCAAATGTTGAAAATCATTTGCACTAGCTTGGTTATGTTACTCACTTTGATGTATGGCTTCTACATAGATAAACAAACAAAAGTAACTTATTGGACACTATTTAAATGTTCTGTTTTTGAAACGAATTGTGGCAGGAAATGAAAGGTGGATACTTTACAACAATGTGTAATGCAAGTAATTAAAGAGCAAGCAAAATGAACAACTACTAATTGTACAAAAGGTTAGTTTTCATCTCAAAAGGTGATGCTATATATAAGGTGGGATTCAGAGGTAGTTCTACTGTCAGTCCCCTGCCAAAGAAGCAAATCATTGACTGGAACAAATACTGTTCTCAGGCTAACAAAGACAGCAATTGATGTAAAGTGTTCACAATTATTTTTTATTCATTTCACCTCATGCAACATTAAGGAAAGAGAGAAGAGGAATTAAGAAGACAGAAGATATTACATTTAAATTTTTGACTGGAAAGCAAGAAGTAGGAAGAAAGTTCAACAAGCACAATATACGAGAGAAGAAACTGTTAGCAGTGAACTTAGTTAAATTTATCCATTTCAACTGTAAAATGCTTAGACCATGGTTCCAATCTAATACTGTGCTTAAATTCATAAAGTCTACATGTTGTAGAGGAAAGTTCATCAGAACAATTACTGTAAAAATATTTATAGAAAAGGCACTGGATAGATATGTTACAGCAGTGGGAAAGTAACTGAATCCAAGATGTTAGACCAAGACATTGCACATTCTTCTTTGTATTTTATCAAAAAATTCTAAATATATAGCAGAAGCATCAGAGCAGATATTCAATGCATGAACAAACAGGAGATTTATAAATGTGTAAGATAGATTGTGGTGAGAAAAATTGTGTAGCATGACACAGTGAACCAACCTTCCTAGCAGCAAACCTAGCAATTGATTCAATATAATCTTTCTACTTAATGTTAGCAGAAAACATTAGCCTGAATTAGTTAAAGAAAAAATATAATATTCTATCAAGAATAATATGCTAAACCAGATATTATTTTGGTGACTAGGCAAAAAAAATATATATATATATATATATATATATATATATATATATATATATATATATATATATATATATATATATCGAAGTTGAGTTGTCTGACCTATATTTTTTATATGTTAGATATTTTATTTCATAATTTTAACTGAATCAATTTTGCTTTTGGTGCATATATATATATATATATATATATATATACTTTTTTTTTCAAAGTCGACTCGTCTGACCTATATTTTTATATGTTAGATATTTTATTTCATATCATATATTCACTCATTTTATTTTTTTATTTTTAATCAGTCAATTTATTGTCCATGATTTTCTTTTTATATATGTATATCTGTTTATGTGTGTACATATATGTATATATGTATATCTGTTTATGTATGTACATATATGTATATCTGTTTATGTGTGTACATATATGTATATCTGTTTATGTGTGTACATATATGTATATTGTGATTATATATGTGTGTGTGTGTGTGTGTCTTTAGGTTAATATATTTCTCACCACACTTATGAATGACTGATGGCTTTCAGCACCCTGAAAATAGGTTTTCTAGGGCAGCCTACTCAACTTCCTGTTACCTTTTCCTGTTATTATTCTTTCTTTCTTTTTTAAAAAAAATTTTTGTCTGGATAATTTGAACCATGGTATGTAAATTTATACCATTTACTACATCTTCAATCTGATGAGACTTACTGGTCGAAATAAATCATGATTTATTACCATATTTTCATGATGTATTAAGCTTTTCCTTGATGTATATCATATTACTCTGTAGTCTATACATTGAGCTCTCTACGGATCTGTCTTTGTAATTTACATAAAAACAACCACTTGGATTATCCTTTCCACTTACAGATTTGATATTATTATCTATCTATCTATCTATCTATCTATCTATCTATCTGTCTATCTCTATATATATATATATATATATATATATATATATATATATTTATGGGGGGGGGGCTGAAAAGATATCATTTTAACCAAGAAACTTTTGGTAAAAATGAAAATCTTATAAATGGTCATTAGGTTACATTTGGAGAAGTACATTTTTTCAGCACCCCCTCATATATGAGTGCGTACATAAACAAATTGACTCTGATGATTAGAGTCTAATAGAAAATATAATTTATTTTATGAAAATTTTAGTAAAATGGTATTTTTTTTTATATTGAAGGTCATTAGAGCTACAAATTGTCTATAACATGATGGGCACTAACATCTTGGATCATAATCATCATTACTTATATTATTGTGGCTTGAAATATATCAAATTGATGGGAAACATTCCTATTTTGATTAATTAAAAAATATACAATAGGCCAAAATCTCATCACACACACACACACACACACACACACACACGCACACACACACATATAAGCTTCTCACTAGACCCAATGGTCAGTTTGCCTCATATTGTATTTGTGTGTGTATACATGCAGACTCATACACATATACTGCAAAATGCAATATAGATTTTTTTTATTTATAAATAAACTCCAAAGATATAGCCTATAAAAACATGTATTGTAACACTATATTATATGTTTGAATAAATTATTATTTCAAATATTAATATGGGCTCTCTGATATCTTTTACCAATCTTTTATTCAATAGTTGTGTTAAATTTGTTTCCTGTTTCAACTTCAAAATTATTTGCAGTAGCATATTTTATTCTTTCCAGATACCTTTTATTCTCCACTCTCATATACTATCCGTAGGATGGAGAATCATTAACAACTTATGCTTTGCTGATGACATTGACTTGTTGGATGGCAGCAACTTCAAATTGCAAGGTCTCACCAACAGATTGACAGACAGTGCAGGAGCATATGGAATGGAAGTGAGCACCGAGAAGTGTAAAGACCTGGTTAACAGCACAACCAACATCAAGACCCAGAAGATTGGAAGAAGTGGACGCCTTTAAATACCTTGGTGCTACCATAGATGGACAATCTACAACAGAGATCAAGACCTGACATAAAACATCAGCAATGGAAAAACTCAGTAAGATTTGGCAGAGCAAAAACATCAGCTTTCCAACCAAGATGAACCTGTACAAGCCCCTGGTACTATCCATATTGCTCTAGGGATGTGAAAGCTGGACTCTGATAGTAGAAACCACCAAGTGTGTCCAAATATTTGAAACAAAATGTTTCAGACACCTTGGGATCTCTTGGAGAGAGCACAAGACATATGTCTTTGTACAGGGCCAAGTAACAAGTGGCAGGCCCCCAGAAGCCCTCTTGGCAACAGTAAACTGAAGAAAGCTGTTGTGACTTGGACATGTTATATGCCACAATGCTCTACCCAAGACAGTCCTTCAAGGTAACTTGGAAGTGGGTAGACGTAGAGTGAGGTAGTCCAAAAGCAAGATGGACAACATCAAAGAATGGACCAGGATGGACACTCCAACGCTGTTTTGTGAGGTAGAAAACAAATCTGGTTCATGTCTCCTCTATGATCAGCTTGGTCTTTTTTTATCAGAAAAGATAGTTAGATACACTTTAGAGTAAAGCACTTTGGTTTGTGACCTTTATTACTCAAAAAATATCGCATTCAAGAACTTACATGAATTTTCTGCATTTATTTTGATAGCATAATAAACTGTGAAGGGATCTCTAATTTTACAGCCTGCAGTACTATCCCACAAAATTACTCTACTTCCCTTGCTGTTGTCAGCCAGATTACTTCCACGAAAAATGCAACCTCTAGCTCAGGTATCTGTGGTCCATCCAGTGATAGCTTTACAATCATTACTAAAAATTTTTGTTGAGAAATCAGTTTTTATGTACTTAGCCCAACTTACACATTTTTTAAAGGTGACAATTGGTTCGCTTTCATATTTTTAACCAATGTTTTTAATATTTTACATCTTTTTTCTCTATTTTCATTTGCAACACCAGAGTCTTCAAATCTTTTCTTGTTGATCAATCTATTTTTCTTACTTCTTATGCATTTTTAAAAGTCTCTTTTTGTGACATTCTTAAAGCCAAGTTTTCCTCAGCTTACTAAACTTTTCAATATGATCTGATTTCAACTTTTTTGCTATTTTCAAGTTTGTTTTCCCAACTAAATTTACTATACAATATATATATATATATATATATATATATATATATATATATATATATATATATATATATATATATATAACATTAATAATAATGAAAAGAATATCACATATATTCTGTTTTTATTCAACTGACCAAAGGAAGACAAAATGATCATAATACTTATCTCCTCCAAAGTAACCCAATCCCCACATTATAAAAATGCTCAGCTCATAGACTAGTCATGTGAGAAAGAGACTTGAATAAATGACCCTTTTTCACCATATTTTTCATTTGTTACTTAGTAATTTTATTTTATTTTTAGCAATATGAAATGTTCTTTATTATATACTTTATAAAGGACTTCCTGTAAAAGCTTGTCATACTAATATTGCTCAGAGTTTCTAAGTTAATTTCTACAGGGTGCAATGGGTAAATTGTCGCCATTTTATATTTTTAACTTTGTGCATGCGCATTGTTTGTTTTTGATTTTGTTGACTGCACAGTATAGTAGGGTCAGTTCCGCACTCTCTGTGAGAAAAAGAGCATTATGACGCAATTCACTCTGCCAGGAATTTGGAAACAGCATGCTGTACTGCTTGGCATTCATGCAGGTAGCTCCAATACGAACATTTCAGAGTGTTTGGGTGTCAATCTGAGGAGAGTGCAGAGGATTTGGAAAGAGTTAGATGAGTTTAATGGTGGTTATGAAGGTGTTTGGAGTGATCACTAGTGATGGCAACGTTACCCTCCATTCATCTTCACACAGAGCCTCAGACTCCATACAGAGGCCTACATCAATTGAGGAGGTGTCAATAGGTGGCTGCTGGAAGATCCTATGCCTGGCAACAGAACTCTGCACCATGCCACACAAGCAGGAGAACCCAGTCAAGGCTGTCAGACAATTTCTGCGACCACATCACTGCTTAGATCTGGCCACCTAACTCCCCAGACTGCAACCCACTTGATTATTATGTGTGGGGCACAGTTGAGTGAGAGATCAACAAAACTCCTTGTAACACCAAAGATGAACTGAAAGCAAAGATTATGGCAGCAAAATATACAAGGAGACCGTCTGGGAGAGTTGGAGATTCTGAAGTTGTTTGGACGCTGTGGTTGTAGCCAATGGTGATTTTATTGAATAAATTTACTCTTTACTATTTCAAGATATTTTTGTGCCATTTTAGTAAATATATCTGTTAAAATGAGATGTCGGTGTTATTTTCATTTTTGCATAATTTATTCATCGCACCCTGTATATATCTGAGATGAGAAAGCAATATCACAATTATTTTGCTAATTTTATTGGAATTATAAAATGAGAGATCATTAGGTATTTTCTTACTGTACCTGTTTCATAGCATGTTTAACCTGTCCTGTTTCATAGAATAATTTCAGTATATGTACATGCAAAAAATAAAAATCATAAATACAAAATATTGAAGAAATCAGAATACTAATATTTGTTAAGTAAGGATGTCATGGCTATATAATGATGATATATCAGCATCATACTTATTATAATACCCAGGTTATGTGTGTGTGTGTCTGTGCGTTTATATATTGGATCAGATTTCCTACATTTTTCAACTGATTTCAACAAAACTTCACAGGACTATGTAAAATTACCATGCAGTGGTTCTGACAGCACTAAAAATTGGAAAAACACAATTGTTTTTGCCCAAAATCAATTTGAAAATACGATTAAGAGGCATCGCTGTCAAGAATGAAAGGGGGACAACTCATATCGAGTTATACTTATAAAACTCAGGTTGTTTATTTGTGTGTGTGTTTGTGTGCTTGTTTATATATGGGATCTGATTTCCTACATTTTTCAACCAATTTCAACAAAACTTCACTTTTTTTTTGGCAGGTAGTGTTTCTTATTGTCTTGCACACTTTTTTCTTTATTTTTACATTCAGAATGCTTTAAAAATTCCATGTACAAGACAATTGTTTATAATAAAATTCTATTCAATCAGTAGACTCATAATGATTGAAAACAATGTTTTTGTTTGAGTTTGGGTTTAACGAATTCGTAAAAAAAAAAAAAAAAAAAAAAAACCCAATTAAGACATGCGTGTCCGTCAACCTTAAACAATAATCTTTGTCAATTTTGTTTTTCAGTCTTGATGATAGCAACACTTGATCTATCTCTTACTGTTACATCCCCGGGCAATGCCGGGCTCTACTGCTAGTTTTTAATAAAATATTAAATTGTACTGTATCATTTGCAAGTGAATTGTATAATTTGAAATGTGTCAAATTTCTCAATCCAATATTTTTTCAAGTTATGACTCAATTGATAAAACTAAAAAGTTGTTTGCTATTTTTAGTCAAAATAAAAGGTACCAAATTATTTTCATAATACTCTGATAAGCATATTAATACTTTCTGATAAAAATTTGAATTTTCTCAGTTATATCAAAATATAATTGATATTGTAGAAAAACTCCAAATCATTACATGCTATAGAAGAAAGGTTTCAAACACAAGCCCACAAACTATCTTTCTGTGGGCCATGACCAATATTTTTTAGCAAATTTTAATAATTTTAATAAATTTGTCTCTCAACCTTTCCATACTTTTGCAGTAGCGGTATTGGACTTGACCTATCCACCAATTGCACACAGGCAGTCAATCAGTCTTAAGGTCAGTAAAGAGAAGAAAACTTGACCTCTCTACCACCACATATTCTTCATAACAATTGGGTATAAGTGTACTTTTCAGCAATGTTTCACTCTCTTCTTTTTTTATATATATAACAAGAAATACATTTGATAACTCATGTTAGGTAAAGTGGAAATAAGTATCAAGTTTTTATATACATTATACAAGTTTTTTTATATAAGGTGAAAAGGCTAAATATTGATTGGTGTGTGTGTGTGTGTGTGTGTGTGAACACAACAGAAAATGAGTTATTTTTATAACAAGAGAAGGAATAGATTTGATTTTATATTGGTGGTACATGTATTGTAAAAGACAACACAAGCAACAGAAAATCATGTTAAAAAGAGGTTTCAAGGAAGGTAGTTAATTAAACTGAAATTTAAAAAAAAAAATGAAAAAAGCTAGCAATGTCAAAGAAAAGAAAAACTGAGGTGGAGAATTGATCTTTTCAAGAAAAGTGGAAATATTTTTATTTTGTGACAGTGGTAAATAAAGTTGCCATTTGTCCTGCATTTGAAAAATTATGTGTAAATCTTGCCTTTTTTTCAAATTGTACTTAATAAATACAAATGACTGGAATATAGTTACCTGTCCCTACCCACTTCTCTCTTAAGTTGTGCCCTCACCTCAAAGCTTAGCTGCTTTAATTTTGCCATTTTGTGCAAAATACTTCAAAATTAAAAATAAATAAAAAGAACTATAAAAAATACTGTCATAATGGTATAATTTTTTTTTCTTCAAACAGAGAGAGCTACATATGTTTTGTTTACATTAGTCAGTGCTGACTTAACATTTACAATTTGTATTAGCATTTAACTTGGTAATCTCAAAAAGTCTACTGAGGAGTTAAATGGTGAAAACAAAATATAATGTTTCTCATAGAAAATATTCATAATTTAACAAAATGTATTGTGGACAGATGGATCCAAATTTGAACTTTTGGGTAGTAAGGGGAACTTAGAAAAAATGAAAAATTAAAGCAAATACACTAGTTACTGAAATTTTATCTTTATTTTAAAAAATATCTCATTTTAAGGTGTTTTTTTAAGTTCCTCAAAATTTTTAACTGGTGTGTATCTCAATAAATCATCAGCTTACTGATGAAATAGCATTTATTTTACACACAAAAAAAAACAATTTTTCAACATAATTCAGTGGTGAATTTCAATTACATAAATCAAATATACAATGAAAATTTTAGATCAAAATACACCTAATAAGTACATGCCAGAGACTTATTGATTTATATCCACCTTTATATATAGTTGTGATGTTACTTCCAAAATAATGAAACCCTTTCTTAATAACAAATAAATGCAATAATAAATATCCACTAATGCTTTGACCAAATTTATAACTTGTGGCGGGCAGTATAATGGCTTTGTAGACTGGTTTGTTTATCTTTCATGAAGTTTATTTTGTCCCAGACATTGATTAGCATTGGTTAATCTATTGCCTATTTCTCTGTTCAGTCTGGTGTGAGAGTATATGATGCCATCAGGGTAGGTGAAGTCTTGGACTACTTCCATTAAAATGGGACAATGGAGATAGAAGGCAGGTTGATAAAGAATGGCAATAATTTTTAAGGCTGACTTTCATGATAACTATATCATCTACAAACAGATATCTGACTAGCTATAGTCAGAGATCTGAAGATGGGCCTGAAGATGCTCTCAATTGAATAGATTTCAGTTTTAAATGTGATGTATATATTGTTTCTGTTCTCAGTCTCTTTTGTTGACTGTTTCACTACCACACTAAAGAATATTGAAAATGGTTGGGGAAGATTAGCATACAGCCTTACTTGAAGCTGTTTGTGATTGGAAAGGGTTTGAAGAAATCATTGCCATTTCTGACTTTTTCTCCAAGTTGGAGTGGGATGATCATATTGAGAAATTTTGGTAGACAAAGCAATTTTTCAAAGATTTTCTAGAGGCTTGATCTATCAGGTCATCCCATAAGTTCTGTCTGAATTTTAACTTTTTGTTAAAATGAACAAAATTTAAAGAGTATTTTATAATGTATAATGGAGCTGAACATTATTTTTATGTTAAGATACATTTAAACTGACCAAATTTTATTTCAGAGAACAATAAATTTAAATTTTGTTTGATTAAAACCCTGCTAACATGGAAATACCCAAGAATCATTTGAGGCACATAATGCTTTATGAGTTCAAGAAAGGAAACTCAGCAGCCGAAGCAGCTAGAAACATTCACTTAGTTTATGGAGAGGAATGTGTGAATGAAAGAACTTGCAGAAGATGGTTTGCAAAATTCAGAGGTGGAGATTTCACCCTTGAAGATCGAACCAGACGTCCAGTTGAGTTTGATGAAAAGCTTCTTGAAGTAGCCCTTGAAGCAAATCCTGCTTTATCAGTTGAGGAATTGGCAGTGGTTCTCAGTTCAAACCATACAACTGTTCAACGTCATCTTCAACAACTTGGAAAAGTTCCTAAACTTGGAAAATCGGTACCTTATGAATTGTCTGAAAACAACCTCAAATCTTGAGTTGACATCTGCTCTTCTCTCCATTCTCACCAACTTGTTTCACCTTTTTTGGATAGACTTGTGACTGGCGATGAAAAATGGATCTTTTATTCCAATGTTAAGTGTCATAGACAGTGGCTTGGTAAAGGGGAAGGACCCCAGCCACAGCCGAGAAGGGAACTTCATGGGCAAAAGGTTCTTCTTTCAATCTGATGGGATCGCCAAGGAATAATCCACTTTGAATTCTTACCACCTAATGCAACAATTAATGCTCAAATATACTGTCAGCAATTAGAATGTTTGAACCAAGCTTTGAGGAAAAAAAGACCTGCTCTAATGAATCGAAAAGAGATGATGTTTCATCAGGACAATGCTCGACCCCACACAGCAAGAATCACGTCACAAAAGATCGAAGAACTTGATTGGGAGAAAATTCCTCATCCACCTTATTCTCCCGATCTTGCTCCTTCAGACTACCATTTGTTTCGTAGCTTACAGAATCATTTGGAAGAAACAGCTTTTGTAACACTGGAAGAGGTTAAAACTGACATTTGTGAGTTCTTCGAATCAAATCCAAAAGAATTTTACAGTAATGGAATTAGTAAGCTTGTTAATAGATGGAAGGAAGTCATAGATAATCAGGGAAAATACATAGTTGATTGAATCTGTAATTAAATGTAACATTTGGTCACTTGTTTTATTTATTCAAAATTCGGACAGAACTTATAGGATGACCTGATACTTACTGTATCAAATATCTTTGTCATAAAAGTGATATACAGCCCTTTGTTTTATTCATTCTCTCAGATCTGCGGTCATGCTCTCTTTTACTTTGAAACTCCACTGACTCTCAGAAATTTGAATTATATAAAAAGTAGTACAAAGGCAAAATTAGATATACAGATAATTAGAAAGTGAATGAAGAAAAGTGGAATTAAAATCATTTTAATATTTCCATTCCTTACATTCTGTATTCTTGTAGCTTTTTCTGCATGCATTGGTAAATTCTCTCATTGTGCTTATATGCTGTTCTCCTTTTCTATAAAGGTTAAGTGTTGGTGGTGATGGCATATTTGCAATGACTGTTAAATGACTGGGATGGGTTTATAGAAAAACAGACAGCTTCAGCTAATTAAATAACCTATTATCTGTAAGCTTTATTCATTTTCATTTGAAACTATATCCAAAATATTCAGTAGACAGACTTAGTGACAAGTCTACATAGTATATCTATACATTTCACTCAAAAATATTTTACAGCTAGATACATTTTTGCTGCCAAACCTACAATAAAAAAGTGATTTAAAATAAACATTCAACATTGTAATGTATTAAATTTTATAATGAAAATAACTATTTTAATTTTCTATCCACTTGATTATTTCCAGTCAGGTTGTATTAAATTTTTGAAATAAAATTTCTATGATTTATTCATCTCTTGCTTTGATTCAAACATTTTGGCTGATATTTCTACATTTTCTGTTATTGTCATTATTATATGATTGATTTAGGCTAGTATCTTCATTGTTTTTGCTTTGATCAGTACATATTGAATGTCCTGTTATTGTCATTATTATATGATTGATTTAGGCTAGTATCTTCATTGTTTTTGCTTTGATCAGTACATATTGAATGTCCTGTTATTGTCATTATTATATGATTGATTTAGGCTAGTATCTTCATTGTTTTTGCTTTGATCAGTACATATTGAATGTCCTGTTATTGTCATTATTATATGATTGATTTAGGCTAGTATCTTCATTGTTTTTGCTTTGATCAGTACATATTGAATGTCATTTTCACTGGCCTTTTATTTCATTTGCTGAAGTATAGTAATCAATACTACAAGGACATAGATATTAATTTGAATAATTCCTGCAATAATGACTATTTCACTCATCATCATATAACACTCTTCCTTTCATTTTGTTTTTAATATATGACTTATCAAGTTAAGTATAAGCTTATATGATAGTATATTTTGTTAGATTTTCACATGTGAGTCTTTAATACATATTTTTTCCAATTATTTTTTTTACATCATTCTTTCATGAAATATGTCGTTTTACCTCTTTGTTTGGTAAGCAATAAGTTTCACCACCCTGTTTGTTAAACAGTTTACCATTGTTAGACACTGCCACATGGTGTTGCCAGAGGTAATTAGAGTTATGTCCTTTGCACTGCAGATGTTAAAAGTTAGACATTACAGACGAAAAATATGCAAATACACTATTTGAATACTGTACTGAACTCTCTTAGAATTTAAAATAAAATCTTTTCTGTTTTCCTCATTCATATCCTGTAATTCTGTAATGAACAGAACATTCAATTTTAGCAGTTATTTTTACCACTTATATACCTCATTCAATTAGACATATGAAGTTTAATTAGAAACAAGAAAATGTCAGAAAATTGTTAAGCAAATTTAATGCTTTGAGAATTTTTATTCAAATAAATTTATCTTGAAAATGTAAAATGAATTCAAAAGTCTATTTTGATTGAATCCATCTTCACATCTAAGAATGACAAATTTGAAGACCTCCACGTTTAATGCCTTCTCAGTGACTCCTTTCTTTTATGCTTATTATTTCTTAGTCAGCTAAAGTTCTCAAATAAATCCTGATAAACAAAGTTTGTAGATTGAGTATGAATCCTTTTACTTACTGTTTTTTATTTGCTGCTGTTAATAATTTTTGTCAAAAGAAGAAAATTAGTTTCAAGTTGATTTTCCAAAACTACTTTATTTTTTGGTCTCTTCTCTACTTTTTTCATTGCACTTCACTTTAGCAGTTAACAGTAATTCTTTTTTATTGACATTCATTTTACAGAAAATATTAAAATTGAACAACAACTTTAATGTAATTGAAAGCATTAAGACATAAAAAAATATTTGATAATTATTAGATTTTCATAAAATAATGTCCAATTTTAGAATCAACCTTTATTTCTGAATTAATGTATTTAAACAATGTTTAAATCAGTCAAAATAGAAACCCAGAACATCTATACATTTCTGCCATTAAGTTACATGGTTATTTATGCCTTTACCATAAAACCCTGAAGGTTTGGACATCAAGAAATGTTTGAATGTAGCTTCTGCATCTTCTCTGCAATGGAATGTTTTTTTGGCTTAAAAATTTATCAAGATGCTTGAAAAAGTGGTAGTCATGGAAATATGGTGTATACGGCAAAGTCTCAAATATCCCAAATCTGTGAGCTTCTTCAGTGTCATCCTGGCAACATGTGGCTGAGCATTGTCATGAAGCAGAATTGTAATGTGTCAGTTAGTGCCAGTGTTGTTTTGTTTAATTGAATGTGCATTTCATCTAGTTACTAGCAGTAAACTTCAGCAGTGATGCCCTGGTAAGATTCCAGAAAGCTGAATAGATAAATCCAACGGCGGGCCATCAGAAAGTCACCATAAATTTTCTGTTGATGCAATTTTGATTTTGGATATTGTTTGAGTCATTCATCATGATCAAGTCATTGAACTGTTCATTTACAGTTGTCATAAACCATCCATTTCTCATCACATATTACTATTCGATCAAGAAATGGACCATTTGAATTTTGCAAATGGGACATGGGACACACTTCAAAATATTGAACTATTCGACTTTTCCTGAGTTAATGTGGAACCCATTTATCAAGTTTCTTCACCTTGACAATTTGCTTGAAATGGTTCAATATTCTTGAAATTATCTGAAACATTCTCTAAACATTTTGATATGGGTTTTGTTTGAATAGATAATCTTCAAGACGTACATTCCAAGTGTGGAAGTTCAGAAACCAGTGTTGTATTATCCGATTACAAGTGGATCTTTCACCCTTGCTCTGTTAATGTTGGTAGCAGTTTGAAAAGCATTATGATCAAGCTTGAACTCATGCAAAAAAATAAATGCATCTCTTCTTGTTTCATGTTCATGGAGTATATAATGTTTTAAGTTAAATTCTGAAAGTGATTGATATAAAATTAACAAAGAGGATACTTTAATCATTAGGAATGAGTAATACATTTTTGTGCAACTATTATAATAATATATTAGAATACAAAAGTTTATTCTAAAATTGGACATTATTTTCTGAACAATGTTGATCAGTTGCTTAGATGAGTACAATTGCAAAGAATAGGAAACATTGTTTTCTTGTGAGTAAATTTCATCATTTTTTTTTTAGTAAATAGCTGAGGTTGCAGGAAAGTTTTTAGTTAAACCTCACAGATAGCTGTTAGGTTTTTTGTTTTGTAATGAGTCAATTTAAACATTGTTTAATGAAAAATAGGTCAAAATTGAAAACACTGTTTAGATTACTAGTAGTATTATTACTACTACTACTGCAAATAAATGAAAATATAAGCAATATTATAAATATTACAATGAGTAACATGAGATATTTTGTTTATGTAGTTGGAAACTAGAATTCTACTTTTTGTAGATTAGTTATAAGCTTAAGCAAGCATTACAAGGGTGTACAGAAAAGTTCTCACTCTGTTTTAGAAGCCCTTAAGAAAATCTGATTTTTGGTCAGATTTTGAGAGGTGGGTTGTAGGAAAAAATTTCAGTCCCATCCTCTCAAACCGTAAGAGATATAAAATCATTTAAACCAAACCTGCTTATACTTTATCTATAACTTTAAGCTACTAACATTACAAACTTTGCTGGACAATGGGACATGTTGGACAAATGGGACATGGAACACACTTCAAAATGTTGAACTATTTGACTTTTACTGAGTTAATGTGGAACCCATTTATCAAGTTTCTTCACCTTGACAATTTGCTTGAGATGGTTCGATGTTCTTGGAATTATCGGAAACATTCTCTAAACATTTTGATATGGATTTTGTTTGAATAGATAATCTTCAAGACGTACATTCCAAGTGTGGAAGTTCAAAAACCAGTGTTGTATTATCCGATTACAAGTGGATCTTTCACTCTTGCTCTGTTAATGTCGGTAGCAGTTTGAAAAGCATTATGATCAAGCTTGAACTCATGCAAAAAAATAAATGCATCTTTTCTTGTTCCATGTCCAAGATGAGGGCTATGTAATGTTTTAATTAAAATTCTGAAAGAGATTAATATAAAATTAACATTTTATATTGCATTTCTTCTTTGTCTTCACAACAGCATGTATACAGTGTTCTAGCTGATCTATTCTTCAGGCTTTGTCAGATGTATTCCTTGAGAGGAAAGAAGAAGAGGAGAAAAGAGAGAGATAAAGTGAAAAAAAGAAAAAAAACGAGAAGGTATTTATCTACACATGAATGGAATATTTTTACAAGGCTGAGTGTAAAGTGGGAATCCCATGCATATATGGGACCAGAAGCCAATGTTTTTGAAGTTTTCTTTGTTTAGCGGTGGGTGTTGGAGAACTCTCCCAGATATAACTTGATATAACCTTTATACTTTGTTTACCAATTACTATTGAAATAGCCAGTTGGTATATAATAATTATTTTTGTCATTTGTGGTTTTGTTAAAAAAAAATTTTAAATGTAGTACAAGACTGAAAAGTTGGAAAAGAGAAAGATTCAGTTTTCCATTTTGAAACTTTGACAAAACGACCACCAAAAAGTCAGATTTTCTCTACAGAAATTCTAACTAATGTTCATATTTACAATTTCATGTGGAGACAAATAAAAATAAATGATTCAGCTATAAGAGTTTTCGAATTTTCCCCTATCATGCATTGAAATATATTTACAGAAAAAAATTGTGTTGGCATGTGATCCTATCCTGGTCTAATATGGCAGAAAAAGCAAGTTAGCTGGTTGAAAAATGATGTGGGGGAAAATTTCAAAGAAAAAAAAAAATTAAAATAAAACAATAGGCCAGGTTGATCAGTCTTTCTCAGAATTGCAAAAACCTTAATCAGTCACTTCAAGATCCCAAATTTAGCCCACTTTACATGACACAATCATGGTACATTCACCCAGCCTTTGAAAAAGTTTGATGAAAAATAAACTCTCTCTATTCCTCCTGATCTTAACCATATGATGATGCTTAAAGTAAGCTACTAGATCATGGGGAAATAGAGACAAATTGCTGTGGACTTTCTTCATTCATATCACCAAAATTACCATTTACATCATGCCTAATAAATATAGAAACACATAGTTTTAATTCTTGGAATTTGCTCTTGGAAGCCAGCTCTCTTTGTAGTAAATAGACTTGACAGATCTATATTGCTACAAAGAAAACTGGCTTTTAAGACAAAAAAACAATGAAGTGTGCAATCCATTTAATCTTCAACAAGCTTGCACAGCAAGTGTATACCTGTGCAGTGAAAGAAGACATGCATGATAGTCCTTCTTATCACTATAATGGGCTCATTCTGGCAAAACAACCAGTTTTGCAGCAAAAGACTTTTTGCTAACCCAGAACATTCCTTGGCAGGAAAACTGGAAATACTTTCTTGACATCTTTATTCCAAAATTAGTTGTTATTGTCATTTTGTGTACACATCTGGCCTAACTGATTGATTGATTTGTTTTTTTATGGCTTAGCAACCCTTTGTAGGTTATTTAAAGCTAAAACATTTTGGATTGTAAGAATAATTCATTTTTGGCAAGTAAATATTGCATTAACAATTTCTTTTTGACAATAACAATGTTTTTTTCAGATAAAAATTCTATTATTTAATCCATAGCTGAAGGGAGGAGATGGATTCATACCTTTCCCAAGGTTATTTTTGCATCGGTGAATGTACTGAATCCAGCTTTTATTCAAACATGGCTTTCCAATTTCTCATTTCATGCCAGTATCCATTACATCACCTGCACATACTATCTGCCCTAAAATATGTAACCATCAGTTATGATGATGGACTTGATATTCAGCATCTCCAGCAGACTGCCCTTGGAAGGATGGAGGAAGCAGTTCTTGTTATGTACCATAGGAATTGTGACTGCAACAGTTTAAACAGGGCATTCTCTACCTCAGTTTGTTTTACTACACAGTAGTACTGAGAGTCAGCATATCTACTCTCTCATCCTCTTCTAAGTGCTCACCTCAGTCCTATCTTTTTGAGACCACATATTAACTGCAGCCATGACCTTACATCCAACTAGTTCTTCTCTAAGTGGTGGTTAACTGAACCAAGAACCAAGTATCTTGCATGGCTAGTCTGTCCAACTAAGGAGATGAGGAGAGGACAATCAATGAGCTCAACTGTACATTTGGACAACATGAAAAGCTTTGATTTTACCTCTTTCACTTCTGCCATAGCTTCAGTGGTCAAGAGGTAAATCCAGGAGTGAAAGTACACTCCAACCTGGCTATAGACATGACAGTCTCAAAGAACTGACGGTTGACCCTATTGAAGCACTTGGACTGTTCTAAATTGATCAACATGGTTTCCTTGTTGATTTTGTCTGTGATCATGTATGTCAAATGTGAATTATCATCATCCCACCTTTCACAGCATCTCTTTTTGGTATCTATCAGAACCAACACAGCCTGTAATTGATCATACTAATAATCTGAAAGTTATTAATCCCATCCCCACTATGTTTATTTTTGCATAGCAACTTCACTATAACCATAGTCAAGTGTTGAGTAATACTCTCTTGCTTAATTGAATTATTGAAGTTTAGTGGCACAAATATATGTGACAACCTCAACTACACTTTGTAAGGAAGGTTACAGGTTTTAGAAATCTTATCCATCTCAGTCTTTGTCAATGCTTCCAAGATTTCATTCTTTACTGTGAGACCTGTTCACTAGTCACAAAGCAAGAAAAATTAGCTACATAAGCAATGAATTAATATGAACTTAGACCAGACTCCTTGTAAAAATCTTTTTACTAGTAGTCACAAAAGTCCTCAGATGTTTTCTCTTATCAAAATGATGTACAAATGTCTGGCAATATGACATTGGTGATTTGTTCATCAATGGCATTTCCAAATTATGCATGCAATTCTGTTGTCTTGTTTGTTGCCATAGAAAATATTCCTTTTAATCTAACTCTAAATATCAGAGCTTAGTACTTCTTGCTAAGCAGGGAGGCAATCTCTGTCTTAAAAGTAGTTCCCTTTTTTTCTGAAGTAAAAGTTCTGAAGAATGGCTTTACTGTACAGCAAGTGTACAAAGGGATTTAATTGTCTCAACAATTTTTTGACAACTGATGTTTTTTGTATTAATAGTTAACAATTGTTATAATCTAGTATTTGCATGTCTCATTCTCAGTTTTCAAGATTTGAGTTATTTCATAATTAGTTAATCTCAACTCTTTGTGTACCCCACTGACCTATTGCTAACTGAAACAATTCCTGTTCAAAAATTCAATAATAATATCATCTTTAATCTCATCACACTCATATATAAATCTTTTTTTAAACATGAATTAAAATAAGTTGGTGATAATGCTTTTTCCATTCTACACACAGACTGATCAGAATTGAACTTGGTTGTCTATCCAGTATGTCTTTGGGTATTACTGATAAGTTATAGAAACACCTAAGGTAGTGCAGTAGTTAGCACCATAGTCACAAAAGCAATTAATTGGTAGTTTTATGTCTACCTCATTTCACCAATACTAAAGCATCACTTTAAAAAAAACAGGTTGGAAGAAATGAAGTTGAGATGTGATTTGCTCGTTCAAGTTCCACTGTTGATTTTCATTTCTTTATTGCACCTTCTTGGGCTTACGTTTGCTGCCGATATGAAGAGAAATCCATTCCTAAAGTCAGCTGCTAAGAAAGTTGGTTCACTAAGTCAGGCAAGACATTCATCTACCATTCATGCTTAGAATATTGCTGTCACATATGGTATGGTGACCCTGCTATTTACCTTGAGCTCCTTGATAAGATCCAAGAATCAGTAATATTATTGGTCCTGATCCGGCAGCTCAGCTCCAGACACTTTCCCACTGCTGTATGGTTGCCCCTCTGTGCCTTTTCTATAATAATTTTTTTTCATAGTAATTGTTTGGAAGAGCTCTTTGCTATAATACCTAACCTTTTTGAATTTAAGTGCAGCACTAAACTGGTGTTATGATCTCATCAATTTACAGTTAAGCTGCATGCTTTCCAGCCAACTTTAATCTGCAAAAATTTAAATGCAATATCAATCACTATCTACTGTCCTCTTAATTACTCTCTTCTCTTTCTGCTCATCATTCTTGTGTTCTAATATCGTGTTCCTAATTCTTTCACACCCTGTAACCTCTTGTATTTTAGTGACATTATGACTTTGTTTGGGGTAATACTGGTTAAAAAAAAGTACCAACTAATCAAGTTATGAAGGGAATTTGCCAAGTTTGTCAGCCAATAGGTGCTAAAAGAAAATATTCAAATATTAGACTATAATCAATTATGAATAAGAAACTATGTATCAAATGTTCAAGTTGTACAATAAGTATATAATGAAATTTGTTAAACTCAATTTGCCCAAAGGTCATTTAAAAAAAAAGTGTCTTAGCTATCATGTATTTCATAGACTTACAAATATAGAATGTTTTTTGTGTTTTTTTTACCTGCTAAATTTGAATGGTTGTGTAAAAGAAAAGCCATGCCCTTTAGACATGTACAGTGTAACCCGGATATAAGAGAGTTGTCGGGACTGGAGAAGAAGTCTCTTATATCCGGGTTTCTCTCATATCCGGGTTTCTCTTATATCCGGGTTTCTCTTATATCCGGGTTTGGTCTATTTTATATACATTAACACAGGCTCTAATTTGGGACCAGAGAAAATCTCTCTTATATCCGGGTTTCTCTTATATCCGGGTTACACTGTATAAAGTTATTATTTGTTTAGTAGAAGTGTAGTTAAGTAACTACCTAAATTGCTGTCATTATGATAATGAATTATTGATTAATTTTTGCTTTATAATGTTCCTTGGAAATGAGTTGATTATATTTTGTATTAAATTAAGAAGATAATGAATTATTTCATCACTGTAATAATAAAATAAGCACATCCCATCTCCCCGTTTGCATGTAAGTATCCATTACAATAAATATAACTTTTTCAGTGCTAAAGCTGAATTAGTCTAATAAAGCTTCATAAGCTTCTGTTTGGTATTGTTACTATATTACAATTACATAATTGTTTTAAGGAAGTATATTTACATGTGTCAATATATCATCAAAAATAGCTAGTAGTAAAGCTTGTACCTAAATCCATCTTAAACATGTAGATAGAGCTTTTCACTGTTTCAGTAACACTGACACTGGTATCTAAATGTCTTACATTTGAGTTCAAGTCCTGGCATTGATTGCTTTGTTGTAAATCCATTTTATTTATTTGTATTATATGCATTTCATAGATATGCTTTTAAAAAAAAAACTAAAAAACTAAAGTAATGCTTTTGTTTTTAATGCTGACAATAACATTTGATTAAAATTGTTAAAATAATAAACACTTTTTTGGTTATAATATCAAGGTGGAATATAATTTAATGCCAAAGCTTTGTACATGTCTCTACATTGTCTAGACAGTAGTCACTTATAACACAAGATGACTTTTAATTACCCACTAATATCACTTTTTTCTTTTAGTTTTTCATTACTTCACACCAAAGGAACTAAGGGAACCTTTTTCCTTTTTCTTTTCTTTTTTTTTTATCTGTGATCAGTGTTTGTGGTCATTTCCTCTTAAACATTTGACCTGTATCCACACTGTAAAAGCAACAAGAGATAATATTAGGTCCAGTTGTAAACAGGATACAACAACTAGGATACGCCTATTTTAAAGAAAAGAACTCTCCACATGCTCAACTACCCATTCCTTTATAAATAGGTGTTTAACAAGCAGTAATTAGTTACAGCTCTTTTACAAATTTAGTATATATTGCTGTCAATAGCTTCATTTACTTTTGCTTATTTGCATGTTTTTTTTTGTGTGCCATTTTTGCCTGTTTATTTTTATATTAACATTTGGAATATTCATGAGACTCGTGTGTATAATTCAGAGAACTGGATGAATGGAAAGAGATGGAAATACCAAGAATGATTTCATGGAAATGTGTATTTGTTTGATAAACAAATTTCTTAAAAAGGGAAATCAAAAAAAATAAAAAATAAAGTAAATATGATACCACGAAGCTTTGAATAATGAAGAAAAAAGCAATATCTATAAGTTTCAAAATATTAAAATGGATCCAGTAAGAGAAAATGTGCTAGTAAAAGTTTAATAATAATAAATATAATAGTAATAATAACAATAATTATGGAAGTTACAATTCAATTAACATATAAAATAGGGACTAAAAAAAATCCAGTCATTTCCTGCCAGAAGATAAGAAAATCAAAGAGTTTTTATCAACTTGAATTGAACGTGTACAGTTTAAACACTAATTATATTTTTTATATTTAATTATTAGTTCTTAAATTATTTTTGATATGAGCAAAAATAATTACTTTCCACTCAAAAGCAATTACACCATCGACTATATATTTAATGTAATGGAATGCCATTAAGGATTGTAGGTTTGTATAACATCCATTGTCAGAAATAATAAAAGTATAACTGCTTTCTGACACCCTGAAATAATTGTAGACTGTTATCTAGTGATTAATTGACCACATTTATTAATTACCAATTTAAAAAGAATTCTGGAGGAGAAACTGATATTCATTACTGACCATTTTAAACATTTGATGTAGAAGCACACAGCTAGTGCTACTTGAGAATATTTTACTTACAGGCTTAAGGCTATAGGAGAAGAGATCAAAGATTCTGTTCCAAGGAACAAGTTGTTATTAATGAGTATAAATAAGATCCATTGCATATTTTTAAAAAATGATATTAGTATATGCATTTTTCATGATATATATATTATATATTTTTTATGTTGTTATAGTATTATTGTTTTAAACCTTTTTCTCAATTACTGTCTATTATCTACTTGGACAAATGAAGTTGAAGACATAGTCTGTTCTGAGCTCCACTTTTCTCTGATTCTGCTTGTTAAAATAGACATTCATGTTTTGTTATCTTAAATTTTGAACATATTATATCTGAATTACATTCATTCACATTGAAAATATATATTCAAAATAGTTGGTATCTATAATGGATGATTTGAAACTAGAGCTGATAAGATAAAACTCACCATCCATTATACAAATTAATAAGTTGTTTCTGATAAGATATTTAAACTCTTTTGGAAATTGAGAGGTTTTGAAACTTGATATTTCTCTAATTTATTCTCACATTGTACTATAACATGAGAGAAAATTAAGGTTAATTTTTAGTGAGGCAGATTCTTGAGTAATTTAGATTCATGCCTTTATAAAAATGACTTATTTGTAATTTAAAGTAGTTTAATGAGTTGTATTTTGGAAATTGTATCCATTAAGATGTTACATATATTCACCAGTTATTTATAACTTTATGAATCACTGACTATTTTAAGTGAGCTTTTTTTCACTGTTTGTTTAATTTATTTACATTTTTCCAAGTATTTCAATAAAAACCTAGATTGATCACTGTAGAGAATGTGTTTAGCTTAAAAAATTAGTTATGAATTTGGTACTTATGCCAGAACCTCTAGACTTGCTTGGAATGACACAAAGGAGTTGTAATTATTTCTAATCACTCAATTGATATTTGTCAGTTATTATAGACTTGGTATTGAATGAATGCACTTGATGAAAACATTTTGGCAGATTTAAGATATCTTAAATCAAACAAAATATTTTTTTTCTGTTCTTAGATAACTCATCTGCCTATAAGTTTTCTACCTCTTTTTGGCGACTTACTAGAGGCTCTAATCAATTACACTTTTCATGGTCTTCTTTCAGACAAACAATATGGCTTTCATTTTTCTAAGTCCCCTGTCAATATGTTAACAGCTATTATTGAGTCTGTAAAGTTTTAGATGAGAAGGACAAAGCTTGAGCTGTGACTTTAGATATTTTGAAGGCATTTGACATGCTGGTCTTCTTCACCAGTTGAAGGGCTATGGTGTGTCTGGTGGAATTTTTGACTTGATCCAATCTTTCTTAACAAATCATGTAATGAAAGTAAGGCTCTATCCTTGGATCTACTTTCTTATTTTCCTCTTGATGTCATCAGCTCCCAACTCAGTATCTATGCTGAAAACATAACTATTTACTTCTATCTTAATAGTAAGACTGATATATTCAATAAAGTAAAACTAGCAGCTGATCTCAAAAGATACCTTCAATTTGTTGTTAACTGGGGCAAGAAATGGCTTGTAAGTTTTAACATTTCCAAAATAAAAACTGCTATCTGTTAATCATCATAAAAAACTGTTATGGAACCTTACCCATAATAACATAATGGACTATTCCATACGTAATAAATACTGTGCCTCAAGAGGAAGCAGGGAGTTCAGTCTGAAGTCTGGAGTGAGGTCTGTCAGGAGTCAGTCAGTCGAGTCAGAGGCAGTCCGAAACAGAGTCGCGTTCAGACAATTACTACTAAACCTGATTGTTCGTACTAACACTTTCTATCTCTCTGTATATATTTCTGTTTATAATTTGTCTGTGTTATTCCATATCCGTATTCGAGTTCTTCTTTATTGGTTCAATCTTGGACTATCACCGTGGTACAAGGAACCAGACCATAACAAAAACTATTTTTATTTTCCATCAGCATGACTGATGCTAACCTCCATGAGAGCAACTCATAGTGCTTTCTTGATCTCACTTTTTTAATTGACATGAAGTGGAATGATTATATTGAATCATTTGCTATATCTACTGCTAGGAAAGTTGGTTCATTGTGTCATGCTAGACAATTTTTCTTGCCATCTTCTGTCTTTCTGAATCTTCTTCTTTTATGGCCCTTTATCCTCACTCATTTTCTTTCACTCTCATTAACCCCTTGCATCACTCCTCTCCACTAAAGCCTTCTCATTCTAGTTCACTTCCTGTAACCCCATGTGTCCTAGTGGCATTATTGCCTTGCTTGGGATAAAATGATTAAAAAAGGCCATTTTTTTTTAATTTGCTTTTATTTTAATAAAGTAAGCAAACAACAAAAAATATGACAAACAAATAAAAAATACAATGAAACTGATGAATATAAGTAATTACTTAAATTTATTTAAAGTTCTAGTTGTTGCAAATGTTAATTTTTAACTGAAATTAGTTGAAACTTCTCTTATATATTTTATTTAAATGATAAGTCAGCTTTAAATTAAGTATCTGCTTTATTAATTTTCTTAGGTTTATTAAGCTATTGATATTGGCCAGTGTGAACTCTAGAGGAATTTGACAGCTTTTTGCAAAGTAGTTATGGAAGAAAGATTTTCCCAAATGTTTACTTATCCATGGAGATATTTAGCAGGTTACACTTTTGGGCATCCACAAATGACTGTGGAGTATAGTGATGGCAAAGTATAGTGATGAATGTAGTTAGCAGCTATGGATAGAAAAAAAGCCTAATCTTTGTGGCTTATCAACAACTGTCATCTTTACTGCTTGCAATTGTAAGGAAGCAATTCCATACTCTGCATGCAAAAGACAAAGAAAACTAAGCTCCTTTAGTTTTGTTTGTTGCTACAACAGTTGTTGAGCAGTGGTGTTTCTTGAGCCACACACAGTTTGTCCACTCCTTTCTGGATATTCTAACTCTCTCCTTCATATGTTACACAGTAGAAGGATATGTGCAAGTCTTATCTAGTTGTTAGAGCAGCAATTGTTTATTATATACACACTGACACTTTTAGACAAAAAGGAAAGAAAGTAATTATTTTTACATTTGAATGCTTTATTTTCAGCATGTCTTTCAGTTTAGAAATGAATGTAAATTTTTTAGATGTCAAAGGAAGGTCAACAAGTTTTACACAATTTGAGAAATAACTTGGAATTCTAAAAAGGTGACATTGTTAGTTTCCTAATATAATTTTTGTACCTACTCAAAAAATTCTTAAAAAATCACCAAAAGGAAATTATTACAATCACAAAAAGTAATGATAAATGAAAATAACTAATCTATGATAAATAAGAAGAATTAAGTATGCTTAATAATTAGTTAAATTCAAGCTTTTTTCTTTTTTCAACAGATATTTTGATTCAACAGACTCAAGTTGATTTAATTAGATACTTCGGTTGTATCTGGTGTTGTCTTGTTCATTTCCTAGTTGCTCAATTGATATTTCAATTGAAAGAGACATTTGTGTAGTAAAGGTATTAAAAATTAAAAGTTTGAATTGTTTTATCAATGTTCATTAATGCAGTCCTTCTTCAGTGAGTCTTTAATTTCAATATTTTGGTTACTTCCATCTTAGATAAAAGGAAGGACTTTGGCTGAAAAGATAGACACCATGTGCTAACTGAAACTCAACTACAGATTTGGATAGTTTGGTAGCAGAGTGTAGTTTTAAAAAAATGGGTGAAAAGAGAATTTGTTTTGTATTAATTATATACTGACACTTTATACTGTTGCATCTCAAAAGAAAAAAATGGTATCAACTTTGAAAACACCCCTAATTTCAGAGAGTGAAGAACATTACAGTGAATAGAAAAATGATTTAAAGACAAAGTAGTAGTTTATGGATCGTGACTGAATGAAACGAGGCCCAACAGCTTATCTTATCCTTAGTGAACTTGCTGTAAATTGTATTAAAGATTTAGCACTGGAAGATATTTCATATGAAAATGATATTAACAAAATTACCAACAAACTGGACATACTATTTTTGAAAGGCCAAAACATACATGCATATTTGGCCTTTAAAGAGTTTTACTGCTTTCATTGTCCACCAGGTATGAATAAAACATATTTTTTGGTAAAATTTAAATATTTATATCATAAATTTAGAGTTTTTAATGAACTAGTGCAGAGGGAGTGCAAGCATTTATTTATTTTTATATTTTTTGACTACAGTAAATGTTTCTGATGAAAATGAGAGGCTGGCTAATGCAACTTGTTCAATTATGACATATGAAAACATGAAATTAGCAATAAAAAAAATTTTTGGCGACCCAGCTGATGAAAATATTTAATCTACTAAGACTGAGCTGAAAACACTATGAAGGTATAAAAATACATTTTTCTAGTAAAAATAGTAGCGACACATTTTCATTGTAAAAACATTACCAGCAATACATTTGTGTAAAAATAAAAAAAAATATTACCAGCAATATATTTTTGTAAAAGAAATTACTAATGCTCCTAAAAAAATTAAATTTCAGTATTAAATGACCCATAAAGAGTTGATATGCCACTAAACAAACTAAATGATACTCCTCAATCTTGGTACATGAAAGTGAAAGAAGTGTTATTTCATGTGGGAAGCAAGGTTAGTGCATATAATTCCTTGTTCATATGGTGTGATAAGGATTGTTTCTTTATAGGAATTTTGGTTAGTTATGTGGGCGACTTTGCCTTCTGTGGTAATAAATTTTTCAAAGAACAGATTATAGTCCAGTAGAATTTGGAGTCAAAGTTGAAAAAGTTTAGATAAGATTGACAATGTAGTTATTTTTTATCAGAATTTTATGAGCTTTTCAAGGGTGCATCTTATCAAATTTTATCTGTTGGGCAAAAAAGTTATAAAGTGAAATCTAAGGTATGGTATTTTATTTATGAAAATTGGAGCAAATTTCAAGCTATTCAGAGGTAGGCTGTTAGGGAAAAATTCTGCATATGTTTCTAAAAGCAGGACATTTGACACAGAGGTAGATCAGTATATACTAAATTCATTTTTGGTGGGTGCTGAAGCAGGAGCAACTCAGGGTGGTCATATTAGGGAGTCCAATATGGCCACCAGTAAATTTTTGATTCTTTTCCAACTTCAAAGCCAAAAGTCATAGAATTATGATAGAAGACTCTATTACTAGGTTCTTCAAACCCCAAGAGTTACATATTTGAACTCAGCTTTGATATAAAGGTGATATTTGACAATGTTCTTATGGCTTAAAGTATCTTATTTTGAAAATTAGATTTATATTTTTCACCACTTATACTATAGTCTTTTAGAATTTTGGGTCAGGTTAAAAATAGTTTAGATAGATTGACAATATGGTTTATTCTTTAACAAAATTTCATAGGCTTTTCAGTGGTGTATCTTGTCAAATTTTATCTTTTGGGAGAAAATAGTTATGGAGCAAAATATAAGGTACAGTATTTTATGAAAAATCAAGCAAATTTCCAGTTATACAGAAGCATCACATTTTCATATACGTATATTCCTCTTATGCTACAACCATGAAGCTGTAACCAGTTGTTAAATAATATATGCAAACACAAATGCAATAAAAATTTCATTTCTTAGTCAAGTTCCAAAGCATCCATGAAATTTCTAACATATTCATCTTTTTTGGATTCTGAATTAGTATTTGGTACATTTGAACTTGTGATTCCATGACACTCTTTGCACGATGGTGCACATTATAAACTGGCTTTTTTACAGGAACAACTCTTTCAACATTGTTCTTTATAACCACAGCGTACAATTTTCAATAACTCTGGAGGATCAGCAGCAGCACCATTCATTATGGGTGTAAATTTGTCATCACAAATTCACCAGCCCCAGCTAAGTGGTTTAATATTGGTATCATGGAGTGCCTTCTAAACCCGGATTTAATGATAAACCCTCAGCCCATGATAGAATGCTGCTCTTGGGGATGGAGGAAGCAGAACAGGATCAATCTTGAGTCATCCAGCAGCTATCACTGAATCATATTTTTGTATCAAAGTACTTTTTGGTAAATGAAGAAGCTTGAAAAATTGCACAGTTGCATTTTCAATATCTTGAGGATCCATGTCATCTAAATAAAACTGTTCTGCAATCTGCTTCAAGTCACAGGAATTGTTAAGTTTTAACAAAATTTATGTATGACAGACATCGTGACACACCCACTAAAAGCATGAGCAAACAGCATATATTGTATGTGCACTGAAAATATTATCACCAGTTCAATGTTGTAGAGACAATGCATCACTAATAAATGTTAACCTCAAGTATTGTCAGTAACAAAAGATTACAAGTAGATATTGCAAGATTAAGAGAGATGATATCAGAGGAGGAACTTAAAGTACATTGGGTAGATGGTAAGCTGCAGTTGGTAGATTCTTTAACAAAGACATGGGCCTCTAAAACTGAAATTGTCAGAAATGATTTATTAATTTCAATGTTTTGAGGTTGAAACCTCAAAACTAAGAAATTAATAAATCATTTATCTTTCAACTTTAACTACTACAGGAGAGCTGCAGTATTGATATTTTGGTTATTTCCATCATGGATAAAAGGAGGGGTTGCCTGCTCTTGGTGAGAGTTGGACCGTGGCAAAAATAATGGGTACCATGTGTTAAATTAAATCCAGAAAATAATGAAAAACTAAAAATAAATGTCTATCAATGTATTCTAGTAAAATGCTTTAACAATGAAAATACTTCTATGTAGTCATCCTGATATTGCAATGTAAATAAATGTCCATTAAAAAAATAAATGAATAAGCTCTTGGGAGGGGGGGGGCAAAAATTAACAATTTTATATACAAGTAAGAAATGGGGCATTTGCTTGATTGTAAGAAAAACCTGATGGATGTTTCTGTCAAGTCCCCACAACCACCTCTTTCAAAGAAAAACTGAAGCAGCAGTCAAGAAGATAATTTGTTAAATACAAGGACTTGCTGAAAAGTGCCAATTTTGCCTTTTATGATATTATCTACAGTTATAAAAGTTTGTTGACCTCAACATTAATTATCACAATAAACAACAATATACAAAGGAGTTGAATACAATTTATTTTGATTTTGTTTTCATTTTTTCCTTGAGATAATGCCACACTCTGTGTGTGTGTTGTTAGATAGATTAATAAGAATTTAATGAAGATTCTATATATTGCTTCTTTAACAAGTTTTTTCTTAAAGTACTCAATACATGTCTCTGAACATTTTATGTTTATATTCAATAATAAAAGCATATTGTGTTGTGTTGAGCTTAAAAATGAATAATGAATTTAATGCTAATTTCCATGATAAAATTGTATGCAAAACAAAGATATGAAAATTTATCATTAGTTAAGTAACATTTGTACCAGTTATTTCTCTCTCTTTCTCATATATATATATATATATGTAAAAGAAATATAATGTAGTGGTTCCAACGAGAGAAAAGTATGTATATTAAAAAGAAGAGAGGTGCCGCAAACGTTTTTGGTTGTAATGTGGATTTATTTAGAAAAAATATTATGCTTTGTTTTACATAATTTTACGTACGTGTTTCTGGTCTCATGACTGTCTTCAGGTAAAAGTGGAGATTTCCACATATTATTAAAAATAATTAATTTTTCCTCATGATCAATGTTAAATATTCTCGATATGAGACATTTTCTGTTTGTGTGTTGGTAATCTGAATTTCTTTCTTTCTTGTGTGTTGGTAATCTGAATTTCTTTCTTGAATTATATGTATATATATAAAGAGAGGTAACTACACTCGTCTCGGAAAACCTTCGGTTTCTTGATTTTCTAATGGTCAAATAAATCTCGAAGGAAAAAAAGGTTTTAAAAAAAGAAAGAGCTATGAACATGAACGTCTGTCGAAAATAATCATACAGCATACAGGTCCAAAGCCCAAAGAAAAAAACCTGATACAAGTAATCAACTAACTTAAAAGTGCTCAATACAAAAGTAGAGCAGACCTAGTCAAACCTACAGAGCCAGACAAATCTACCAAGGTTTCACCTAAGTGGATCATCAAGGAAAAGCTTTCCCTGACGATCCGCTTAGGTGAAATCTTGGTAGATTTGTCTGGCTCTCTAGGTTTGACTA